>JANAVB010021198.1:4260731-4647318 GCA_029216955.1 Iris pallida
CTAATCCTACTTCTTCTACAAAGGATCGATCATAGGTTCAGCAGACCGTAGAGGAGTCTATAATAGACTTAGTCTACTTTAAAAAAAGGCGACTTTCTTTTTGGTACGCATACTAGAAGTTGATCTCCATCAAGCGCATTTTGACTTTCTTATACGTGCAACCCTTTAAACGCGCATCAATTGCTCGGCCAAAGCAAGCAACTTCCTGAAGCAACTATTAGCCCGAGCTCCCTGAAGGTGCAGTAGGTCGCAAAGCCTAGAATGAGTGGGGCAGAGCACGGTCGGCAACTCATCTGACGAGCAACCAATCCTAACCCCGTAGCTTGGACCTCCAAGACCTCCAAGACGTCGCCCATAGTCAAACTCCTTAGGGAGGATACTTGGATACTTCTCAAGAGCGTTGATGAATCTTTCTACAAAGAGTTCTTCTACAAGAACATGGCCCCTTCGAACGAGAGAAGCCCTAACCAACAGCCGATTTATGTAAGGCCATCGGCCGTCTGAAGCTAAGTCTGGATCAAACATGGTGGTGAAGGGTGCCAGGAAGAAGATAGTGACTCTTCAGAGGAACACTTTCCCATTTATAGGACCAGTAGTGGTCCAAACTATAGGCCACTTGGTCGACGATCAAAATTCCTTCATTAATGAGATGAGCCTAGGACTCGGCACAATGGGTCTCCATTAATAGGCCCATTCAAGTGAGTCTCCAAACTGTTCAAATGATCCTTGGAATTTCCCAATTAATGGTGGCAATTAAAAAGGAGTCTGCATTCAAGGGTAGTCATTTACTTCTCCTGAAAAGAAGACTTAAAAGCCAAGTTGTCTCCAACCGAAGGTGCAGGAACCCCACTATGTTCCTTTGCTTCCAAGATGCAGATAGTATATCCCTCTATCAGAAGCACAGACAGGTTCTTTGATTCAAGTACCCGGCCCATTCAACGGCCTCTTTTCTCAGCAAAGACTTGGAAGACACCATTTGCCTCCAGCACAAGCCCGACTGCTACTCTAAAGTACAGCAAAAATGGTCTATATGAAGGTGCAGCCTACCCGTCGCCCTAAAGCACAGTGACTTTACCCGAAACACAGCCTACTCGTTGCCCCTAAAAGCACAGAGGCCCTGTTGTCTCCAGAAGCACAGTATACTCGTCGCCCCAGAAGCGCAGCCAGCCTTGCCTGAAGCACAGATGGCATGGTCCCACCCAATCGGTTTGCTTAAACTGCCTCTCTCAAAACTAGGATTGAGATTGATCAAGTTGATAAATACGAATATCTTATCAGATTGATTTAAATCTCGGACGAAGATCTTACAGAATCCAAATTTGAGATAAAATCCCAAGATTTGCTCGGCTATATCCGAACAAGCAAATCGGCACACGCCACATGTCACCTCCTTCGGTTATTTTGGTAACCACCAGAGATCTCGTTTGAGGAGAATCTTAACACCCATCACGTGTCAGCGCCACAGAAGCCCGTACCGTACAAAGACGACAGATTCCTTCATATCTCGAAGTTAACCCTAATGCACATCGCATATGTGCCCCTCTTCTCTATTAATAGGAGATGTTTTCCCCCAACAACATGATCGACAAGGAGAAGAAGATCCACAGAACTATCAAAATCATTAACTTCGACGTCCTCCTGATCGGCAACCCTAGAGTTCCATCGAGGGCACGAGAAAGTCAGAGCAAGTTTGATATCATCATCGGATCGTTAACGGAGTAAAGGAGCCGCCGCAGTGCTCGATCTCCATCGTCACACTTTTCCAAAAAAAATTTACTTAGATTTCTTCGCATAAGAATCGATTGTACTCTTTTTTACGTTCGATATACAAAAAGTTCGTTCAACCTTTTGTCATATTAAACAAGATGGCGACTCTACTGGAGACTACCTTCTCCTCCAATGAGAAGGTGGTGACGCAATCCGATGATGACTTGCTGGAATCCTCTTAGAAGATGTTGGTCGTACGCTTCGACCAGTAAGCTTTCGAAGATCTTCTTTCTGAAGAGAAGTCGAGCCTTTCAAAGCGGTTTGTAAAACCGAAGAAGACTCGACGGACCTGGGTGCCTAAGGTGGCTACGTCGAGAAGCACGACGGAGGAGACTGCGTCTCAGACCCCCCTCGTCGATGAATCCCCAAAGATCCCTTCGACTGCTGATGCCAAGCCATCTCTCTCAGATCCCATGCTTGGAAAATGCAGAGAAGATCACAGCTATCCTATGGCAATGCTGAAAGGAGCAGATGACGGCTTGCCCGCTTGTAGCGGATGCTGTACCGGTGAGAACTTCCATCTTCAAAAGAATAAACAGTTCATCAGGAATGGCCATGTTGGATTCCGAGTACTACGCATCATCTAATCATGGTAGGAAGAAATCTAAGGCAGCACTCGCCCCATACGATCAAAGTGCTACGCCGATGGCGGACTAGAGGCTCGCATTGACGGTAACGTGTGCAGCCGATGGAAAGCTATACAAGGCTATCCCAGACTCTCCAAAGCCTTATCCGACGGAACCACGTCATCCCTTGAGCACCCACTCGCACTATTCAAGGCCGAGGGTACGTCATCAGCGACTCTCTGATCGAGGCATACTCGAACCTCACCTACAGGAACTCGAAAGAAGAATGCCTTCTCCATATCTCTTTGGCTGCGCACAACGCACTTATGTACACGGAGGAAGTAGAGGCATGAAGACTTCGTCTGCTCCCTACGAGCGCAGGACTAGAGAAGAATCTGAGACGCAGTTGGTTTCTAAATCAAGATCCAATTGTACTCAGATTACCATCAACTGCTGCTGTTGTCAACCAGATCCATCACCGCTAAAGAGAAGGTCCGCCTTTCAAAGGTTACGACTGAGAACTTGTGAGGAAGAAGAAGAGCTCCGTATTGCTTCATGCAATGTTGCTTGAGACTCTCTATCCCAGAAGAAGCTATCTAAGAAACCCCTTTCCTCGGTTGGCAAGTACAAAAACTGGCCTGGGAGTAGCAAGAAGCCTGTGCCCAAGGAAGGTATGTTCCAACACACGCGCTCCAAGGACAGATCATTATCGCAAGAAGACGGTTCATCAACTACTGCACCTGCTGGGGGTTGCCAGCCTGCTATGGTGCATAACAAGCCTTCGTCTCTGTATGACGAAGAGACGTATAACACCGACACTTCTGCAGGCATAAGCAGTCAGAAGACCGGGGGTAGGAACATTGTCGAGTCAGAGGACGATCGCAACTTGCTAGTCTTCCCACAAGATGATGAGCACCAGCACTCCAAACCAGAAAGCGAAAGATCTACCTCCCCTTCTACTTATATATACATAGCATCTGTGCACATGGCGGCTGATGACAACGAAGAATCAAGCGGAAGTGCTGATCAGCAGAAATGCATTGATGCTCTCAAAGGAAGTCTTAATGCATTGAACATATCTATGCAGACTTTAGCCTTTGTTGTTCAGGAAATCAAGGACAGATTGGTTCCCACAGCCTCCAAACTTGTGGCTTCGACGGTTCGTGATGGGTCTAGTACCCTGCCCGTCATAAACCAAGTCGCGCAGTCGTTGGCCACTCCGTCGACCATTAATCTAGCAGTATCCAACAAAATACAACAAGCTCTCGAGGAGTTATACGCTCGGCATGATACCAAAGATAAACGAGCCACACTCTGAAAGATGGGCATCCGGTAGCCTTATCCTGCTCTGTAGGATAATGTGGTTTATCCTCCCAAATATAAACTACAGACTGTTACCCCTTATGATACTAAGGAGTCGCCCAGACGATACTTGAGGTACTTTGCCTCAGTAACAAGATAACTGCCAAAGGACGATGCCCTTCTCACCAGCATTTTCGTTGGAGCTCTACAGGGGGTGTGCAAACCCCCTAAATTTTTACTACATTTTTTATTTTATTTTTATTTAATTATATTTGAATTTGGTATTGAGTTTATTTTCGTATTTGCTCGTCGAGTGCGAATATGTGCGAGGTACATATTTTTGGAAAAATATTTTGATTATAAATTTTATAGTTCTCAAAATAATATATGATAATTAACTACTTTGAGTTATAAAACATGTCACGATTGCCAAAATGTATTTGTTATAACAAGCTATTTTCATTATGAAAATATATGTGATAATTTAGAAGATAATACCTATAAATGATATATTTTATCGCATGGAAGTACATGAAATTAAATTTCACGTATACTTTTGATTTTTGAAATTCTAGTTATTAGATTTAATTGCAAAAACATATTTCAAATACTTATATATATTTATGGTGATTTTCGAAATTAATAATTATTATATTTTTGAAATGATATTTTCAACAAATTTTTTACTCTGATTAGATTCTATGATTTAAATAAAATCATTAATTTAAATATGGACATAGCCATATCTGAATTGGATTCAGAATCTTGATTTAAAATTTGGTTCATTTAGATTTGATTGATTCAAAGTAATTTAAATTAAAGGGTGATTATCTAAGGGAGTTTAAATAATCTAAATTCTTATCTTATAAGGATTACCTCAACCCTATATATAGGAGAGCCTCCACATTAGCTTTCCTCCATAATTATTCCATAGATTTCTCTACCACAAATATGCGTGCCTCATGTCGGTGTTCCATCCATCCTCGTTGCAGCTGTGACGGCCTCGGGTCCGACCCCGGGTGTCTTTCCAATAGGTTATTTCTTTTTACATATACAAATATCAATCCTTGTCCGACAATCCCGGATGCACCTTCTCATCCCTACCGTGTCGGACACATCCCCGACACAATTAATCCCTAAACCTAACCACCATCTCTGGTACCCCACCTCCTGACCGATCCTCCCAGAACCATACCGTCATCACTTCCGCGCCATGCTTCTTCATCGTCGCCACAATGACAGCCACCCCGATTCCTCGACCAGTCGATGTCACAGCCTCCGACACCACCATCGTCAACGTCTCACCGCCCGACCCTGTTTGTCCGACCGTCGAACCTCGACCAAGTCACCACCACGGAGCCACCCATATTCGCCTCTTGTTCCCTGTTCCAGCCAAACAACCCGCGGCCATCATCACCCCCATCTACGCCAGAACTACCACCACCATACAGCCGAACCCCGGACAAAAAAAACTTAGCCAAATACCTCGGCCACGAGTCGAAAATCCCAACCACACTGCTGTTCCACCACCGCCAACACCCAAGGGTTTGTCACCAAATTTTTTTTCCAAATGCATACAGCCACCGCCACGACGACCGGTCGCACCCGCGACCAGCCGTCCACACAAAAACCTAAAAAATAATAAAAAGAGAATTAACGACCGTTGCCACCTCAACTTAAACCGCGGCCAGCGCCGCTGACCTCCGACCCGTGTCCGTCGTCCCCGTCCCGCGTGACCGCTGTCGCAGATGCCGGATCTGCCAGTACGACCACCACCGTACCATCTTCCTCCAG
Organism: Iris pallida; assembly: GCA_029216955.1. Lineage (NCBI taxonomy): Eukaryota > Viridiplantae > Streptophyta > Magnoliopsida > Asparagales > Iridaceae > Iris > Iris pallida. The sequence goes on from JANAVB010021198.1 coordinate 4,266,161, forward strand.
CCACCGGATCTCCCGGTGCCTCCCCCTTCCTTCCTCTGAGTTAGCCCCACTGCTGTCGCTGGACCACACCTCCAGTGCACCGCCGTAGCTCTGCGGCCGACCGCCCTGGCGACGTCCTCCTCTTCCGCTCCTCCTCTCTCCGGTGATGTCCCCCTCTTCTGGTGCAACGCCCCGCCGCACAGCCTCCGTCGCCCTCTTTTCCCGATCTCCTTTTCTTCATTTTTGCTCTACACTCCCCCTCGATTGCTCTCTCTCTCGATCTCTCCTCTCACCCTCATTTGCTTTCCTTTTTGTATTCTTTAGCTCCTCTTCTTTGTTGCTCAACTCTCTCCTCTTGAGGAAGATGAGTTCAGTTGGGTGTTTTGTTGGTTATTATTATTATTATTATTATTATTATTAGTTTACTTATTTTATAATTATTTGGGAACAACAATTATTACTTTGACAGTAGGAAGTATTTGTATTTTTATAGGATCTAGTAGTGTTAAACAAGATATAGTATATGTATATTGTTGTATTTATTAATTAATTTAATATCTTTAGTATTATTTATAAATACTAGTTTCCTAAAAATGCTATTTTAGTATTTTCTACTAAAATTAAATTAAGGGTTTAACCCTAACATAATTTTCTATGTTTTCAAAATATTTATTTGAAAATATTTTTGGTAAAACATAGTTTCAAACTATTATAAGTATTTTCTAAAAGTTATTAAATATTTTGACTAAGTAGAGTTTTCACATATATATATATATATATATATATATATATATATATATATATATATATATATATATATAAATAAATATATATATATATATATATATATTTCTTATATATATATATATATATATATATATATATATATATATATATATATATATATATATATATATATATATATATATTCTAGAATAATTATAGATAATTATTTTTACTAATTTCTTCGCATATCTATTCTCGCCCATGGCTAAATCAAAACCTTTCAATCTTCTTGCGAATTTCAGACTTCTTTATATCATCCCTGCCTAAATTGACTATTCCGGACTCAATGGCTCGGTCCATGACATCATCTGAGATCATCTTGTGTACTTTTGACCGCTGATAATATTTGTGTGCCAACATGATCATATTGCAAGTCAATTGTGACTTAACTCAAGATCTTTTCGCAACCGCCATAGCTAATGGAGTACTCAGACTTTTCGGATAATCGTACCACACTAGGCAATACACCAGGCAAGATACCTTGCCTTTAGCTGATTATTTACTTTAGCTCATATTCATGCATTTATTTATTATTTATTTTTCTGTAAAATAAACTGTGATACATGGCACAAGTAGATAAACTTTTACTGTTTAGTTCTATTTCTTGCTATGTACTATTTTCTTATATATTGATCTTAGAGTTAAGGTACCACCCTTTGTGTGTTACATTCATAGGCCTTACATATTTTTACCACGAAGTTGCGAGTCGCATGTAGAACTCGGACATGCGTGACTGGCTGGCTACCGGCACGTATAAGCCGTGCGATAGGAATAACCGCTAATAAAGGTGATGTGAGCACCCTGAATTTTGGGTTGATTTTTTTTATTTTTATTTATTTTCTGATTGATTTTTAATTTCAATAAATAATTTATTCTGTATTTTTCCTTAAGTGTACTTTCCCATGCCTTTGATATTTGGAGTGTCAGGGATGTTTAACTCTGGAAAGCTTCTTCACGAGTTTTGGACATGATTACCTTCATGACGGTATATAGTGTCCCATCCAAACTTGTTCCCTTGTACTCTTTCTGCTTCGCTGAACTTCGGATCGGTTTAGACCATTTGATTGTTATTTATTTTCCCACTCTTTTCCTTGATCATTTTCAGCGCGTTACCGTGGCTTTTAAATTGGGAGCGCAAGACCAGTCAGTTTCTTGAAGCCAACTCCTCATTGATGATCTACTCGAGATGCTCTTTACCCTTGACCTTCGTGTCCCACTCATACATGTCATTTTGTGCTCCATTTGATTCGCACAACTTTCCCGACACGTGACCCGATTTTATTTCACTCCACGACGTCACATTCATCTTCCAACTTGATTTGTGGGTCCCCTGTCGACCGAAACTTGTCAGCCCCAACTATGGACATGGCCCACTTTGAGCCTACTATCCGCCTGCCACTTGTGTCCCATTTATTGGAATCCCCATGTGCTACTTATTTACACATGATCATCAACGTCTAATTTTAATACGAATATTTCGCCATGTCCGATTTTCATCCAACCCGGTTTGACCGAACCCAGTCCAAGCCCTATATTATCCTCCATCACCACCCTCAGTCTCTTTTTCCTTGAAAAATATTGGTACTCATTCTACCCATTTTTTATTATTTATTAGAATTTTCCTTGAATTAAATCCCTATAGGAATAACCCAACCTTCCTATATTGATCCTAGCCTTTGATTCTCCAAACAAAATCCTCACCATTAATCTCCCATGCATTTTCCATAATCCCCTCGCAGCATGTGTGCCGGCCCTAACTCCCAAATTTACTTTTTCTCTCTCATTGATGGCACACAACTTTATCAACATTATCTCTCTTTCTCTCTCTCAATTATTCTCTCCATACAATAACAACACAACCAACAACAGCAGCCATACATCACCCGAGCTCCACCTCTCCACCATGGCCCGACCACCCCAGGCCAGCCTGGCTGTCGGCCACCGTCGGCAACCCCCTGGCCACCACCACCACATCTCCCTTCCTTCCTCCTCCTCTTCAACCTCGCGACCACCACCACCATTCTACCTTCCCGCGGCCACCACCAACGTTCAGCCGCACCACCTCCTCCACCGCCGTGCCCGCCGTCGTAGCTGGTCGTTCGTGCCCCGCCGTCGCCGGCCAGGCCACGTGCCACCGCGCGACGTGCACAGCAGCAGCAGCGGCGACAAGTCGGGCCGCGTGCGCGCGCTGGCAGCGCTGCCGCGCCGTCGCCGTGCCACCGCCGTCGACGTAGCCGACCCACCGTTGGCCGGGCGCACCCCCGGGGTAGGCCCCGTGGCCCACGCTTCTCTCTCCGACGCGTATCGGAGGCGATCCGTGCATTTTGCACGACGTCCCGTCGTGACGAGCTCGGAAACGAGACTGAAATCGCCTTCCGTCACAGCGACTTCGCACACGTTTTCCCGGAGATCCGACTGTTGGATCGGCTATTTCTTCGCTCCGTCGCAATCTCGGTATATCCACCTTCGCTCATGTCAATTTTCGTCCGTTAACTTTATCGTTTGATACATGAAAACCGGCCACCAAGTTGACCGTTTAAATTGTATTAAATTTAGACAGTTTTTCTGGGCCAACTTCGTCAGCTTATATCTCCTCCACCGCAGCTCCGTTTGGCGTGCTACCAGTTCTGGTGCGAAGCTGGTATAACCCTCTTACTACCCCTCCAGTTTCGTTTCATTGTGAGCTTGTTTGATTGGTTGAATTCGACGCCAAAGTTGGTCGTCCGAATTCGTAATTTCTAAATTGTAAAATTCCATTTTTGAACACGGGACTCCAGATTTCATTTCTGATACCACCATTAGACTTGTGGCATCGTTCTGGCATATTTTTATATAAAATTTGTTAGATTTGGAGAACGTGGGCCCGGGCACGTTTTTCGGTGCAAAGCGGGTCCCACTTTCTGGGTCAATGGAACTTTTGACGTCGGCTCATCGAAATCCAATTCTGGATATACCGTTGAGTTCGTATCGTCATTCTGGACTCGTTGACATATAATTTGCTAGGTTTTGGTGGACATTGGGTCTGGCACGCATTTCGGTGCAAGTCGGATACCAATATCCGGGTCAACGGGTCATTTTGAGATCGGCTCATCGGAATCCAATTCCGGAGATACTGTTGAGTTCGTATCATCATTCTGAACTCGTTGACAGGTAGTTTGCTGAGTTTTGAGAACTTTGGCTCCGGCACGCATTTTCGTGCAAACCGGACTTCCAAGTTCTGGTCAACGGGCCAAATTGAGATCGGGTCAACGGAATCCAATTTTGGAGATACCGTTGGGTTCGTATCGACATTTTGGTTTCATGGACATATAATTTGTTATATTTTATAGACCTGTTTTCTTGCACATTTTTCGGTGCAAAACGGCTCCGATACGGACACCATTTTGACCCGAAATTACCTTTTTGCCCTTGTGTCCAAATTGGACCGTTGGGTAGGCTATCCTAGCTAATTTGACCATTCTGGACACGTTGGCGATGTTCATTTCTTCGTCCGATAATGTTTGTTGATAATTTTTTTGAGTTTAACCTTTTTATAATTAATTAATAATTAATTCATATAATGTTCGTATTTCGGGATTAGTACAACAAAACTGAGATCAGCCAATTCCAGTGATCTCATATCGCTGAAATTGACAAGTTGGATACGTGGATCACTATAATAAGATTATCAACCTTACCGATAATCTTCTTATCTCGATTTGCGTGTCGAAAGTTTCGACGTACAAATAACGAAGTACACTTTATATTAGACTAGAATTGACCCTGTTTGACCAGAGTTGACCAGTTGACCCAAAGTCAACTGTAAGTCAACACTTGACCTAATTTGACTAGATTATTGACCGGAGTCGACCTAGAGTTATTTTGACTTAGAAGAACCTAGAATAATGTAGATTGATTATAGAGATTTATTTATTACAACTTGAACACCTTGTAACCTGTATTGCTTTAAATAGGACTCTGTGGCTTCAGTGGGACCCCCCTATACTTATCAGCTGTTTAGATTATCGAGGCGAGTACATTCTCTGATCATTTCATATCCTGCTTAGAATTATTTTCTGCAGTAGATTACTTTACTTGTACTGTCACGTTGGTTACACGGATTGGTACTATATGGATCCCTTCTTGAGATGTTATCCTTAGGGAGCATCGGATACTACATGTTCTGTGCGTTTCACTTACATGGCGTATCATATGCTTCATTGGTTCTTTGATCACTTATGACATATACTCTTATGATCGTAGAGTCTTCCTAGAATCCTTATCCCATTTATGGGACTACTATGTATCACCTTCGGGGTCTATTACCTTCGGGGTCTATCACCTTCGGGGTCTATTACCTTCGGGGTCTATTACCTTCGGGGTCTATCACCTTCGGGGTCTATCACCTTCGGGGTCTTATCACCTTCGGGGTCTATCACCTTCGGGGTCTGTTACATAGCATCATAACATAACCTGGCTGGATCCTTGTGTATTGATTGGGGGTACGGGGGAGTATAAATAGCCATGTGAACAATTCCCAAGTAGAATAGCCATGTACGCCTCTTTAGTATAGCTATGTACAATCAAGCCGTTCACATGTCGACTTTGTGCTCTAAATCACTAGTCACTGGTAGCTCTTTACTTATAGTAGATATTTCTATTACAGCTCTCTCTGTTTACATACAGCATTACTTTCAGTACCTGTATCTTACTTTACTGTATAATTATATTTTCTAGCCTGCTATGAACTGTTGAGATGTACTATGCTCGCTCCTGTCCTGACTGGACCTGTTGATAAATTTTACAGATGGCCTGGGATTGCCTGCTAGCCTAGAGGAGACACAGTAGGGGTTGTTTAGGTAGTTATTTTATTTTGTCTGGAGTTGTATTTACTTTGTGGATTACTGTATCTGTATTTGAGTTTTGAGATATATTTCTGGGTTTATGTATCTTAGACACTTAGACTTCTATCTCCTGTATCTCTTTTGGATTTCATGTTTTATCTATCCTGATCATGCTCTACCTTAGATGTGATTGAGTCTGTATCTGCTATGTCACCCCCATTCGGGGAGTATAAACTGTTTAGTCTTATACTGTTAGATGCATTGAGACCTAGGACAGCGTTCTACCGCCGACACACCGGCGTAGGCTGGGCGTTGTTACGTTCTCGTGCCCTAACTCTAGGGCGTGGGTCGTGACACGTTTTTAGTGGTGGCCCATGCAGGTCGAGACTAAAAGTGTAGTGGTATTCGAACTTGAGTACCACTACAGCCTGCACTAGGAATAGGATATATTTTTGAAGATACTCAATCACAGTTAGGAACCCTTGAGAGATTCCTAGGACGACCCTGGAGAATCTTATTTAACTTCGATTTGAAAACTCTCTTTTTCTTTTGATTTGATTCATTTTTACTTTTTGTTGTTAAATTTGATTTTAATGGATTATTGTTGAATTTGAGTTTGTATTTATTAATTTTGATGGATGATTATCGAATTTTGAATTTTGATGATAGCTGTTGCATTCGAGTTTGTATTTTGATGGATTTTGTTCATTTTTGAATTTTGATGTTCGTTAATAAATTTGATTTGATTTTTAAGTATTCATTATTGATTAATTTAATTTTTGGCAAGATGAAATTATATGGGCTAGATCATCAATGTTATGGAAACTAGTCTTCTATAGTCACATTAGCCAGCATAGTGAGGACATATAGTCTGACTCTGGATATATTTCTCGGGTGTGGAAATTTAAGGTTTTCGCAGCCAAGCTAGCGGCACCGCGAAAATGTTAAATACCATGATTCTAGAGATATGTGCATAAGTCAAGGGCTCTGTGATTATCGTAGCCTTGCTTACTAGTATGACGAGGATTTAGAGTACATAATTTTGGATAGACGCATATGATGATCAGATTGCACCTTAAATATTTTTGAACATGTTTTCTCTACTTTTGTTCAGTCACTCAAAAAAAAAGAATTATTATTTGTTGTTTTGTCTAGTTTCCTATTATTTAACTCAGGAGTAAGTTTACTTGGTTTTATAAACCTTGTGAAATTTCTTGCTATGAGTTTTTCATAATACAATGAATCGAGGATTTTGTTAGACTTTATCTTGAATTTGATATGTTAGCTCTGGATTTCAAAATCGTTCCTTCTTTAAACAGATAAGCAAAACAGATTTTATCGTTATTCCTTCTTGCTATTTTTCTTGTATTAGATAATAATTAAACTGTCTTGATTTCGTCAATCACCTGCTTGCAATCTTAGTAGGAATCTAAATGTTAGTGTTTTAATTTTTATATATTGGGACATAAGAATATGTATATGAATATATATAGCAGACACTTTGCCTAACACGTATGCATGCTGCACTTGATTTTCCACCGATCTGAATACCTATTGATATGTTGTTGATGTCCAAATTTTCATAACCAATGTTTCTGGCTTTCTACTTTTCCAGTTTAAATTCGTAATTTAAATATAAATTTTATGTTATTAGTTTGTCTACATAACTGCACATGTATGTTATACTTGGAGTTTCAATTCAAAAATTTTGTTGAGTTTTGTGTTTAATTTGTCAAATTTAAGACTGTGTATATATTAACCTTTAATGCTGAATTCCAAATGTTTAGTTTAAATTGCTGTTTTATTTTCTTTAATATAATATTCAAAGCTGTGTACATTGTTGTATGTAGGGATATAATATTAGGTTTCATATTCTTACATGTTAGTTTGTGATAAACATTGAGTTGGTTTTAATGTTCAAATTTCTCCAAAATCTTGAAAACTAGTTACATGTTAACATTTTTACATCGATTTCAATGTTTAGTTCGATTTTAGATTTAACATGTAATATTGAACTGTATGCGTAGATAAATGTATTGATAGTATGTTAGGGTTTCATTTCTATCATGCTAGGATGTATTAGGAGCATTGAAATTAGTTGTGATGTTTTAAACTCCTAAATTTTGAAATTGCATTATGTTAATATTATCCTGGTTTAAGTGTTAACTTATTTTCAGATCTTTTTTTTATGTAAATGTTGAACTAAAACTAGGTTTAACTTTTAATACTAAGCTGTAACCCTGTACAAGGACACCCACACACACCCTAACTTAGTATACACTGTCATGTAACCAAACCCTTCCCCTCTATATTATGATTGTATATCTAGATAGATATATATAGAGCTTAGGCATACATGTTATAATATATATAAATACATAACTAAGTCTCTACCTTTCTATATATATATGGTTAGCTATGCATGTTATGATTAAATAAGTTGCGTAATGTAGATTGTTTAACAAATATGCCATGATTAGTGTATCTTGATAGCCGTTGTTTTGAAAACCCAATTTCTCATATACACTTTCATGTATATTCACGTACACACACGCCTACTATATAACCATATGAACATGTCCCCATACACATAATGTTAGCTTTTTCTCTCTAATGCTCTCTATATTATATATTGTGATTGGATTTCAATGTAATCAACTTTCGTTAATTAAACTGGTGATTTTGATTTTCTTGGGATGGCACCCCTTTTAGATGATTGGTAGTTACCTTTCTTTAATCATTTTTGATGAGTACCAGTTTTCATATAGGATGGTAGACCACCTTACAGTTTTGAAGATTTGTTATTTCTGTATCTTTTCTAAGTTTAGCACTCTGGATTGCTTGTGTGTTTTGATACCCGATGACCGCCTTGGTTAGTATGACTAGTATACCTAGATGAGACTTTCACTACCACCGTATGCCACAACCCTGGACGTTGTCTTTTGATGGTATGTTTTATTTAAGTTCTGGGACTTTTATTGTGGGGGTTTGACCTAGAGGGAGTATGGACATTTTAATTTCGAGGACGAAATTTTTATAAGGTGGGTAGGATGTGAGCACCCTAAATTTTGGGTTAATTTTTTTCATTTTTATTTATTTTCTGATTGATTTTTAATTTCAATAAATAATTTATTCTGTATTTTTCCTTAAGTGTACTTTCCCATGCCTTTGATATTTGGAGTGTCAGGGATGTTCAACTCTGGAAATCTTCTTCACGAGTTTTGGAGTGGACATGATTACCTTCATGACGGTATATAGTGTCCCATCCAAACTTGTTCCCTTGTACTCTTTCTGCTTCGCTGAACTTCGGGTCGGTTTAGACCATTTGATTGTTATTTATTTTCCCACTCTTTTTCTTGATCATTTTCAGCGCGTTACCGTGACTTTTAAATTGGGAGCGCAAGACCAGTCAGTTTCTTGAAGCCAACTCCTCATTGATGATCTACTCGAGACGCTCTTTACCCTTGAACTTCGTGTCCCACTCATACATGTCATTTTGTGCTACATTTGATTCGCACAACTTTCCCGACACGTGACCCGATTTTATTTCACTCCACGGCGTTACATTCATCTTCCAACTTGATTTGTGGGTCCCCTGTCGACCGAAACTTGTCAGCCCCAACTATGGACATGGCCCACTTTGAGCCTACTATCCGCCTGCCACTTGTGTCCCATTTATTGGAATCCCCATGTGCTACTTATTTACACATGATCATCAACGTCTAATTTTAATTCGAATATTTCGCCATGTCCGATTTTCATCCAACCCGGTTTGACCGAACCCAGTCCAAGCCCCATATTATCCTTCATCACCACCCTCAGGCTCTTTTCCCTTGAAAAATATTGGTACTCATTCTACCCTTTTTTTATTATTTATTGGAATTTTCCTTGAATTAAATCTCTATAGGAATAACCCAACCTTCCTATATTGATCCTAACCTTTGATTCTCCAAACAAAATCCTCACCATTAATCTTCCATGTATTTCCCACAATCCCCTCGCAGCATGTGTGCCGGCCCTAACTCCCAAATTTACTTTTTCTCTCTCATTGATGGCACACAACTTTATCAACATTATCTCTCTTTCTCTCTCTCACTTATTCTCTCCATACAATAACAACACAACCAACAACAGCAGCCATGCATCACCCGAGCTCCACCTCTCCACCATGGCCCGACCACCCCAGGCCAGCCTGGCCGTCGGCCACCGTCGGCAACCCCCTGGCCACCACCACCACATCTTCCTTCCTTCCTCCTCCTCTTCAACCTCGCGACCACCACCACCATTCCACCTTCCCGCGGCCACCACCAACGTCCAGCCGTACCACCTCCTCCACCGCCGTGCCCGCCGCCGTAGCTGGCCGTTCGTGCCCCGCCATCGCCGGCCAGGCCACGCGCCGCTGCACGACGTGCACAGCAGCAGCAGCGGAGACAAGTCGGGCCGCGCGCGCGCGCTGGCAGCGCTGCCGCGCCGTCGCCGTGCCACCGCCGGCGACGTGGTCGACGTGGCCGACCCCCCGTTGGCCAGGCGCACCCCCGGGGTAGGCCCCGTGGCCCACGCTTCTCTCTCCGACGCGTATCGGAGGCGATCCGTGCGTTTTGCACGACGTCCCGTCGTGACGAGCTCGGAAACGGGACTGAAATCGCCTTCCGTCGCAGCGACTTCGCACACGTTTCCCGGAGATGCGACCGTTGGATCGGCAATTTCTTCGCTCCGTCACAATCTCGGTATATCCACCTTCGCTCATGTCAATTTTCGTCCGTTAATTTTATCGTTTGATACATGAAAACCGGCCACCAAGTTGACCGTTTAAATTGTATTAAATTTAGACAGTTTTTCTGGGCCAACTTCGTCAGCTTATATCTCCTCCACCGTAGCTCCGTTTGGTGTGCTACCAGTTTCGGTGCGAAGCTGGTATAACCCTCTTACTACCCCTCCAGTTTCGTTTCATTGTGAGCTTGTTTGATTGGTTGAATTCGACGCCAAAGTTGGTCGTCCGAATTCGTAATTTCCAAATTGTAAAATTCCATTTTTGAACCCGGGACTCCAGATTTCATTTCTGACACCACCATTAGACTTGTGGCGTCGTTCTGGCATGTTTTTATATAAAATTTGTTAGATTTAGAGAACGTGGGCCCGGGCACATTTTTCGGTGCAAAGCGGGTCCCACTTTCTGGGTCAACGGGACTTTTTGACGTCGGCTCATCGGAATCCAATTCCGGATATACCGTTGAGTTTGTATCGTCATTTTGGATTCGTTGACATATAATTTACTAGGTTTTGGTGGACATTGGGTCTGGCACGCATTTCGGTGCAAGTCGGATACCAATATCCGGGTCAACGGGTCATTTTGAGATCGGCTCATCGAAATCCAATTCCGGAGATACCGTTGAGTTCGTATCATCATTCTGGACTCGTTGACAGGTAGTTTGCTGAGTTTTGAGAACTTTGGCTCCGACACGCATTTCCGTGCAAACCGGAATTCTAAGTTCTAGTCAACGGGCCAAATTGAGATCGGGTCAACGGAATCCAATTCTGGAGATACCGTTGGGTTCGTATCGATATTCTGGTTTCGTGGACATATAATTTGTTATATTTTATAGACCTATTTTCTTGCACGTTTTTCGGTGCAAAACGACTTCGGCACGGACACCATTTTGACCCAAAATTACCTTTTTGCCCTTGTGTCCAAATTGGACTGTTGGGTAGGCTATCCTAATTAATTTGACCATTCTGGACACGTTGGCGATGTTCATTTCTTCGTCCGACAATGTTTGTTGATAATTTTTCTGAGTTTAACCTTTTTATAATTAATTAATAATTAATTCATATAATGTTCGTATTTCGGGATTAGTATAACAAAACTGAGATCAGCCAATTCCAGTGATCTCACATCGCTGAAATTGACAAGTTGGACACGTGGATCACTATAATAAGATTATCAACCTTACCGATAATCTTCTTATCTCAATTTGCGTGTCGAAAGTTTCGACGTACAAATAACGAAGTACACTTTATATTAGACTAGAATTGACCCTGTTTGACCAGAGTTGACCAGTTGACCCAAAGTCAACTGTAAGTCAACACTTGACCTAGTTTGACTAGATTATTGACCGGAGTCGACCTAGAGTTGTTTTGACTTAGAAGAACCTAGAATAATGTAGATTGATTATAGAGATTCATTTATTACAACTTGAACACCTTGTAACCTGTGTTGCTTTAAATAGGACTCTGTGGCTTCAGTGGGACCCCCCTATACTTATCAACTGTTCAGGTTATCGAGGCGAGTACATTCTCTGATCATTTCATATCCTGCTTAGAATTATTTCCTGCAGTAGATTACTTTACTTGTACTGTCACGTTGGTCACACGGATTGGTACTATATGGATCCCTTCTTGAGATGTTATCCTTAGGGAGCATCGGGTACTACATGTTCTGTGCGTTTCACTTACATGGCGTATCATATGCTTCATTGGTTCTTTGATCACTTACGACATATACTCTTATGATCGTAGAGTCGTCCTAGAATCCTTATCTCATTTATGGGACTACTATGTATCACCTTCGGGGTCTATTACCTTCGGGGTCTATCACCTTCGGGGTCTATTACCTTTGGGGTCTATTACCTTCGGGGTCTATTACCTTCGGGGTCTATCACCTTCGGGGTCTTATCACCTTCGGGGTCTATCACCTTCGGGGTCTGTTATATAGCATCATGACATAACCTGGCTGGATCCTTGTGTATTAATTGGGGGTACGGGGGAGTATAAATAGCCATATGAACAATTTGAAAGTAGAATAGCCATGTACGCCTCTTTAGTATAGCCATGTACAATCAAGCCGTTCACATGTCGACTTTGTGCTCTAAATCACTAGTCACTGGTAGCTCTTTACTTATAGTAGATATTTCTATTACAGCTCTCTCTATTTACATACAGCATTTCTTTCAGTACCTGTATCTTACTTTACTGCATGATTATATTTTCTAACCTGCTATGAACTGTTGAGATGTATTGTGCTCGCTCCTGTCCTGACTGGACCTGTTGATAAATTTTACAGATGGCCTGGGATTGCCTGCTAGCCTAGAGGAGACACAGTAGGGGTTGTTTAGGTAGTTATTTCATTTTATCTGGAGATGTATTTACTTTATGGATTACTGTATCTGTATTTGAGTTTTGAGATGTATTTTCGGGTTTATATATCTTAGACACTTAGACTTCTATCTCCTGTATCTCTTTTGGATTTCATGTTTTATCTATCCTTATTATGCTCTACCTTAGATGTGATTGAGTCTGTATCTGCTATGTCACCCCCATTCGGGGAGTATAAACTGTTTAGTCTTATACTGTTAGATGCATTGAGACCTAGGACAGCGTTCTACCGCCGACACTGCGGCGTAGGCTGGGCGTTGTTACGTTCTCGTGCCCTAACTCTAGGGCGCGGGTCGTGACACGTAGCATGCTTAGTTTGACTTAGCGGTTATTAGAGGTTTTGTGTTGTGGATACAACATAGTAGGCATTGGGCAGGGAGGACAATATCTTAGCGTATGGGCTACTATGCACTTTCCCTTTTGTAACTCGTGAGCTCCGCCGGAGATGCGGGTGAGATTACCCATGATTACTGACGGCCACTAACATTTTGCGGAACGTTATGCTCTTATTGATTGGACCTCTGGTGCCCCAAGGGGGGACCATGCCGATCTCATTTGAGCCAGGGCCCATGCGTTAGAGGATGTTCTTAAAACTGCATATACTTAGACTGGTTAGGCTACCTTATCCATTATGTATGAGTACTCTTGGTTTAGGTACTTGTATCTGAACGTGGCTTGGAACAATAACTTGTCGCAGATTAGTTCGTCACATCTTGTCCTTGTTTGGTTGTAGGTGTGGCTTACTACTCCGATGAGAAGGTATTGAACCTTGTTAGGGTCTAGATACCATATTGGATTCGTGACCTGGAAAGATACTTCATCGTGGGTTAGTGTGCCATCTCATGTTCTTGTTTAGTTGGGGGGATGGTACGCTAATCCAAATGGTGAGGTATTGGACCATGTTATGATCCGATCTTACTTATTATTATCGAGCAGTATTTATTCAGTTTATATGGCATGATATTGTGTATCTTGTTACGTCCCTCTGAGGACCTGGTTATCTCTCCAGGTGTGTGTTCATGTCTTCCGCAGGTATTCTAGCTGAGGTCGTGGTCTTCTCCCTTTATTCGAAGATGGCGTGTCTTGGATCTATCTTGCTGCCTTCGTCATAATCTTTTATATATCATGTACTTCTTTCCTTTTATTTGGTTGGTAGTGGATGTGTCTCCATCCAACATATTGTATTAAGACCATTCATTATATGATATCTTTTATTCCCTTATTTTGTGGATGAGATTAGTTTTTATGGTGTTACTGCATTTTACAACTTACGTATATTTATTATACGGCTAGCATGTGTACGTTCCTAGTCCTACGTATTTTGGGACTAGGGCTTTACAGGGTGGCCTATGAATGGTTCTGCAGTTTGCCCGATAACTGCATTAAATCATTTGAAGACCTGAAGAACATGTTCCTGGAATGGTTCTACGAAGGAGGGCTGGACATGATAATGTCTACTCTCATGGATATTGTTCAGAAAGATAAAGAGCTCGTACGAGCATACATTGAAAGCTTCTGCCTGGCCGCCCTAAGTCTACCTCCAGGAATGCCGGAGCCCATGCTCATGGATTCATACCGCAAGAATATGCTCCCTGCCATCAAACTGTGGCACAGTGCTTCCTGCACCGAGTGGACGCCCTTCATTACTGAAGCAGACATAGCTTAGAAGAAGGCACAGGACGCACAACTCCTGGGTCTGAACTTCCTCTCTATTGAAGATAAAAGGAAGCGAGTAAGAGACGGTAAAGGCAAGCAAGCTATGACCGTCAATATTACAAAGGGTCCAGCGCTCGTGAGCTCCAAGTCGACCGAAGCGCAGAAGCCGAAGGAAACCTATGTTGGCCCATTGGTCATGGTCAAACCTGATTTTAATAATTGATCAAACTCTGTCTCAATATAAATGCAAGTCAATTCAGATGTTTATCTACGATGTTTTGGACACTGCTCAACAATGGATATCTACGATATTCAAGATTGAAGCCGTTTGCCATTCCAAATGTATTTCTGTCAAAGCAATGTAATTTTTCATTTTATTGAGTCTAGGAATACATTGTACACCAAGTCGTACTGGCAAATAGGCTGTCTGGAATAGCTTTTTAAAACTGACCTATCTCTTTAAAAATGACCTATGTTTTTGAAAAAAATACCATTTTTACAAAAAGCTTCTGAAGGACTTTTCAAAAAGCCAAATTGATTTTTTCTCAAAAATGAACTGGCAGAACCCTAGCAGAACTCGGCCAGAGTTCGGCCAAGTAGAATGTTAGTGAACGTTTGATTTTGAACTTGGTCATCCTTCAGTTACGGTTTGTTACAAAGAGTTCTGTCCGAATTCTGTCCGAATTCTGTCAGAGTTCTGTCTTTGGAAAAACTATAAATAGAGAAGCATTTCGATCATTTCAAATCACCAATTCACTTTCAATCTCTTCTCTTCTTAAGCTTACATTCTTCCAAAGAGTTCTAAAAAGCTTTTATTTTCAAATCTCAAGTCAGTTACAATCCTCTAGTCGATTTGCCAGTGCGGTACGGTCTAGAAGTTTCAAGAGCGATTGTAATCAGAGGCTTGATAGAAGATTCAACTCTTCACAATTGAAGTTGGTCGAGTTCTTCGTATTAAAGATCGCGTCTGTAGAAGTTGTAAGGACTTCGTATGAAAAATTACGGGATTTTCCAATAGTGGATTCAACTGGAAGCTAGAGTTCTTCCGACTGGACTAGTTCTCACAAGAGGGAACCAGTATAAATCTCGGTGTTTGCGTTTGCCTTCTGATCACTTTTAATTTCTGTCATTTACTTTGTGATTATTTTTATATCTGTGATCTAACTACTAACAAGATTTTTAATTAACAATATTTTGCTGCCTACTCTATTCACCCCCCTCTAGAGTATTCCGCTTTATGATTTCGTTCCTACAACCTACTCCTTCAATGATGAAGACATGCTCGAATTATTCGAGATGCTGACCAAGGGCGGCAGGCTACAGCTGCCACCTCCCAAGCATCCTGACGAAATAGGAAAGGTGGATAATACTAAGTACTGCCATTACCATAAGTACATCCACCACTCAACACGTGACTGCTACATGTTGAATAGATAGATTCAACATTTTATCGACGCCATAGTCATCTTCCTCGATTACGAGGAAAAGACTGTGACGGCCAACATGGTCACGATACAGTTCGGGGGCTTCTCGATAGTCAAGACTCAAGACAACGTCGTCCTTATCACAAAGGCAATGATAGAAGTCGTCAACCTTCTGCCCACCAGGGACAATGCTCAAGGCCTCAGCCCCTTCATAACACCGCAAGGTAAAGTGCTGTGGGTTCATCCAGATCTCACTCCTGACATGATTACGCCTGCAGCGCGCCCGACTAAAGGGAGGAAGGTCAGTACATATCACGTGGTCTCCTCCTCGGTAGAAGACACTAGGGTGACCACTCGTTCGGTTCTCCAGCGAAAGGAAAACCAAGCTCCTAAAGAAGAGACATCCCCACCGGAGACCCATTCTACTCCCGATACAGCACAAGCTGGACCTTCTCAACCTCCTTCTCAACCTTCTCAACCTCTACGAAAGGACTCGGCAGTAGGCCCGATCAAGCCCTATAACTTCGATATACTGGCACAGTTAGCCAATACGCCGGATCGGTTATCACTCTTCGAGCTTCTCCGGCTCTCCAAAGGAACTCGGGATGCCCTCAGCGAGGCATTGCAGAATGCAGAGGCTTACTTTGCACAGGTGAAGCAGCCTAAGGAAGACCCTACGACATGTCCACATTGCCATAGCGTGGTCGAGGTGATTCCTAATATCACCTTCACGTAGCATGATATGCTGCTAAAGAATAACCAGCACAACTGACCCATATACTATACAGGATACTTAAGTGCCATCAAGGTCGATCGCATTCACATCGACCCGGGCTCATCGCTCAGTATCATCCCTCGAAGTCTGCTCCAAACTCTAGGGCTCGATATACCATCTCATGGCATCGAACACCACCATCAGTGGCTTCAACGCGAGGAAGAGTGAGCCTTTGGACAAGATCTGATTGAAGTACCAAATAGGTGATCTTCATACTGAGGTTGCCTGTTACGTCATTTATGCAGACATAAACTACAATATATTGCTTGGACGGTCATGGATCCATGAGTACATGATTGTCCCCTCCACCCTTCACTAGTGCATGAAGTACGTGGCCAGTAACGCGATCGTCAAGACGGAGTTTGCTGACATCAACCCGTTCTGAGGTCTCGAAGCATACTGTACGGATGCTGATCTGTACAAACCACTCCCCTGGGACAACAAGTCCAACGATGCCAATGACGAAGCAGAAGCTGCAGTTATCACGGAAGGACCCATGAGGGTTCGACTGAAAGGGAAGTCACCTAAGACTCCAGCCCCCCTGATCATCAAGCTCCGAGGCAAGGCTCCAGTACGGCCACCTCCATCGACATCAAGCCAGGAGCCCCTGCAAATAAAGCTCTCCCGAAAGGCCCCGATATGTGCTTCAAAGCCGCAGGATACTCTGGCTGTGCCTCCCGCGGTGATCAAGATGAAACAAAAATCTCCTCCACCTCCTTCTGCAGCAGCTCTTGCCTATGAGGAATAAGAAGATGACGTATGCGCCAATACCGAGGTACAGTCTTTAGATGATGTAATCCCTCGGGATAAATTATGCAATTTATTAATAGAAAGTTGTCTTCGAATTATTCCTGTGCGTATTGGAACACTAAGTACTTCGTAGACAATGCTCTATGTACTCTAGAAACGCAAGTGACAACTGCCAACCTTGTAAACCGAGTTGTCCCCTCCAAAGGCTCCTACTTTCTAGTCCCGCCAAAGAACCCGGAGGAGCAACCTATCATCTTCTGTCGACTGAAACATCCACAGAGGCTAGACGTAGGAGAACCGAAACCCGACGACGACAAGATACAGCTCTACCGCTATGCTACTCAAGCCAAATATCTCATCCAGAAGATGGGATACGACCTGAACAGCAACAAAGGGCTGAACTACGACAAAGGTCGGTGGCTTCCCTTATGAGCTCGTACTCCGAAGGGGAAGCCTCAGAACTACTACCAACGTACTCGCCGGAGGTTGGGTTATATTACTCCCATGACCACTTTAGAGAGTTCAGAACCGGAGGCTCTACTACACTCGCCTTTTTTCGGCTCTTTAACCTGGGATTCTGATACTAGTATAGGCCGGGACCTCCAGAAGGTACTATCCGTCATCATAGTTTTCACAGACGATCCCGCAGAGGAAGAAGACCAGGCACTCAATTTCTTCGAACAGTATAGGCTTGGGCTCAACGCCTTGGCTCTCAGTGGAAATGGCAATTCGAACAGCTAGAGCCTTCCACCGAGGACAAAGTCGTCCAGGTCGACTTAGGGGATGAAATTTCCCATAAATCCATCTTTGTCAGCAAAAGCCTGACAGTAGACGACAAAGATTCTCTAGTATAGCTGGTCTGGGATTATATAGATGTCTTTGTCTGGATCTATGAAGATATGTCGGGTTTGGACACACAAGTCGCCATGCACCGGCTCAACATTCTACCTGACGCCAAACCTGTCAAATAGCAGCAGCATCACTTCCGTCCCAATATTACGGACACCATCGAAGAAGAAATCGATAAACTCCTTGAGAGTGGCTTCAGCCGTGAAGAACAGCACCCGGACTGGGTGGCCAATATCGTACCGGTTACCAAGAAGAACGGGATGATTAGAGTCTGTATAGACTTCCGAGATCTCAACTCGGCATGTCCAAAAGATAAATTTCCTCTCCCAATCACAGACGTGATGATCGACAACACTTGTGGCTTTGAGCGTATGTCCTTCATGGATGGCTTCTCAGGCTACAACCAAATCATGATGTTTTCCGAAGACGAAAAGCACACTTCATTCCAGACTCCAAAAGGGATATACTGTTATACAGTTATGCCCTTCGGATTGAAGAATGCGGACGCAACCTACCAGCGAGCTATGAGTACCATATTCCGCAAACATCTTCGGAAGATGGTGGAGTGTTACGTGGATGACATTACCGTCAAGAGCAAAATCAAGTCCAGCCACTTAGATGACTTACGAACAGTGTTCGACATAATACGGGTACATCTAAAGATGAATTCGGCCAAGTCCTTTCTAGGTGTCTCTAGCAACAAATTCTTAGGCTTCATGGACATGGCTCCCCCGAAGAATCTTAAGAAACTTCGAAGCCTACAAGGATGTCTGGCATAAATCAAAAGATTCATAGCAAACCTCTCTGGTTGATGCTAGCCCTTCACCAAACTGATGAAGAAGGGGGTCTCCTTTGTATGGACCGAAGAGTGCCAGCAAGAATTCGACGACATCAAGAAGTACCTCACCAGTCTTCCTGTTCTGGTAGCTCCAGTAATAGGAAGACCTTTTCCACTCTACGTCTGAGCCATGGATCACTCTCTCGGGGCATTACTGGCCCAGAAGAGTGATAAAGGACACGAGCAGGCCATCTATTACCTCAGCAGAACCATGATTGGAACCGAACACTAATACAATCCTGTCGAGAAGGAGTGTCTTGCTTTACTCTTCGCCATTCAGAAAACACGTCACTATGTGACCGGACAGACGATCCACGTCGTCTTTCGAATCAACCCCCTCAGGGTCCTCATGACCAATCTAGGGGCTTTGAACTCAAGGTTAGCCACCTGGGCCATACTCTTAACTTCTTATGACATGTTTTCGTCCCTCAGAAGGCAGTTAAAGTCGAAGCGTTGGCCAATTTTCTAGCAACACACCCTGTGCCAGAGACATCAAAGCTCTACGACGACATCCCCAATGAATTCTTAGAACCTAATGCTGTCTTAGACAAACCCGTATGGCAACTGTTCTTTAATTGTGCTTCAAGGACAGGACCCAAGGGTGAGATTATAGCGGGAGTGGAGGTTGTCCTCATTACCCCCGATGGCCTGATCATCCATTGTGCCTACTCCCTCTGGGAGTATGTACCAACAACGTCGCTAAGTACAACACCCTCATCATCGGGCTACAACTCGCTAAACACTTGGGGGGTTGACTATATTGAAGCCTACAGGGACTCAAAGCTGATCATTAGCCAAGTTCGAGGGCAATATGAGGTCCGTCATGAGGACCTAATCCCCTACCATCAGGCGGCCATCGACATCATTTCCACATTCACAGGTTTCTTTATAGAACATGGGCCATGTTTACAAAACTTGGAGGTCGATGCCCTCGCCGGTCTCGCTGCCTCTCTCGTAGCTCCTAGAAGATCCCAATATATCGTTACGGTGATGGGGCGAGAACTCATATGTCTGAAGAATGCTCTGCACACATGCCAAAGTTACTCAGTCCAAGTGGAGGCTAATGTAGACGTACGGGACTGGTGTTTCCCGTTCATCGACTATGCGGTCTACGGGATTCTATCCGAAGACCCAAGAAGATAGCTTCCGTCAGGATACGTTCCCTCTGATTCTTCTATGACATAGCTACCAAAATGTTGTGTCGTCATTCTTATGATGGACTCCTCCTCGGGTGCCAATCCCAAACAGAGGTGCAGGAAGCGCTCTGAGAGGCACACAATTGGACTTATGGAGCTCATCAACCCGGGCCCAAGTTGCAAGACCGGCTGTGCCACATGGGCTATTACTGGCCCACTATGATGGCGGATATCATAGAATATGCAAAGAAGTGCCAAGCATGTCAGTTGCAAACAGACTTTATTCGCCGACCTTCGGAGCATCTACACCCTACGGTGGCCTCCTAGCCATTTAAAGTATGGGGAATGAATATCGTTGGGCCAATCAGCCCGTCTTTCTCCAAAATATATCAGTTTATCCTTGCCATCATGGATTACTACTCAAAATAGGCGAAAGCAGTGTCATTGACAGAAGTAAAAGCCTTAAACATGATCAGCTTCATCAAGCACAACGTCATCTACTGGTTCGGGGGCCCCAGATGAATTGTCCATGACAATGGCCCCCAGTTTGTGAGCCATGCCTTCTAGTGGTTCTGTGACAAGAACCAAATACAGAACGTGGCATCAACGGCCTATAACCCGGCGGCTAATGGGTTGGCCGAAGAATTCAACAAAACTATCGTCAAACTGCTCAAGAAAGTCGTGTCCTCTAATAAACGCGACTGGAATGAGAAGTTGGGCGAATACCTATGGGCATACCATACGACCGTGGAGACACCAACGGGCAACACACCATTCACCCTGGTCTACGAAAGTGAAGCGGTGCTCCCCTTTGAGATTCAAATCCCGTCCTTACGGGTAGCTATCACCAATCAGCTGACTAACGAAGATAACCAGCGCAGATGGTTACAAGAGTTGGAAGCGTTGGATGAAAAATTCTTGCTTGCACAGCAAAGAATCGGACTTTACTAAGCTCGTATTTCTAGGGCCTTTGACAAAAGAGTCCGAGAAAGATCATACCAAGTGGACGACCTCGTCTTAGCAGTGCGAAGGCTAATGGTAATAACTCATAAAATGGCTGGAAAGTTCGAGCCCAAGTGGAAAGGACCGTTCATCATAGAAATGGTATACTCCAACATTGCTTATCGACTAGCCAAACCCAATGGTGACTTGCTAATGATGTCCATCAACGGCAAGTTTCGAAAGAAGTATTACGCCTGAAGATAAAACTGGCATAGGTTCTCGCATCCCCTATGAGTGCCTATGGGTTCTGGTAAGGGTATTCCTTTCTTCTATATCTTCCCTCCAGTAGTTGAAGCACTTCACGTCCATATTACCTCTGGATTGCTCCTCTACACCCCGATGATGCGGCTACCACATCCATATTACCTCTGAGTAGTCATTCTATCTGTATTGATCCTATAATTATGATGGCTATCTAGAAAATATTTCACGTTCATACTACCTCTGAATTTTTGTTCCGCATCCCAGTTAAGATTAGGACTACCATGTTCATATTACCTCTGGTTAGGCGTGTCTTCTATAATGACCCCTCCTTATATTGAAGGAAAAAGTGAGGGAATAAAAGTGTTTTTATACAGAAACATATGGCTATAAAGACCTATTACAGACTCTTCATAGTTACATACACAGAGACAAGAATCTGAAACATCACCAAGCACGTATGCTCATGCCACATGTTCATGCTTCTGTTCAAAGTACCCCAAGCTTGTCCCATGTTCGGGACACTTTAAAGCGGGTCTTGTAGAAGCATGAAAAATCTCAGCTAATAACATTCCTCCACCATAGCGTAGATGATACAAAGGTGCAGACCGAGTATTAAAAAGATAATAGAAGATAGGAAAAGAAGTTCTGTTATTATTATGCCTACAAAGGTCTAGTACAGATTCATCAAGGCTATACATAAAAGACTAATCCTACTTCTTCTACAAAGGATCGATCATAGGCTCAGCAGACCCTAGGGGAGTCTATAATAGACTTAGTCTTCATTAAAGTACATGCGTCTTTCTTCTTGGTACGCATACTAGAAGATTGATCTCCATCAAGGCGCATTCTGACTTTCTTGTACGCTCAACCCTTCAAACGCGCGTCAATTGCTGGCTAAAGCAAGCAACTTCCTGAAGCAGCTATTGGTCCGAGCTCCCTGAAGGCGCAGTAGGTCGCAAAACCCATAATGAGTGGGGAAGAGCACGGCCGGCTATTCATCGGACGAGCAACCAATCCTAAACCCGCAGCTTGGACCTCCAAGACCTCTAAGACGTCTCCCAGAGTCAAATTCCTTTAGGAGGATACTTGGATACATCTTAAGAGCGGTGATGACTCTTTCTACAATGAGTTCTTCTACAAGAACAGGGCCCCTTCGAACGACAGAAGCCCCAACAAACAGCCGACTTATGTAAGGCCAGTGGCCGTCTGAAACTAAGTCTAGATCAAATATATTGGTAAAGGGTGCCAGGAAGAAGATAGTGACTCTTCAGAGGAACACTTCCCCTTTTATAGGATTGGGAGTGGTCCAAACTATAGGCCACTTGGCCGACGGTCAAAATTCCCTCATTAGTGGGATGAACCTAGGACTCGGCATAATAGGTCTCCATTAATCGGCCTATTCAAGTGAGTCTCCAAACTGTTCAAATGCTCATCAGAATTTCCCAATTAACGGTGGCAATTAAGAAGGAGTCAGCATTCAAGGATAGTCATTTACTTCTCCTGAAAAGAAAAGTTAAAAGCCAAGATGTCTCCAATATGAGGTGCAAGCACCCCACTGTGTTCCTTTGCTTCCTAGACACAGATAGTACATCCCTCTTTCAGAAGCACAGATAGCTGCTTCGATGCAAGTACCCGGCCCGTTCAACGGCCCCTTTTTCTCAGCAAAAACTAGGAAGACACTTTTTGCCTCCAGCACAAGCTCGACTGCTACTCTAAAGCATAGTAAAATGGTCTATCTGAAGGCCCAGCCTACTCGTCGCCCTAAAGTACAGTGACTTTACCCGAAACACAGCCTACTCGTTGCCCCTAAAAGCACATAGGCCCCGTTGTCTTCGAAACATAGTCCACTTGTCGCCCTAAAGCACAGAGGCTCCGTCGTCTCCAAAAGCGCAGTATACTAATCACCCCAGAAGCGCAGCTAGCCTTGCCTGAAGCACAGACGGCATGGTCCCATCTAATCGGTAATCGTCTATTTCAAAGATAGGATTGAGATTGATCAATATCATGACCCGCACCCATTTTTTGGGATACGACTGCGTGTTCAAGCCCAGTCTACGCCACGGTATCGGCGATAGTACGCTGTCTCACCCATAATAAACAAAATGCTCATAGGTACTAACTGCTCATTCACCACAACTAAATCAACTTTACAAATTTAGAAGTTTTACATTTGAAGAAGAATATAAGCTTTTATAATTATAGAAAACTGCAACACATCTAACTAGACTTATGGTTTGGCCTTCGATTCTCTATCTCACCCCGTATGGTCGATAGCGCAAAAGTAGGCACATCATCCTCACCTATAACAACGATCCAGTCAAGAAAGGAGCAAAGTACAACCATATTGCTATTAATATTATTACCCCAAAATAAGTTAGAATAATAAGAAACAATGATGGCAAACAGTATATAAAGAACTAGCAAAACTAGCAAGATATGAAGTAGCAAGATATGAACTAGCAAGACAGGAACTAGATAAAGGAACAATGTGAACAACTATGTATGTGTGAAATACCTTTTAATACGTGAAAGGCTGGGCTAATAAGGCACATCATACGATGGCTATCGACAATAATATGGTATGGCTAACTCATACGTGGGTGTATGGCTTAGCTATCCACAATAAAAATATTTGGGCTTGTTCACGTACTTATCGAGTATTTCCCTTCCCGAATCACTAAACAATCAATAACAGTCAATGACACAATAAGAAGGATAAAATAACTATGGTGTCACAATCGTGTCTTGTTACGACCCGCACCCGCTTTTTGGGATGCGAATGCGTGTTTAAGCCAGCCTACGCCACAAAGTCGGCGGTAGAACGTTGTCATGGCCATCATGCTCAAAATCACATAATATAATATTTATTACTCATTTATATTTCTAAATTGATTAACAATATTTATAATATTTATATTTAATAAAAAGTACGAGGTTCTTACAATTAAAGAAAATGATACCATATCTATCTAATCTCTAGGTTTTGGCCTGCAAGTACACCTGTACCTCCCAATGCTAAGAGTAGTCACAGTCAACCTAAAAAATGTTGGTTTCCTGTCAGGAATGGAACAAGCACACAAACCGACTGTAATGCGAAAACACAATAGAATTCACAAGACATGAAAATAGCATATGTAAAATGAAACTAGAAAGTAATGATGTCATGGCATGTCTAGAAAGCAAGTGGATAACTCTACAACAAGATGTATCAACTGAAGAAAAATATGTAACTAGGATGTCATGGCAAGTGGTGGACAAACATGGCAAAACAGGTAAAAGACTATCTATGTGTTTTGAAATATCTTGTTCGACATGTGAACGACTAAGGGGTAAATACGGCACCCTGCACATGTCGGGTGCAGCTACTATCAGTCAAAATCAGATATTTTAGGATATTTTTGGGTAGTCTATATATCTATTAAGATATTTTTTTCGCCCAGCTAGTACTCATGGAATTAAGTCGTAAGCATGGTAATCATGTAAATGACAATCAAGAGGTACAAACCAATCCATGATACTAATCCATGCAACAACGTGTCATCAAGCAAGAGAGCATATGTAATAACTTGAAATGGAAACTACTATGAATCGAAAGCAATCAGAAAGTGCACTTGTAACCCCACTTGTCGAATTTTTAAATAATATTTTTCTATAAATTTCCATAGTTATTTATTTTGATTAAATTTTTCCTAAAAGGTTTTTCTTATTTTTGGGCTAAATGTTAAATTCTTGTTTGCTCGGTTCTCAAAGCCCAACCAAATAATTGGAGATGTAAGCAATTTTTCACTGGGCTTCTGAAGCCAGCCCACTCTTTGCTAATGAATCAAACTCTAAAGCCTAGCTATTACCCTCTTAAGCCCAGTTCCTCCTTAGGGCTAAACCCTTAGCAGCCTATTTGTGTCTCAACTAACTCGAGAAGAGGAAGGTTCGATTTCCTTCTTCCTCTTCCTCTGTTCAGTCAATTCGAGAGAGGAAATATGAATAAATTTAAATTACAGTTGTAACCGTCAGTAGTGGAGCAATTCCCTTTTCCTGCTCAATTCTTTCCTCTTCTCCAAACAAATCAGCCTCCTCAAATCTGTAAATATCAGGGCAGTCTCCCTTGATTCATAGGTGCGGCAACATCACGAAGTGCTGCCAATTTTCCTTTTTGCTCAAATCCTTCCTCTCGATGAAGCTTGTGGCCATGGAGGATCTTCTTTTTAGCTCTGCGAGGTTTGCAGGCGGTCAAAAGGTCGTGGAGACAGCATGAGGAAGCTGATTTTGCTTTGATTCCTGGATCAAGATCATTATTAGAGATCAAGGTGAGTTGGGGTAATTAATGAAGATAGGTTGTTCAATCTATCTTCTGAATTCCGTCAATCTGAGTTAGAAATGTTGAATCTTATTCATAGATCAATTGATCCTATTTTGAGTGTTTCTTGGCGTTTTGCTTGGTCGATCCAATCAATCAAACGAGTTGAAGATCATTATCTAGTGATTTAGTTTCAATTTGCTGCTTCTCGTATCTATCCTCAGTTCTTGTGTCGAATTGTAGATCGAGATTGAGTTTGAGATTACAAATCAGTGATCGATCTATTTTTGAACAAATTATGATTTATTTCCAGGATCTATATTGATTTGTTGAGAGCAATCATCCTTTTAATTCATTCTTTCGATCCAAGGATACTTGAATCTGTATGTATCAGGACCTCGATCTACTTTTTGAATGTATTGTTGATGCATTCTTAACGAATTGTTGGACTGAATTGAGTTGAGAACTACTTTGATGGTTCATTATCATTTGTATAGTAGTTTCTCTGTTTTCTCAAGCCATCTAGTATGGACGCTTGTCGATCGTAATCTTTTGAGTCGGATACAAAGGTGAGTATCCGGATCTTCAATTTTAAGAATTAACTTGACTTGTTGTATCATTCTTATTTGATCTATTAGGTTCCTGCTGTGTTTGATGACCGGTTCAGGGAATTGGGAATATTCGGGATTGAGGCTTGTGTCGATTTCTAAGGGTTGTGATCCATATTCAGATCTGATCTATTGCAGGTAATTCCTTACAATTTTATTTAATTTCTTTGGTATATTACTTTGGGAAGGAGTGCTGGGGTATTGAGTCTGTATCCAAGTTTCAGGAAACCTAATCTAAGGATTGCTTGAGTATGCATCTGATGATCATTCAAGATCTATTTGTTTTGAATTTTCCCAGGTTCTTGGTCTGAGTAGTTGTTAGCAAGTTAGGTTAGTTTCGAGCTTGGATTAATTGTTAGGAAGATCAGTTGGTTAGATTTGAACCTATCATTTATCAGTTTATCAGCCAACCTATTTTACTCTGAAAATTCTAGGCAGTATGATACCTGTTTTGAACTTTATAACCTTAAAGGGATGAAATCTCATTTGTGTACTGTGATAAAAACTAAGGGTTAACTTTGTAGTTGGGGACCTGACAGGAGTGAAGTGGAGCGAAGTCTCCTAACCAAGGTTCAGGGTGTTACTATTTTAGTATATCCATCATCTAATGTTTTGAGTGATACACCTAATCTGAACACTTGGTATTATTTATGTTGATCTGATGTTACCTGCAAAACTTAAGAATGAGTATAGAGCTGCCTTTAAGCTGAACCATTTTTTAGTAAGGTTCAGTTTACTGATTGAGTACCTGAGATTTCTTTAACTAATCCCTGTGGTTGTATCTCAGTGTATAACTACAAAGAGATGATCCTGTAAGAGTGTCTAAGGTTAACCTATGTTTTGGATCTGAATGGCTAGTATAGGAAGTTGGTCTTATGTTAACCTCTGTTCTGTGTAATCTCAAACTGAAGGAATATGTTGGGCTAGGATGGTGATTGCTAGTACTCCTTTCCTGTGAAGCCTTGTTGCAGGAAATTCAAACAGTAGGATGTGGCCTGATCATTAAGGGTCCAATAAGAACCAAGTTGTAATCTAAATTTTTATTACCTAAACAATAGATTAGTAGTATCCTTGATAATGTGTTAAGACTAGGTCCATGTTCTAACTAGAGTATGTTTTACCTTGCCTTCTAATTTCCTGGAAACATTCTTGTGAAAGCAACAATAGATTTTGAGATTTTTCGCTGAACTGGACTGAGATTTTGATGAGGACTGTTCTGAAGTTATCTCAGGTAATAATATTTTCTAGAAAAAGGAAAATCTGTCACTTGAGTATGATTTAAGCTTTCTTTTGTAAGTTGCTAGTAGCTATTTTAGGTGGTATTAGTAGGCAGTGTTTAAATAGTATAATTTAGGGTTATGAATGAACTTTTATAGAAGAGTCTAATTGTAAGAAGATATCGACATGACAGCTAATTCAACTAACATAGATTCTATCTAGCAGTGTAGTTTATGAGTAAATAATTTGGTTCATACTTTGAGGAGGAGATTGATATATACACACCCTATATCTAGAGATGCAAACAAGTATATCTTAACCTTGATAAATAGATGATACAAAGTAACTAATTAGAATTGTTTAGAAGATAACCCAATTTGTAATTATTAAACAGGAGGACATCCAGCTTTACTACCCATTCTCGACTACCATGAGCAAGGCAAGTATACTCCTCGGATCTGTCCATTACTTCATGTCTTGTGCTTATCTATATTCATGCTTGTACCTTATTTTTTATACGATATTTTACGAGTTTGTCTTGTATCTTGTTCCCTGAGTTTACTTGTGTCTGGGAGGGGAAATACTACATATGTGTGATCAAACCTGAGTTACAACTCATGTGAATAGCTTAGGCCTCGTACTGTGCACGCGGGACCTAAATCGTACCAATATTCATGTTCCCTATTCTACCCAAGCCGATCACACACTCTGGATGTATTTCGATATATTACACACATCAGGTTCCTTGTACAATTCATGTTCAAGCTTCATTTCATGTTCTCTGTATTTCTTGCTTTTACTTTTCAGCATTCGTGTTCTCATTTTTTGTACTTTATATTTTCTTGAACTCATTTCCATATCATGATGTTCTTGTTCATTTTCTTGGATATACTTAGCTCTGCTCCAAACTAGGATATGTTGCAGGTGAGATGGAGGCTATCTGTGACACTTATTACGGGCAGGAGCCTGGAGGTACCTATGAGCTAGCTGGTGTTGCTCTGGACTTAGAGGCTAAGGAGGCCTAGTACCCTCCCTTGTAGTTTCTTTTGGATTTGTATTAGAGACTTTAGTTTTACATTTTATTTGTTGGAAATTGTAATAAATTGTAGTTGTATTTGATTCTGGGATTCGATATTATAGATGCTGTGGTTTATATTCATTCTTATCTAGACTTGTAGTTTCCCTAGAGATTGGTACAACTTACTTCATCGTGCCTAACGACGAAGGCTGGGCGTGTCTGACTCGTGTCCGATTATTTGGGTGTTGGTCGTGACATGTTTTTAGTGGTGGCCCATACAGGTCATTCCTAATAGTAGCTAGGTATTAGTGTACTATTTGGGGGACTTGATTAAACTAGGAAAACTTGATCACAGCATAGAAAAAATTAGGAAATAAGGGTATATCAGGTACATTAGGTACATTGATATTATAAAAAAATTGTTTATTTTTAGGTTTCAGGGTTTGTCAATCAACGAAGTTTTCTTTCTATTACAGGATAGTCAATACGAGAAAGACGGTGGATCAGTCCAGAGTTATAGGCAGTACGGGACAGACTGCACCAGACGTTTCGGTAGAGCAGCTTCCGCCACCGCCTTCTATCTTTCCTCCATTGCCCCCGACGATGATGTTCGATGGTGCCCAGGTGATGGCCATGTTTCAGCAGTTTATGGGGGCTCAGAATCACCAGACCGCACAGTTCCGAGCGACAGTCTTGGATGCACTCAGGACTCGAGAGCCGGCAGCACCAGTACTAGTAGCACCTCCAGTACCAGCAGCACCGAGACCAGGGACCACCAGAGATTACCAGAATCTTTGTCCGATAGATTTTTGGGGCCATGAGCGGATCGTATATGCGGATGAGTGGCTAGAAAATACGGAGCGGACGCTGAAGATGGCAAGAATTCCAAATGACCTGAAGGTGGAAGTTGCATGCATGCGACTTTTTGATCTTGCCAGAGCCTGGTACCGAGAGGAGCCTCAGTGAGCTGTGCCCCAGATTCTCTGGACAGACTTTAAAACTCTGTTCAAAGAGAAGTTCTTCTCCAACATAGAGCAAGACTAGCTTCGAATGCAGTTTGAGGCACTGTAGCAGGGGACCATGACGGTGGCAGAGTATACGTCGAAGTTCACCTGACTCAGCAGGTTCACAGAGAATCTAGTCGGTACACCAGAGGAGAGGGCTTGGAGGTTCAAGAAGGGCCTCACCAGAGAGTTGCGGCATGCAGTGGCGATCAGCCAGGCGACGACTTATGCGAGCATCCTCAAGATTGCTCAGGCCGTAGAGAAGGAGATGGACCCAAGGCCCAAGAGGAATAGGACATCGGCAGTAGCAGCTATCAGGCACCGGAGAAAAGGACTCATATTCAGGTGAGGCTACCATAGTCGGCAGCAGTTCAGCATCGTCCTGCCAGAGCTCCAGCAGTTCAGCATCAGAGACAGCAGGGGATCACTTGCACATACTTCCATCGGCTAGGACACCACATTGAGGTCTGTCGTAAGAGGCTCGGACTTTGCTTATTCTACGGATCAGACGCTCATCAAATGAGAGACTACTAGCAGGCTACAGCCAGGCTAGCAGGAGGACCCTGAGGAGCTGAAGGACCACCACTTGTGCCACCTAGAGCACTATCTGCTGCAGCCCAGAGTGGACCAGCTCTACCACCTCAGCAGCAGAGATTTTCACAGCACCAACAGTAGGAGAGAGGAGGACCACAATAGGGACGTGCTTACGGCATGGCCGCAGTTGAAGAGGAGGAGACAGCTCCAGATGTTATTACAAGTTTTATCTTCTTATATTCATTTCCTGCCATTGCATTGTTTGATTCTGGAGCCACACATAGCTTTGTATCATATGAGTTTCTGCATAGACACGAATTCACACCTAAGTCCACTAGGAGGAACTGTCAGATTATGATAGGAGGAGGAGTGGTGCCAGTTAGTGAGGTGGTCGATTGCCCTATCACTATAGTCGGGAGGGAGCTTAGAGCTCGACTCCTAGTGATGCCATTGCCTGGATTTGATATAGTCATCGGCATCGACTGGTTGAGTGAGCAGATTGCTATAATAGACTGCCATGAAGGCAAGATTACTTTCAGCCCACCTGGAGTTCCACCGTTCGAGATCAGAAGACGGGTCATAGAGAGGCCGGAAGGAGTATACTTCAGAGCAGTTGCAGAAGACCAGGAGTTGCCACACACATTGATTGCAGAGTTTCTCGATGTCTTCCCCGAGGAGTTGCCAGGATTGCCGCCAGATCGAGATATGGATTTCAGCATCGACTTAGTGCCCAGATCGGCGCCGAAGTCCCAGTATTGCTACAAGATCAACCCGAAGGAAGCTGCAGAGTTGAAGGCCCAGATAGATGAGTTAGAAGACAAGGGTTTTATTCGGTCCAGTGCTTCATCCTGGGGAGCACCGGTACTCTTCGTGGCAAAGAAGGATGGGACTGTTAGGATGTGTTCGATTATCGTACACTCAATAACATCACCATCAAGAATAAATACCCGTTGTCACGGATAGATGTACCGTTTGATCAACTGAGTGGGACGAAGGTCTTCTCAAATATTGACCTTCGGTCGGGATATCATCAGATGAAGGTTCGGGAGCAGGATATTCCAAAGAAAGCTTTTAATACTCGCTACGACAAGTATGAATTCTTGATCATGCCGTTCGGACACACCAATGCCCCAGCAGTGTTTATGAACCTGATGAATAAGGTCTTCCATAAGTATCTGGACAAGTTTGTTGTAGTCTTTATTGATGACATCTTGATCTATTTGAAGACCGAGGAGGAGCATATGGAGCATCTACAAATTGTTTTGGAGATTCTGCGGAAGGAGAAACTGTACGGGAAGCTCTCGAAGTGCGAGTTCTTCTTGGACAAGGTAGAGTTCTTGGGGCATGTGGTGACTAAAGAGGGGATTTCTGTAGATCCCAAGAAGATTGAAGCAGTGGAAGCATGGGCACCTCCCAAGTCAGTAGCTGAGATTCGTAGTTTCGTGGGGCTAGCAGGATACTACCAAAAGTTCGTGAAAGATTTTGCCAAGATAGCGGAGCTAATGATGAAGCTTACGCGGAAGGATAAGGAGTTCATCTGGAGTGACACCTGCCAGTCAGCATTTAAGGAATTGAAGAGAAGACTCACTACAGCACCAGTTTTATCTTTGCCATCCGGATCTGGAGGATTTGTCATCTACAGCGATGCATCAGGGAAGGACTTGAGATGTGTGCTTGAGCAGAACAAGAGGGTCATTACTTATGCTTCTAGACAGTTGAGGACTCATGAGAAGAATTATCCTACACATGACTTGGAGCTTGCAGCAGTCATTTTTGCCTTGAAACTGTAGAAGCACTATTTGTATAGAGAGAGTGGACATCTTTACGGACCCTAAAATCTTGAAGTATGTTTTCACTCAGAAGGAACTGAACATGAGGCATCGAAGATGGATGGAACTCATGAAGGATTTCGACATCAATCTGCAATACCATCCTGGAAAGGCGAATGTGGTAGCAGATGCTCTTAGTCGATATCCTGTTGCTATGTTTCTCACTATGGACCGGCATCTTCTTGAGGATCTCGAGAGTCTTGGGATCGAGATTATTCTTCCGAGAGTTCGAGGGCAGCTGATGCACATGCAGATACAGTCAGGACTGAGAAAATCAAGGAGGCCCAGTTTCTAGATGAGTGACTCCGATGTCTCAGAGGACAGGCAGAGGCAGGATTGCTCGACGACTTCACTATTGCAGATGATAGATCCCTTAGGCACGGAAACCAGTTGTGTGTGCCCAAGGATTTGTAGGAGAAAGTTACGTAGAAGGCCTACCAGTCGTAGTATTCTATTCCTCCTGGATCTACCAAGATGTATAAGGATCTGTGGAAGTATGTTTGGTGGTATGGAATGAAACGAAAGGTTGCCGGATTCGTTTCTAGATACCTTGTGTGCCAGCAAGTTAAGGCGGAGCACCAGAGACCAACAGGATTACTCCAGCCTTTACCTATTCCGGAATGGAAATGGAAACTCATAACCATGGAATTCGTCTCTGGTTTACCGCGTACGCCCGGTGGCAAAGATGCTATTTGGGTTATCGTGGACAGATTGACGAAATCTGCTCACATCATTCCGTTCAAGGTAGGGCTGTCGACCGAAAAGCTTCAGACCTCTATATGCGGTAGATTATACTAATTCATGGAGTGCCAGTAAGTATTGTTTCAGACAGGGACAACCGCTTCACATCACACTTCTGGAGGAGTCTATAGCAGAGCTTGGGTTCATAGTTGAAGTTCAACACCGCCTATCATCCACAGACAGACGGGCAGTCCGAGAGGACCATTCAGACACTGGAGGATATGCTGCGGGTTTGCGCACTCGACTTCGACGGATCGTGGAAGGATCACTTGCATCTTTTGGAGTTTGCCTATAACAACAGTTATCAAGCTAGCATCGAGATGGCACCATTCGAGGCATTATATGGGCGGAGATGTCGCACACCTTTATCTTGGGATGACATTGGCAAGAGGACTTTGTTTAGGCCAGAGATGATGGTAGATTCAGCCAAGAAGGTCAGACTGATTAGAGAGCATCTCAGAGTTGCACAGGATCGACAGAAGCACTGGGCAGATCGCAGCAGACGGTCACTGGAGTTTGCAGTTAGAGATAGAGTGTTCCTGAAGATCTCGCCGACCAGAGGCATTATTCGTTTTGGTAGAGGCGGGAAGCTCAGTACGAGGTACATCGAACCCTTCGAGGTGACGGCATGGATTGGTGAGGTGGCATATCGACTAGCACTTCATGCTAGCTTGGAGGGAGTACACGACGTTTTTCACGTATCCCAGCTTCGACGCTACATTCCAGACCCGAGCCATGTGGTGGACTACTCAGAGATAGAGGTGGGTCCGAACTTGACCTACGAGAAGCATCTAGTGGAGATCCTTGATCGGAGGGAGAAACAACTACAAAATCAGACTAAACTGCTTGTCCGAGTCATGTAGAGGCATCACTCTCCAGGAGAGTCCACATGGGAACACGAGGACGAGATGCGAGAGCGCTACCCCAGTTTGTTTGCATGATTGTACTTTGATGCTGAGAGAATATTTTGAATTCAATAAAAGACTTGTATTTAAACCTTCTTGATGTTTTGCTTTTGAGATTTAATTTTGTCGCCTTCGAATTTCGGGGACGAAATTTTTCAAGGGGGAGATTTGTAACCCACTTCTCGAATTTCTAAATAATATTTTTCTATAAATTTCCATAGTTATTTCTTTTGATTAAATTTTTCCTAAAATCATTTTCATATTTTTGGGCTAAATGTTAAATTCCTATTTGCTGGGTTTTCAAAGCCCAACCAAATAATTGGAGATGGAAACAATTTTTCACTGGGCTTCTGAAGCAAGCCCACTCTTTGCTAATGAATCAAACTCTAAAGCCTAGCCATTCCTCTCTTAAGCCCAGTTCCTCCTTAGGGCTAAACCCTTAGCAGCGTATTTGTGTCTCAACTAATTCGAGAAGAGAAAGGTTCGATTTCCTTCTTACTCTTTCTCTGTTCAATCAATTCGAGAAAGGGAATGTGAATAAATTCAAATTGCAGTTGTAACCGTCAGTAGTGGAGTAATTCCCTCAATTTCTTCCTCTTCTCCAAACAAATTAGCCTCCTCAAATCTATAAATATCCGGGCAGTCTCCTTTGATTCATAGGCACGACAACATCATGAAGTGCTACCAATTTTCCTCTTTGCTCAAATCCTTCCTCTCGACGAAGCTTGGTGGCCATGGCCGATCTTCTTCTTAGCTAGACGAGGTTTGCAGGCGGTCAACAGGTCGTGGAGACAATGTGAGGAAGCTGCTTTTGCTCTGATTCCTGGATCGAGATCATCATCAGAGATCAAGGTGAGTTGGGGTGATTAACGAAGACAGATTGTTCAATCTATCTTCTGAATTTCTGTCAATCTGAGTTAGGAATGTTAAATCTTGTTCATAGATCAATTGATCCTGTTTTGAGTATTTCTTGACATTTTGCTTGGTCGATCCAATCAATCAAACGAGGTGAAGATCTTTAACTAGTGATTTAGTTTCAATTTGCTGCTTCTCGTTTCTATCCTCAGTTCTTGTGTCGAATTCTAGATTGAGATTGAGTTTGAGATTACAAATCAGTGATCGATCTATTTTTGAATGAATTATGATTTATTTCCAGGATCTATATAGATTTGTTGAGAGCAGTCGTCCTTTTAATTCATCCTTTCGATCCAAGGATACTTGAATCTGTAAGTATCAGGACCTCGATCTACTTTTTGAATGTATTGTTGATACATTATTAACGAATTGTTGGACTGAATTGAGTTGAGAACTACTTTGATGGTTCGTTATCATCTGTATAGCAGTTCCTCTTTTTTCTCAAGCCATCTAGTGTGGACGCTTGTCGATCATAATCTTTT
Organism: Iris pallida; assembly: GCA_029216955.1. Lineage (NCBI taxonomy): Eukaryota > Viridiplantae > Streptophyta > Magnoliopsida > Asparagales > Iridaceae > Iris > Iris pallida. Next base: position 4,301,083 of record JANAVB010021198.1, read on the forward strand.
GGGTCGGATACAAAGGTGAGTATCTGGATCTTCAATTTTAAGAATTAACTTGACTTGTTGTATCGTTCTTATTTGATCTATTGGGTTCTGCTGTGTTTGATGACCGGTTCAGGGAACTGGGAATATTCGGGATTGAGGCTTGTGTCGATTTCTAAGGGTTGCGATCCATATTCAGATCTGATCTATTGCAGGTAATTCCTTGCAATCTTGTTTAATTTCTTTGGTATGTTATTTTGGGAGGGAGTGTTGCGGTATTGGGTCTGTATCCAAGTTTCAAGATACCAAATCTAAGGATTGCTTGAGTATGCATCTGATGATCATTCGAGAATTATCTGTTTTGAATTTTCCCAAGTTCTTGGTCTGAGTAGTTGTTAGCAAGTTAGGTTAGTTTCGAGATTGGATTAATTGTCACTACCAAAATACAGGTAAATAGCGACTGAAAATTAGCGACGGTGTAATCAGTCGCCAATTAGCGACCGACAAGCGACTTACTGGAAACGAATTTTTTTACTTAAATTTTTTATAAGTTTAGCGACGGATCAGCGACCATTTAGCGACGGAATATGTCAACCGATTGATTAGCGATAGATATATACGTCGCTAAGCTGCTGTAAATGTCGAAATGGAAGGATTAATTTTTATTCTAAATTTTTTTCTTAAAGGTAGCGACTAATGAGAGACTACTTAGTGACATTTTTATGTAGCGACGGCGTAGCGACGGAAAACTTTCGTCGCTAATTTGTTGTGAAAATTCGAAAGTTACTTAAATTTCAAAAATTTCCCAATCTCTCTCTCACTCTCAAAATTCTTCTCTCTCCTCCCCTCTCCCCCCCCCCCCCCCCCCGACCGGCGATCACCCCCCCTCCCGACTGCGGCCCCCTCCGGCGACCCCCCTCCGGCGCCCTCCCCCACTCCCTCCTCCCTCTTCTCCCCCTCCAATCGAACGCCCTAACCACCCCCTCTTCTCCTCCTCCGTCGAGCCCCCACCTCCATTGACCACCTTCCTCCGGCGTGCTCTCCCACTCCGACCCCCCCTCTTCTCTTCCTTCGAAACCCCGTACACCCTCCATCTTCTCCTCCTCCGTCGTGCCCCCCTCCGGCGACCCCCCCTCCGGCGACCACCCCCTCCGGCGTAACCCCTCTGGCGCCTCCCCTCCGACGTTCCCCTTCTCCGAGATCCTCTCTGTGACCAACCTCTTCAAGGTTCGAAACCCTAAACCCTAATTTGCATTTATTTTTATTTATGCTTTGTTTGTGTTTTCTCAACATATTCTAGGGTTTCAATTTCAATTTCGTGTTTGAAATTTATCGGTATAGTAGTGGGTATAGTAGATAAATAGAAATTTATCGGTATAATAGTTTTAGAAATTTGACGGGACACAGACACGAAATAAATAGGTGTTGTAGTTTTAGATTACTAAGGTAATTGATTGATCAATGCGATACATACTTGAGTATCAATTTGATACTTGAGTATCAACGTGATATCTAATTATACTAGGTTTGTTTTATGAGTGAATGTACGTGAGGGGTACGTCATACCAAGTTATACTAGGTTTGTTTTATGATACCAAGTGATATATAGCATCTTAATTCTTGGTGCAGAATCATTCACGTGGATTAGAACAATAAGTCGATACTTACTTGACCGTTCGTGGATGTATAATTGGCAACATGAAAGTATGATTGGCTTGACGGACGATTTCAAGGCGGGCGTCGAGCAATTTCTTATATATGCAAGTAGCCATGCCGATTTCATGGACGGAAGGCGCATAAAGTGCCCTTGTGTCAAATGTAAGAATATACCATTTAGAGAGGTGTCACTCGTGAGTGAGCACCTTTACAAGAAGGGTTTCATGCCGAACTACAACGTGTGGATTAATCAAGAAGAATCTCCGGCTTCACAATCTCAATCCTTCTTCAATACCGAGGTGAGAGATTCTACTATCGGAGATCATTTTAAATATCGGCAACCAACAAGCTTGGCACGTGAGATGGTATTAGATTTTGCTGTGGCACATGAGGATCCGAATCCTGATGCAAAGGAGTTCTACGATTTTACTGTGTCAAACTTCAGAATGGAGGAAAGGCGTATTTTTTTTATTGCCACCGCCAGTTTCTTCCTTCGTCACATTCGTAGAGAAGGAACAGAGATGACTTCAGGGCTGGTAAATGGGAAGAATCTCTTCCCTCATTGAGATTAACGGGAGATGTAGTTTGGGAAGAGGTTCGAGATTTACCGACTGTCATAGAAAATCCGGGATCGGGCCATCACATTGAAGGCTTCGGACAACATCACAATTGGACGAAACGGAGTATCTTTTGGGATTTGCCTTATTGGTCGGACAATCTCATAAGAAACAATCTTGATGTTATGTATATTGAAAAAAATATTTGACAACATGTTTAATACTGTGATGGATATTAAGGGAAAAATGAATGACAATATTAAAGCAAGGAAGGACTTAGAAATTATTTGCAAGCGTCCAGAGTTGCAACTGTCGCAAAGGTCCAATGGTAACTGGTGAAGCCTCCAGCACCATTTACATTGAGTAGAGATGATAAACTGATAATATGTAAATAGATTTCAAAGTTGAGATTTTCTGACGGTTACATATCGAATCTGGCGAGATGTGTCGATCTCAACGAACGCAGGTTGATAGGGATGAAGAGTCATGATTGTCACATTTTCATGGAGCGATTACTTTCTATCGCTTTTAGAGAAATGCTACCTTCTCATGTGTGGACTCCGCTGGCCGAGTTATCTACCTTCTTTAGAGATTTGTGTTCAAGTAAGTTGACGGTGCAACATATGCTAGAACTTGAGGAGAAAGTTGTAGTGACGTTGTGCAAGTTAGAAAGGGTGTTCCCTCCTGGCTTCTTTGATAGTATGGAACATTTGTCGATTCATCTTGCATACGAAGCACGTGTCGGTGCTCCCGTCCATTATCGATAGATGTACCCATTTGAGAGGTAAAAAATAATCTTCTAATTTGTAATTTTTTTATTTAAATAATTCTAATATTCAATATATTTCTTATAGATATCTAGGTCACCTAAAGAAGAAAGTGGGCAATAAGGCTTATGTAGAAGCTCCAATATGCGAAGCGTACATCATTGAGGAGGATTCTAACTTCTGCTCGATCTACTTCGATACTCATGTCCGAACAAATCGAAATAGAGCACCGTGGAATAATGAAGGTGATATCAATGCACCGAACGAAGGGATCTGTACAATCTTCAATGTGGGGGGTAAGCCGACAAGTGCGACTAAATTACGGTGGTCGGATGACGATGAGTTTGAAGCTGCGTATCAGTATATATGCCTCAATAGCGGTATCCAAGAGATGAAAGATATTGAAAAGTAAGCGACACCATTTAGTCATTCTAAATTCGATATTTAGAAGTGTGCTAACGTTTCTCCCTATTATTACAGTACTTTTAGAGCTGAGATTAGATTGGAAAGACCTGATAATGATGATGATGATCTTGCTAGAGAGGTCGATATGAAGTTTCCGTCGTAGTTCCGAAATTATGTAAGGATTATAATCATTAGCCATTCTAAATTCAATATGTTACTACACTTTTTCTAATGACTTTTCTGATACTACCCACACTAGGTCTTCTGTCATGGTTCACAGTTGCAGAACAAAGGGCTAAAAGCAATTGCTATTGGACCGAGCAAGAAGGCGAAGTGTTGGAGCGGATATACAATCAATGGCTTTAACTTTAGAACTACTGATAAGCCTATCAATCATTCATTTGTCGATGAGGAGGCTAATTATACCAAAAATTTAGGAGTTTGTGTGAGAGCCTCAGTCTACGATGCCGATCCCGAATTCGACTACTACGGTATTCTAAGAGATATCATAGAGATTGAATATTCTGTTGATACGAAGATTGTGCTTTTTAAATGTCGTTGGTTTGACCCAACACCCAAGCAAGGATGAAAGATTGACAAACAATTTGGTTTTGTTGATATAAAACATGGAAAAAGATATGGAGGTTTGGAACCATTTGTGTTGGCTAGTCAAACCGTTCAAGTGTACTATACAAGTTATCCTAGCCGATGGCGTAGTACCCTAGATTGGTGGGCTGTATGCGAAACCAAAGCAAGAAATACATATAATGTTGGAGATGTAGCCTACCAAGAGGAAGAGGTGGTCAAGCCTCAACCAACATATATTTAGAAGATATGGAGGTTGCGGTAGATGACGTTATGGAGGCTAACGTTGATGAAGAATTGGAAGATGTTAAGGAAGAAGTATTGAAAGATTAAGATGAAGATCATAGTGATAGTGAAAATGAAGAAGCAGAAGAAGACACTTCGAAATCAAGCGATGATTCAGAAGACTCTTGGGAAGATGAATCAGACTAGTACGTACGTTTTAATTTAATATACGAGCTCCATTAATATAATGACATAACAGTAGTTTTTATTTTTAACACATCATCACTTATCATTTCTTTCAGATTTTTCTATGGCGCCGAGAGGTCGACATTCATGTTTGCAGCTTGGATCTTCATTAAGTCCGCCGAGAGGTCTTCATCATGCCCGCCGAGAGGTTTCCATCATGCCCGACGACCTAGATTTATTGTACCAGTGCTTTCTTGTGTTAAAACATTTTGGATATGTGTATTAATATTTCTTATATTAAAACATTATTCGTATGTGTGTATGAAGCTAATTTTGGATATGTGTGTATGTGTTGTATTAAAACATTTGGGATACGTGTGCATGAAACTGAGAATTTGCAGGAAACATAAATACTGATACGTGTGCCTACTGTAAAACTGTCGACAGGGATAAGGACTGCTGGAAACATGAATACTAATATTGTATTTGGAAACTGTTTATATGACTGTATATTGTGTGTGTAACTATCGATAGGGATGTAGAGTGCAGGAAACACAAATACTGATATGCAATATTGTATTTAGCGACGGAATGACGACGGAACCGCGACAGAAAACCTGGAACATTGCAGGCTAGCGACAGAACAACGATGATTTTTTCGTCGCTACATGCCTGGAAAATTTACTTTGCAGGCTACCGACGGACTAGCGACCGTAGTTTCCGTCGCTAAGGTTCTAGAAAATATTATATTCCAGTATAGCGACTGAATAGAGACGTAAATTTTACTTACTATTCCGTCGCTATGTTCATGTCCGACACCAAAAGCGTATCAGAAACATCTTAGCGACGTAATTTTTCGTCGCTAGCCCGTCGCTACTCTCATGCGGAATTACGCCGCTGCGACGTCGGTAGTTCGTCGGTAACTATAGCGACAGAGTTTCCGTCGCTATTACGTCGCATTTTCCAATAAATGCGTCACTAATCAGTCGCTATTTTTGACAAACTAGCGACTGGTTTAAATTAGCGACACGTGATTTCCCGACAAACCATTTTCGTCGCTGATATGTCGCTATTTGGCTTTAGTGACGGAAAAATGACTTTTAGCGACGGATCCCACCTTCGCTAAAAGCCTTTTTTTGTAGTGTGTTAGGAAGATCAGTTGGTTAGATTTGAACCTATCATTTATCACTTTATCAGTCAACCTATTTTATTCTGAAAATTCAAGGCAGTATGATACCTATTTTGAACTTTATAACCTTAAAGGGCTGAAATCTCATTTGTGCACTGTGATAAAAATTGAGGGTTAACCTTGTAGTTGGGGACCTGACAAGAGTGAAGTGGAGTGAAGCCTCCTAACCAAGGTTCAGGGTGTTGCTATTTTAGTATATCCATAATCTAATATTTTGAGTGATACACCTAATCTGAACACTTGGTGTTATTTATGTTGATCTGATGTTACCTGCAAAACTTAAGAATGAGTATAGAGCTGCCTTTAAGCTGAACCATTTTTGAGTAAGGTTTAGTTCACTGATTGAGTACCTGAGATTTCTTAAACTAATCCATGTGGTTGTATCTAAGTGTATAACTACAAAGAGATGATCCTGTAGGAGTGTCTAAGGTTAACCTATGTTTTGGCTCTGAATGGTCAGTATAGGAAGTTGGGCTTATGTTAACCTCTGTTCTGTGTAATCTCAAACTGAAGGAACATGTTGGGCTAGGATGGTGATTGCTAGTGCTCCTTTCCTGTGAAGCCTTGCTGCAGGAAATTCAAACAGTAGGATGTGGCGTGATCATTAAGTGTCCAATAAGAACCAAGTTGTAATATGAAATTCTATTACCTGAACAATAAATTAGTAGTATCCTTGATAATGTGTTAAGACTAGGTCCATGTTCTAACTAGATTATGTTTTACCTTGCCTTCTAATTTCCTGGAAACAGTCTTGTGAAAGCAACAATAGATTTTGAGAGTTTTTACTGAACTGGACTGAGATTTTGATGAGGACTGTTCTGAAATTATCTCAAGTAACAACATTTTCTAGAAAAAGGGAAATCTGTCACTTGAGTATGATTTAAGCTTTCTTTTGCAAGTTGCTAGTAGCTGTTTTAGGTGGTATTAGTAGGCAGTGCTTAAATAGCATAATTTATGGTTATGAACGAACTTTTGTAGAAGAGTCTAATTGTAAGAAGATATCGACATGACAGCTAATTCAACTAACTTAGATTCTATCCAGCAGTGTAGTTTATGAGTAAATAATTTGGTTCATACTTTGAGGAGGATATTGATATATATACTCACCCTATATCTAGAGATGCAACTAGTATATCTTAACCTTGATAAATAGATGATACAAAGTAACTAATTAGAATTGTTTAGAGGATAACCAAATTTATAATTATTAAACAGGAGGACATCCAGCCGTACTACCCATTCTCGATTACCTTGAGCAAGGCAAGTATACTCCTCGGATCTGTCCATTACTTTATGGCTTGTTTTTATCTATATTCATGCTTGTACCTTCTTTTTTACACGATATTTCACGAATTTGTCTTATATCTTGTTCCCTGAGTTTACTTGTGTCTGGGAGGGGAAATACTACAGATGTGCGATCAAACCCGAGTTACAATTCATGTGAATAGCTTAGGCCTCGTACTGTGCACGAGGGACCTAAGTCGTACCATTATTCATGTTCCCTATTCTACCCAAGCCGATCACACACTCTGGATGCATTTCGATATATTGCACACGTCAGGTTCCTTATGCAATTCATGTTCAAGCTTCATTTCATGTTTCTTGTATTTCCTGTATTTACTTTTCAGCATTCGTGTTCTCATTTTCTGTACGTTATATTTTTCCTTTACTCATTTCCATATCACGATGTTCTTGTTCATTTCCTTGGATATACTTAGCTTCGCTCCTGACTAGGATATGTTGTAGGTGAGATGGAGGCTATCTGTGACACTTATTACGGGCAGGAGCCTGGAGGTACCTATGAGCTAGCTGGTGTTGCTCTGGACTTAGAGGCTGAGGAGGCCTAGTACCTTCCCTTGTAGTTTCTTTTAGATTTGTATTAGAGACTTTAGTTTTACATTTCATTTGCTAGAAATTGTAATAACTCATAGTTGTATTTGATTCTGGGATTCGATATTATAGATGCTGTGGTTTACATTCATTCTTATCTGGACTTGTAGTTTCCCTAGAGATTGGTACAGCTTACTTCATCGTGTCTAACGACGAAGGCTGGGCGTGTCTGACTCGTGTCCGATTATTCAGGAGCGGGTCGTGACAGCACTTGCCTGAGGTCCTTAGCTGGTGAATCCGATAATCCCATTAGGTCCAGATTAGTCCGATTGGCTTGATTGATGTGAAGGAGTTCAAAGTTTATCAAAAGAAATAGGACTACGAATAGCTACGCTCAAGACTTTCTAATTGAAATTGGAAATGAATTTCTTAATACGAGGGTATATATGTGTGTGTGTGTGTATATATATATATATATATATATATATATATATATATATATATATATATATATATATATATATATATATATATATATCCACTATACAATCTAAAAGTCCAAAAATATTTATTTATGGTACAAACTTTTACGAAAAACTGATTTCTTTTTAATAGCAAATATAGTGATAGTTAAACATTTAAATGAAATCTAATTATAGTTACTCATATGGGCTTAAAGTCTAATTTTTGTGAAATATAATTATAGATCAAACTTTATATATATATATATATATATATATATATATATATATATATATATATATATATATATATATATATATATATATATATATATAGCCCAAACATCAAAATTAACCTAATGGGACCCAAAATATTAATCCAAAAATATTAAAGCTTTAGAAAAAATATAATTTTGCTCAAACAATATTTAAAGAAACATATTTAAATAATTTAAACATACATTTAGGGTTTTCTAAATCTAATTTTGAAACTAGATGTAGGGCTCATGCCCGATATTATATTTTGTTACCAGATAAAATTTAGAAAATTGTTTACTATATTAGAAATATTACTAACGGTAATAATAATAATAATAATAATAATAATAATAATAATAATAATAATAATAATTCAAGCGTAATCATATTAATAATAAGGTAATGAGTAACTAGTCACTAATTCAAATATTCAAAAATATACTAGTTAACCGAAAAGAATAGTCAACTAATTAAAACTTTAAATAAAATAATTATACTAATTATACTAATCAGTCCAACAGACTAAATCTCACTAAATAACTTACCATAAAACGAATTATATTACAGCCCAGACTCCCAATCCACATATTAGGAACCCATATAGCCCAAAATACCCAAACCATTTTAAACCTCAAAGTCATTACTGGGTTAAACCCAATCAATGGGCCCAACCCATTAAATACTAGCAGCACCTCTGCTGCTTCTCCCTTCAAAATAATCGGAAGAGAGAGAGATTGAGAGGCAAAGATAGTAATAAATATGACAGTAAAACCTTACCAAGCTACTATAAAGAAGTCCATTTAAGAGGCCTTTTTTTCCTCAGCCAACAGATTTTAACAATTACTAACACAAAATTAACGGAAATATTAAAAAGGAAAATAGTGTGGAGGCTTGTCTCCAGAGAAAATAATGGGGAAGTGAGAAGAGGAGAAATACTTACCGAGTTCGCGCACGCGACGGCGATGCTGGGCGTACGAGTGGCGTGCGGTCGCGGTTGGAGGCTGCTTCAGCCTGGGCTGCCGGAGCTCGTCGACTGCACGAGGCCGCGAGGGGAGAGCGACTCGCGTAGGAGAAAGTCGTACACGACCGCTCCGGCTAGGGCTCGGCGGCTCTCGACGAATCCTGGGTCTCAGTGGTGCGAGACCTGAGGTCGAGTGGAAAGTCCTCTCCGGTAGAACAGCGCAGCCGCGGCATGGATATACGGGGCACAAGCTCGCCAGACGTGGGACGAAGGTTGCCGGCGCTACGGTGGGCGAAACCTCCAGACAAGGCCTCGCCCAGTACGGCGGTCGATGTGGCGTCCGTCGGCGCGCGAGGTCTGGCGCCGCTCCGGTCATGGTCGTATAGGCGAGGGTAGCGTGCAGCACGTGTTGGGCTCTTCTCAGCGGAGGGGATCAAGGAGTTCACCATGCTGGAGAGAAGCCCTGGAGACAAGTGGTCCATGGCACGACATGGCAACCAGAGAGGAGGAGGTGGTCGCGTCTAGCTCCGGACAGGGCGGAGTTGGTCGACCGGTCGGCGAGTCCGACTGACATATGGGATAGAGGATCGGGTTTGCGTCGGCGGCTTACTGCCAAGGCCGCTGCACACGATGAGGGCAGCTATCACGCCCCAGTACCAAAATACGGGGACAGAAATCGGCTAGCTACACCGTATAAGGTACGAATACGTTATACGACGATGACGGTTGTCAATCTTGCTGGGTATCCTAGCATGCAATCATTATATGGCCCAAATCCGATCTCATATCCAATAGTCAATCACAAAGAAATAATAAGCAAGGGAGAGAATCATATGGAAGACAGGAAATACTCATATGATAATCAAAAAATCTACAATACAGGATAATAGTATAGATGAGTATACCTTCCCACAGTTCCTAGCATGGTCGGGAACTGAAGCACATCCTCCAAGTCAAGTCTGGAAGATCCACAGGGTCGGTCACTGGTAATCTGGGAACAATCCAGGGTTGGTCAGGCCAGTCGTAGCAAGTACCAGAAAGAAAGGCTCAAGGACAGGCGAAGAAAAGCCAGCAGAATAAAATATGACAGAAATAGCATATATGAACAGTAAAAAGGGTAAGTGTCACGACCCGCACCCAAGAGTAAGGGCACGAGAAGTGGGTACGTCCAACCTACGCCGCAGTATCGGCGGTAGAACGCTGTCCTAGGTCACTACATCTAACAATATAAGGTACATGTACAGTATATACACTCCGAGTGGAGGTGACAATACAGAATACAGTCTCAATCACGACTAAGGCAGGAATAGCACGATAACATAGATATGAAAATCTCAAAGGAAGATACAAACAGAGAGAAAGTCTAAGTGTCTAACGACACAACATCACATCATCCAGAAAAAAATACAACTCTGAAGTCAATACAAATGACATAAGAAATAAGATAAACCTAACTAATCTATTCTAAGCAGTATGGATGACGTCCTCAGCTAGAGCTGGATCCTCCTGTGGGTCCAACTCACAGGTATCGTCTAAATGGGCTCCATAGTAGGTTGGGCAGAAGTCCTCGGTATAATCTATAATATTTTCAACAGGTCCAGTCAAGACGGGAGCGAGCACAGTACATCTCATGCAGTTCATATCATGGCAGGAAATATAAAGCAGGCAATAGAGTAAGATACATGAAATGCTGTAAGAAGATGTACATGAAAACAGGAAAGATATTTGATAACTGAAAATATATACAAGATAAGTAAGAACTGTAAGTGACTAGTGATTTAGAGCACAATATGGTTATGTAAACAGGTTGGGTTATACAATAAAATGGGACTCCATTATACACGAAGGTATAATGGACATATACAATGTCTTATACAATAGGGAATTTGATCGCATAACAATTTCCTACTCACCCTCCCCAATCAATACACAAAGATCCAATCATGTTATTGCACACGAAGTATAGTTGTAAAATGATCATGTGGGCACATGAGAGTACACGATTTCATACGATTTGCACACGAATAACACGAACACAAGGAATATACAATGCCCATGATAAAGTACACGAACACGAAATACCCGATGTATCCGTTAAGGAGATAACATCGTATAAAAAGATCCATTTAGTACCAATCCGTGATAACAAGTGTCAGCATCAAGTAAAGTAATCTAGAGCAAGAATATAAGTCATAACAAGTATGAAACGATCAGAGAATGTACTCGCCTGTGATCTGAATGTCTGTAAGAATACACTGTCCGAAACGAGGTATCTGAGTCCTATTTAGAGCAACACAAGTCATGATGTATACAAGGGGGTTATAATTGAAGCGTACAATGCATCTATATGATTTCTAGGTCAAACTAGACTATAGTCAACACTTGGTCAACTCTAGTCAACCACACTAGTCAAACTAGGTCAATTAGGCCACTCCTAGCCAATCAATTCTCACTAACCCTAACAAATCTAGACTCGAATCAATACAAGCACAAGCCAAACCAATCTAAGCTAATCAATACAAACATATATATATATGGAGAGATAAGGGGTGAGTGAACATGTAGGAAGAGGGCCAAGTACAACATGCATCAATGTGAACTAGAGTCATAGCAATGTGTAGAGACATAGTATAAGGGGTACACATGAAGTAAGTATAGGATTTGTTAACATTGAGCATTGCATCACCTTACATACAACTTGTATTTTACCTTCATTCATTCATGCATATATACATTGTATCCTACATTGCATATCATATATATCTTCATGCATTGCATTCATATACTCATTACATACATGCTTACCTACATACTTGTATATATACATGCATAAATACATATATATTCATGATACATATATTATTATACATTAACATATATGTATATTCATATATATAGAGAGAGAGGGAAGGGCCACAAGTGTGTGTTTAGGATTCATGTAACAGGAATGGTATTTCAGTGAACTGTGCATGTTAGGAATCAATAAATAGGAAGTTGGTGTTAGGGCTCAGCTCTCAGATTACTCAATGTGTGAACAAACAAGGTGAAAAGAACATTTAGTTCTCTGATTTTTAGAGTGAAGTGTGTGTGTATGAGTGTGTGTGGTCATTAGGAAACAATGATGTGGATAATGTGTATTCATGAATGTGTAATAGATTCTCAGATTTTTAGTTATGAAGTATCAACAATTTTTAGTCCTCATATGAACAACCTAGTTTCATACAACCCCATTTTATTCTCAGGTTTTTATATGCCTTGCATTCAAGTTAACCCATTCACAAAATCATAAAATGGAACCTCAGTTCACAGTTCCTTTTTACATATACAAACCTAAATTCTCAATCTATACCAAGCCTATTCAGGCCAAATAAGGCCAAGCCACTGCTGACATCCTGGCCTATATGGCCTACTGCACTCCCATCACATTTCAGTTCATGCATTCTTTCATTCATTCTCAGGTTTTTATTTTTGTCCTTATTCATTAACATTTCAGTTTTCTCATCTAATTCTCAGTTTACATGGGATGTACTGTTGTAACATGAATCGAAATTGTAGAAGCATGGAAAATACTAAAGAAAGTGCCATGCAGCCAGGAGACCCCATGCGGCTCAGAAAGCCCATGCGGCTCAACGATTCATGCGGCATGAGGGACTATGCAGCTTAAGACGTCCCATGCGGCTCAGAACAGAAGACACGTAGCTTGCAAAATAGTTCTCCCCTCCTGCATTAATTACTTTGACGGCAGACAACTCTGAAAAAGTGACAGCCCTGACACAAAAGAGGTAATTATGACTCTGTTATAATGACAGACCCCTAGGGAAGCGAAGGAGATCTCTGACACGATCCCCCGAGATCCAAAAAATGCCACGTGGCCCTGGCACGTGGATGTTCATATGCGGCTCAAGCGAAGATTCCCTATGCGGTTCAGGATGAAGCTGCCCTATGCGGCTCAGGCCGAAACAGTCTCATGCGGCTCAAGCAGAGGCCCCCCATGCGGCTCGTAAGGATCATCTCCATGCGGCTCACTACCCACTATGTGGTCCAGATTATCATGTGGTTCGAAGGTTCGGGGGGCCACTCCCCAAGCAGACCCGACACGTGGCCAGTCTTATGCGGCTTCATCCTTATGCGGCGCAAACCTTATGCGGCTCAATCCTTATACGGCCCAATCCTCATGCGGCTCAGATCCCCTCAGCGGCTTTCAGGACACGTGTCATGAAGCCAATCAATTTTCCAGATTTGCTGCAATCAAAGATTGGATCAAATCCCAATAATCTGAGACACGTGGCAGGAGAATGAATTAAACTTATTTATTCAGATTCGTAGACATCAGCAAATCATTATCACGGAGATTTATTCCAATCAGCATTAATTACTGATGGGATTTGGTGTAATCTATATTAAGTGGCCCAGATTCATCACATTCAAGATTAATGGCCCAGATTGATCAATCAACAGGCCGCCGCCACTCTAAGGGGTAATCACTGCAAACCCTAATGATTGTATTTCCCTTCTTATAAATAGCGAGGTGCCATTCCCTTGCAAGAGGACCCCTTTTTTAGAGATCAGAGAGCATTAGAAGACTTAGAGAAAAAGAGCAGAGAGAGAGAGCAAAGAGAGCATTTCTTCAACGCCAAGAAATCTTCTGGAGCCAAGGCTGCATACCGATCGTCCAAGGAGTAAGGCAGAGCGGCCGTCGCTTTCCCGAGCCTCTATCGTCACCCCCCAGAATCTAAAATAAATAATTGTACTTAGACTGCTGTACCTAGGCTTTCGTCCCTAGGCTTTTTTTGTACAAGCGAGTTTGTAACGTGAAGTAAAAGTCCAGTCCTCCGATAACTGTTCTGCTCTTTTATATTTTATGGCAAACACGATGGCGACTCTGCTGGAGACAAACTTCTCCACGGCTGAGGAGTTGGTGACGCAATCAAATGCAGCCAAATTTGACTCCATACAACAGAAGATGGTCGTCCGCTTCAACTAACAGGCGTTCGAAGAAATGCTCTCCGAAGGAAGCGCTGGCCCAGTCCAGAGGCGCGTCCGCACAAAGAAGGCTCGCAAAGAATGGAGGCCAAAATAATTTGTGCCTCCCCAGGCCCTCGATGGAGTACTCTCTGCTACCCAAGACGGCGAAGGCGACTCTCGCACGGCCCCACTTCGAGCCATAGAAGACTCTGCTGTCCCCAAGTCCGGCAGAGAAAAATACTACGATGCTGGACTTGCAGGGGAAAAGAGCGATTCTATGGGCTCCAGGAAGAAACCAAACAAGGGCACTAGCCGCAAAGCGAAGACTCATACGGCCAAGATGGCCAGCCGCATGAATAATGACCATGCGGCTGAAACTGCTAGCCAAATGCATAGTACTCATGCGGCTAGGATTTCCAGCCGCAGGGAGAACACTCATGCGGCCAGAGTTTCCAGCCGTATGTAGAAGACCCATGCGTCTACGACTGCCAGCCGCATGAGGATTGATGATTCCAGCCGCATGACGTCTACTCCACAAGGTTCTGTCTTCGACCGCCTCACCTATGGTCCTGATCTCCTGTGCTCCCAAGAAGACATATCTGATTCTCTCCAGCACCACTTAGACTCTTCCTACTATGTGCCCTCACGCACTAGAGTGAAGAAGTCTAGGGCAGCACGAGCTTGGCAAGCTCGGTCCGTTGATCCGACCTCTGACCATCCGAGCGTCCAGTGTACTGTTATGCGGGCCTCTGATGGGAAGTTGTACAGAACCACTCGAGTCCAGCCCCCGGCGGCAGACGGACGGAGAGGTTCCCAAAAGTCTCCCAAAATCCAGGAAGCAAACATGGTCGATCCGGACCCGTCTGACTTGCGTGAGGCCATCCTCCACAAACGCAAGGAAAGAGAAGGTGCCCCGGGGTACAAAGAATTCTCCCATGGACGTCACTGCACCCAAGTCATCGTCAACTGCTGTTGCAGCAACGCAACAGTACAAGAGGACCGGCGGTCCGTCTTCCAAAGACTGCAACAATCAAGTTCAGAAGACGAGGCGCCTCCCGTCGTCTCCTGCAACTCTGCTCAGAAAGTCCCCGCCGATAGAAAAGGGAAGAAGACGAACGTTCCTAGCCCAAGGATTTCAACCACTATGACTAAGAGACTCTCGTCTAAGCGGGTGCCCACCTCCGGAGTTTTCCAAGGTACCCGTTCTAAGATAAAATCTACTACAGTGGAAGATTCATCGTCTACAACACTGGGGGTTGCTGGGACTAGAGGTAGCACCCCTCCGAACCTCCACGACAATCCAATGTTCCAAGAAGACGAGCCGGGGGAAACAACTCTCCCATCAACAAACCCTGACGTCTCCGACGACATCTACAACTCCCAAGACGAGGCAAACTCGGAGATTGGGGGTACTGTTCCTTCCGAGTCCAAACCAGAAGAGAAAATTCCCACATATCCCGATGACTTCTCACTACAGGGGTATGATTCGGAGGGCGCTTCCTCCACCGCTCTGTCCCTCTCCCCGCATGTAAGGACGGTATTCATGACGGACAGTAACCAAGGCGGTTCCAGTGATCGCCAACGCATCGACACTCTGGAGGCCATACTGCTTGCCTTGGTTAAGTCTGTAGATGAGATCAAACGGCTCTTCCAACTCTGCAAGGAGGAACACCTGGCCAAACAAGCGCGGGTCCTGCGGTCAATGCGGACTCGAATTCAGCGGCACTGAACTCAGACAACAATCCTCCTGAAGGAACGGCCCCCACCGCCGTGGATGAAGCCCGCGAAGCAAGAAGAGATGTCCAGGAGCTCTGAGCCATGTTTCACGCTCGAGAAAATTCCCAAGACCTCAGAATACGACAACCGTACCCTGCTGCCTGGAGGGATATTCCATTCCCACCAAGATATAACCCGTTCAATATCAATTCTTATGATGGCAAGACCTCCGCAAGTCGGTACATCACTTACTTCGAGGTCACCACCGACCATCTGCCCCATGACGATGCCATCCTCACACGATTATTCATTGGGGCATTGGAAGGAGTCGCCTTCGACTGATATCGTAACCTGCCAGACAACTGCATCCACTCCTTCGCCGGCTTCAAGCGCATGTTCTTGGAGAGATTCTACGAGGTAGGATAGGACGTCACGATGTCCACCCTCATGGACGTCGTTCAAGGGAAGAAAGAGCTGTCGAGGAACTATATTGAGCGGTTTTGCCAAACCGCGATGAAGCGGCCGTCTGGAAATCCGGGTTCCTCCCTAATTGAAATTTGCCAAAAGAGATTGCTCCCAACAATCAGTCTCTGGATGGAAAAAGTCAATCCAAGGACTGGAAGACGTTTATCATCAGTGCCACTAGTGCCGAAGAACGATTGAAGAAGGCTCGCCAATTAGGATTGTACATCTCGGATGGAGAGAACAAGGGCAAGCATCCTAACACCAACAACGACAATGGGGGTAGCCCTTCCAACAACCGGGACAGTAGGGGTAAGCAGGCTATGGTGGCCGATACAGCACAGAAACCTGAGCCAAAGCCGACAGACAAACAATGGCCGTAAATCACTTACTCCTTCGAAGACGGTCACGTCAAGCCCATCTTGGACATGCTCATACAAGGAGACAGGATTCAGCTTCCTCCACCAAGACGGGAACCTCGACCGACAGACATGGAGAATCCAAAGTACTGCCATTACCACCGCTACGTCCACCATGCCACACACGACTGCTACCAACTAAAATGGTACATCCAAAATCTCATCGATTCGAACGCTCTGGCCATCGATTTCGAAGAGGTGACCGTGGCAGCCAACATGGTGTCCGTACAGTTTGGCAGCTTTCCTCCAACCGAAGCTCAAGACGATGTGGTGCCCATCCCTCTGGCGACAATGGGGGTTGCTAATCTTCCACCTTCCCGAGATCAGGCTACTGGGCTAGTGCCCCTCACCACATCACGAGAGGAGATTATGTGGGTCCATCCAGACCTGGTATCAGAAGTAACTCAGCCCACACCATCTTCCATTCGCAAGAAGAGTGGAAAGGTCAGGTCCTGTCGCACAATCTCGGTAGATATCGAAGAAGCTACAACCGTCGTCACTCGGTCAGGGGCACAATCCCAACCTCTGGCTGATAACTCGACTGAAGATCATCAGCCTGCTAAAACTGACGCTTCAGGACCGGCTCAGCCTCCGACGACCGACAAGCCTAGGCCGAAGGAGACTTGCTTTGACAAATCCCTCCGAAAAGAGGCACCGCAGGGGCTGGAAAATCCCTACAACTTCGATATCTTGGCGCAATTGGCCAATACGCCGGCCAAGTTGTCATTATACGAGCTTCTGAGACTCTCAAAGGATGTTCGTGCGGCTTTGAGCGACGCACTCCAAAATGTCGACGCATACTTGGCTCAGGTCAACCTCACGGGAGAAAACCCGCCTACAGATCTCCAAGACAGCGCTTGTACGGAAGCGATGCCCAATATTGTCTTCACTCCGCAAGACATGCTCATCAAAACCAACCTGCACGATCGCCTGTTATACTACACTGGATACATCGGCGACGTAAAGGTGGATCGGATGCACATTGATCCTGGGTCTTCTATAAGCATTATTTCGAAGGGTCTGCTACATCATCTTCGCATTCCGATGCATCGCTTGACGCCTACAAGCACCGCCATCAGCGGTTTCAATTCGGGCAGGAGCTACCCAATTGGGAAGATTCGTCTGAAGTGTCAGATTGGCGATCTCCAATCAGAAGTTACCTGCTACGTCATAGATGCAGACACTTCTTATAACATCCTCTTGGGGCGCCCTTGGATACACGATTATATGATCGTGCCTTCCACACTGCACCAGTGCTTCAAATATGTCGACAAACACGGCTTCGTAAGGACAGAATTTGTTGATATCGATCCCTTCAAAGGAGTCGAATCCTACTACTCAAGGCTCTTGCCTGTACGAAAAGTCAAAGAAGCACCTTGATGAAGGAGATGTGCAAGCTCGTACCGAGACAGCCACAGGATCAGAAGAACCTCTGACGATCCACCTTCAAGCTCGCAAACCTGGCAAGTCCGCACCCCTTACAGCCACTCTGCGTAAGGACGCAATCAGTCTCTCGGCACAAGAAGAGCAAATGATGATCCGGCTGCCAAGGTTTGGCCAAGTGCCAAGACCCACAAGAGAGCCATTGACAATCAGGCTACCAAGAGTCGGCCAGCCGCAAATGGAGAAGCTCAATCCCTCCGATAAGCCGATGACGATACGCCTTCCCAAGAAGGGTCGTCACCCCGATGCAAGGTCTGGGACTTCTAGCGAACCAACCACTCCCCGCCCAGCATCAAGTATCAAGCTGGGGGTCGCTAGCCTGCCCACAACTCCATGCTCTGCTCCACCAACTGAACCTCTGACGATCAAGCTGCTCAGGTTGTCCTCTCAGTCTTCATTTATACAGGGGGTAGCCGAAGAGGAACCCGAGCTAGCCAAGTAGGTGGCTGCCCAAACTGATGTTCCCTCCGCAGATGATGTAATCCCCTTAGAAAAGATACCTTACTTTATCAATAAAGGGCTATCTTTGAACTACCTCGAGCTCAATAAGCTATGTACAATGTATGCTATGGAACATGGTATAGGCACTCACCTACACACACAGGTGACAAATGTGTACACCGTAATCCAGCTTATTCCAGTGGAAGACGCCTACCGCGTAATCGAGGGAGGGGATCATCCAATCATCTTCGGCCGGAAGGACGATCCGCATCCCTTCACCATAGAAGAAGTCGACCTTGGGTCAGATGACGGGAGACTGCCTCTGTATCTTTATAGCCCTCAATCCAAATATCTCATGCAAAAATAGGAATATAATCTGGAGGCTACGCCAGGCTTGAACTACGGCACCGGACGACGATTACCTTTAAAGCCACCAGTCCCGGTTGGCAAGCTACGGGACTACTATAGCAAAACTCGATGTGGATTAGGGTATGGAACACCCACGACGACCCCTGAGAGTTCAGATGAAGAGTGTGACTGGCAGTCACATTCAACCGGGTCACCAACTTCAGACTCGGATACCAGTATTGGAGACATATTCAGACAAGTCCTGTCAGTCAACATGGTATTCGCCGATGCTTATGAAGAAGGTGAGGACATGCCTGAAATCCTCGAGCTAGAGCCGTGGGCCCAACAGTTGGATGCACAATGGGAAAAGCGGTTTGAGCTGAGAGAACCCCCTACTGAAGATGAAGTTATACAAGTGGATCTTGGTTGCGAATCTTCTCCAAAACCAATCTTCGTCAGTAAAAGCCTAACAGACGAAGAGCGAGAATCGCTGCTGGAACTTGTCAAAGAATATATTGACGTGTTCGCGTGGAGCTATGAAGACATGCAGGGGTTAGATCCCGATATTGCTATCCACAAACTCAACATTCGGCCAGATGCAAAGCCGGTCAAGCAACAACAGAGACGCTTTTGCCTAGGCATCATGGATACGATCGAAGCCGAAGTCAACAAACTGATAGCCAGTGGCTTCATTCGCGAAGAACAACATCCTGACTGGGTCGCCAACATAGTACCAGTCCTCAAGAAGAATGGAAAGATTCAAATCTGCATCGACTTCCGCAATCTGAACGAGGCATGTCCCAAAGATGAATTTCCCCTCCCTATCACAGACATCATGATTGACAATACATGCGGCTTCGAACGTATGTCATTCATGGATGGTTTCTCGGGGTACAACCAAATCAAGATGTCTCCTGACGACGAAAAGCATACATCATTCCGAACACCGATTGGCACATACTGTTACACAGTCATGCCTTTCAGTTTAAAGAATGCTAATGCCACATATCAAAGAGCCATGAGTATCATCTTTAGAGAACACTTGCGCAAGACGGTGGAGTGCTACGTTGATGACATCGCCGTCAAGAGTCGCTGTAAGGGAGACCATCTGCAGGATCTGAGAACAGTATTCGACCTGATGCAAGCGCACAATTTGAAAATAAACCCTACGAAGTCCTTCCTGGGCGTATCCAGCGGGAAATTCTTAGGTTTTATCATTACGGCCCAACGTATCCATGTAGACCCTGAGAAAACAAAGGCAATTATGGAGATGGGTCCTCCAAAAAATCTCTGCGAACTCAGAGGCCTCCAAGGGAGGCTAGCTTACATCTGGAGGTTCATTTCTAACCTCTCCGGGCGATGTCGACCATTCACCCATCTCATGAAGAAAGGTGTCTCATTCGTATGGGACGAAGAATGCCAACGGGCCTTCGACAGCATCAAAGAATATTTGTCGAACCCTCCAGTCCTGGTGGCTCCGGTTGCTGGAAAACCATTCCTGCTCTACGTACGAGCAATGGAACATTCCTTCGGGGCTCTGCTGGCACAAAACAATGATGCAGGCCATGAACAAGCCATATATTACCTCAGTCGAATGATGATTGGGCCAGAACACCGATACACTGCTGTGGAGAAGGAATGCCTCGCCCTGGTGTTCGCTATTCAGAAGACACGGCACTATGTTACTGAAGAAACCATACATGTGATCTCACGAGTCAACCCTCTCAGGGTTCTCATGACTAAACCAGGGGCACTCAGCTCCCGCCTTGCTACGTGGGCAATATTGCTGTCCCCCTACCATATGATCTTCGTCCCCCAAAAGGCTGTTAAGGGTCAAGCTCTGGCAGACTTTTTAGCAGCCCACCAAGGCTCGGAGTCGTCTAGAATATATGAAAAGATTCCAGATGAGGTTGCCGACTCGCATACAACCTCTTACGATGATATATGGCAAATGTTCTTCGACGGTGCTTCGAGAACCGGACCTAAAGGCAACATCGTCGTCGGAGTCGGGGTGGTGCTGGTGTCTCCTTCCGGGTTGGTGATCAATCGTGCTTACTCCCTCACGGAGCCCTGCTCTAACAATGTGGCCGAGTACAACGCTTTGGTCATCGGCCTCCAACTTGCAAGAGAGCTGGAGGTAGAATATCTTCAAACATACGGCAATTCGCAGTTAATCGTCAATCAGATCCGGGGTTCATACGAAGTCCGCCATGAAGACATGATCCCCTATCACCAAATAGCGATCGACATCATCTCGTCGTTCGAAGGGTTCTTCATCGAACATGTTCCCAGACTCCGAAATATCGAAGCCGATGCCCTAGCTGGCCTTGCCGCCACCCTAGCAGTGCCAAATCATGCTCACCAATCGGTGGATGTGATAGGCCACGAACTAGTCTGTCCCAAGAACAACGTTCAGTTTGTGGTAAGTTATTCCGCCCAGACGATTGACGATGCCCCAGATTGGAGACAGTCATTCATTGACTTCGTCGTCTACGACATCCTGCCCGAGAACCCAAAGGAGGCTACTTCTATCAGAAGGCATTCTCTCAGATTTTTCTATGATACAGAGACAAAAATACTGTATCTTCGATCTTATGATGGATTATTACTTCGGTGTCTGTCAGGCACAGAAGCAAAAGAAGCCGTACATGAAGCTCATGACGGTGTCTGCGGGGCCCATCAGCCTGGCCCTAAATTACCGGACCGTCTCCACCGAATGGGCTACTACTGGCCCACGATGGTAGCTGATGCGATAGATTATGCAAGAAAATACAAAGCCTGCCAAGTCCATGCGGACTTCATCCACCAGCCATCCGAGTTTTTACATCCGACGGTGGCGTCCTGGCCATTCGAAGCATGGGGAATGGATATCATCGGTCCAATCACTCCACCTTCCTTTCGAGGACATCGCTTCATACTCGCGATCACAGATTACTTCTCCAAATATGTAGAAGTTGTCCCACTTGCAGAAGTGAAGACTTCAAACGTGATCAGCTTCTTCAAGCATCACGTCATCTATCGCTTTGGACTGCCCCGAAGGATCATCCATGATAATGGTCCACAGTTTGCAAGCCACACCTTCTATCGGTTTTGCGACAAGCACAAAATTCAGAATGTTGCTTCGACACCATACAATCCAGCAGCAAATGGATTGGCAGAAGCATTCAACAAAACCATCATCAAGTTGCTCAAAAAGTTCGTATCCTCCAACAAACGCGACTGGAACGAGAAGCTTGGTGAATGCTTATGGACATACCGTACCACGGTTCGAACGGTCACAGGGAATACCCCATTCTCCCTGGTGTACGGTAGTGAGGCAGTTCTCCCATTGAAGACTCAAATACCTTTACAACGCGTCGCTCTTACTTTCCAACTGACGACAGATGATAACTGCCGTCGTCGACTGCAAGAGTTGGAGGCCTTAGATGAAAAGTGCCTCTTAGCTCAGCAACGGATCGAGCTATACCAAGCACGCATCTCCGGAGCCTTCAACAAGAAGGTCAAAATCAGAACATTCCAAGTGGGCGATCTTGTTCTGGCAGTTCGGAGGCCCATGGTCATGACTCACATGGCCGCCGGCAAGTTCCAGCCAAAGTGGGAAGTCCCATTCATCATTGAGGCTGTATTCTCCAACGGTGCTTACCGCCTCGCAAAACAAAATGGAGACTTGCTCATGTTGCCCATCAACGGCAAGTTCCTGAAGAAATATTATGTCTAAACGATATTCCAGATCATCGAGTCATGTACCCGCTGGTGCCGCTGAACTCGCATCTTCACATTTTCTAGATTTTTGAGTCACATACCCGCTGGTGCCGCTGAACTCGTATCTTCACATTTTCCAGATTATTGAGTCACGTACCCGCTGGTACCGCTGAACTCACCCTCACAACATCCCAGATCATCGAGTCATGTACCCACTAGTACCGCTGAACTCACCCTCACACCATTCCAGATTATCGAGTCACGTACCCGCTGGTACCTCTGAACTCACCCTCACAATATTCTAAATTATCGAGTCATGTACCCGCTGGTGCCTCTGAACTCACATTCCGGTCACTCTGTCAGATAGTAAGTCATGTATGATCATACATCTGAACTTTCTTCCTGGAAGAGATCCTCCCTCATGATCCACTACACGTACTCCCCAGTGCACAAAAAGGATAACAGATCCAGAAATTTCCAAAACGGCCAAGTCCTCATCACCTCTGAGTCGTTCCACTTCTGCCAAAAACAAATTACCCCTTACATAGAACTTCTATGTCCTTATTACCTCTGAGTCATTCTATGTACCCCCCTCTTCATTGAGCCCACTCCTGCCATGTCCTCATTACCTCTGAGTAAGTATGAAGATTCCCTTTCGACTTATTATCTGTACCCACAACCAGAGTATGCCAAGGATAATAGGTCCACAAATATTCTTCGCTGAGTCCGCTCCTGCCATATCCTCATTACCTCTGAATAGGAAGACTCCACGGTAAAACCTCCGTACTTACCATGTCCTCATTACCTGAGTAAGTATGTTGGTCCTCTCTCGTCTTATTAACCGTACCCTGAACCAGGGTACGCCAAGGGTAATAGGCCCATAAATGTCCTCTATTGACCATAAATATCCTCCGGTGAATTCACTCCTGCCATGTCCTCATTACCTCTGAATAGGAAGACTCCCCAGTAAAACCTCTGTACTTACCATGTCCTCATTACCTCTGAGTAAGTATGTTGGTCCTCTCTCATCTTATTACCGTACCCTGAACCAGGGTACGCCATGGGTAATAGGCCCACAAATGTCCTCTATTGACCACAAATATCCTCCTTTGAATTCACTCCTGCCATGTCCTCATTACCTCTGAGTAGGAAGATTCCACGGTAAAACCCTCATACTTGCCATGTCTGCATTACCTCTGAGCAAATATGTTGGTTCCCTTGCATCCTATTACCCGTATCCTAAGCCAGGGTACGCCAAGGATAATAGGCCCACAAGTATCCTTTGTTGAGTTTCTCAGCACAGGCCCACCATTCCTCATCACGCCTCGGGAGCCCAGCTGCTCTATGGCATACCCTCTTCCACTACCAAGAACATCCTTGATCACCGTACCATGGAACTGTTCTAGGTACCCCCATCAAACTTGTTACCCGTACCTAAAACTAAGGTATGCCATGGGTAGCAGGTCCACAAACAAGTCCCCCCACGCGGGATAAACACCACCATAATATCACAGGCATAACAAGCAATACGAATGAAGGGTAGAATCGAAAAGTACTCTTTATGTGAAGGAAGAAAAAAAGCATTTGGGACCACGCCCCTCTCAAAAAAGAAAAAGAAACAGAAACAAAAATCAAGAAAAAGCCTACTATAGTTCGGCATTACACAACTCCAAGAGGCGGTTTTTTACCAAGGCAGTCCCCCGCTCAAGCCTATGTTTAGCTCGGTGCTCGGCCTCTTGGGACAACTGCTCTGCATCATTCAAATACATATACGCCTGCCAGTTGTTCTCCATCTTCTTTAGGACAATTTCTAGATTGGCAGAGGCCCTACTAAACTTGTCAGCCTCCTGAATGGCAATCTCGTTCTCAGTACGAGCAGCTTCGAGCTCGGACTCCAGAAAGGTCAGCTTTCTTTGGAGCTCGAGGATCTGTTCCCGGGTATCGGTTACCCCACGAGAGGCATTGTCACGACCCGCACCCGTTTTTTTTTTTTTTTTTTAAACGGATACGAGACGTGTCCAAGCCAGCCTACGTCGCAGTGTCGGCGGTAGAACGCTGTCACGGCCATGAAGATCAAAATCACAAATAATGCTCATTCACAAAGATTAATTTAATTTACAAAGAGCACAAGTTTTACTTTTGCAGAAAATATAAACTTGTACAATTATAGAATGACTACCACTCAACTATCTAGCTAGTCTCTAAGCTCATGTCTGCAAGTATCCCCGAATCTCCCATGCTAGGTGAATCCACGGCTAACCTGAAAAGTGTTGGTTTCCAGTCAGGAATGGAACGAGCACAATTCACTGAATGCAATTTCAAATAAAGAAAATGACTATAAGACAAAGGTTAGGCATCAATCATGAGTTTTGAAAATATCAGTAAAGCCGTAAGAAAATCAATAGTAATAAATAGACCAATATACTTTCCACCGTTTGAAGTACCTTTGATATGTGATCGGTCTGGGGTACTACACCGCACGGTCTACAATGTCTACTCACTGTCTACAATGTCTACTTGCAGAAAAATAAGCACTGTCTACGATGTCTACTGCAGAAAAGTAAGCACTGTCTACGATGTCTACTGCAGAAAAGTAAGCACTGTCTACGATGTCTACTACAGGAAATAAGCACTGTCTACAATGTCTACTTGCAGGAAAATAAGCACTGTCTACAATGTCTACTTGCAGAAAAATAAGCACTGTCTACAATGTCTACTTGCAGGAAAATAAGCACTGTCTACAATGTCTAAGCACTGTCTATGGTCGGATCACACATCCTTGGTACTTCTCATTCCCGACTCAACAATTTATAATAGAGTATAAAAATATCACATAACTAATGACCAATCAATAAAATATAGTAAAGATCAATATCGAAATGCAAACAATAAACTGTACTCGCCTGTGGTCCTTTGCTGGTGAAACCGACAATCTGAACTACTCAATGTGCCACTATAGTCAAAACCCGTACAACAGTCCCCGGAAGCTGAAATAAACAATACCAATGATCTCAGAATAGTCCAAATAGCTAGGATTGCCTGTCCTTAAGTCCAATTCTGGACACAGGGGTAAAACGATAATTTCGGGCAAAAACGATATCCGCCGTTGGACTCGCTTTGCACCGGAAAGCGTGCCAGGGTCAACGGTCTCTAAAGTCGTCAAACTATATGTCTACGGATCCAGTTTTCCGATACAAACCCAACCGTATGTCCAGAGTTGGATTCCGACGGGCCGTGCACAAAATCGCCCGTTGAGTGGGACCATGGGGCCCGCAAAACGGTGATCCGATCAACTGTCTCAGAATCGGACCAAATTTGGTATACAGGACCAGAAAAATAACACGGTCCTGTTGGCGCAAGTTTTATCTCGACTTGGCGAACGTACACAAAGTAATTGAGGTTTCACTGAATATGTGCAACTAAAAATATCTAAAGAATTCTCTTTCTTTTTTTTACCAAAAGATTATTCCCTAAGGTCTTTTATGCAAAAGTGCATACCTATCATAAATCTACTCGATTGTGTCAGTAGCTATAGGAAACCTTCCCTGATACATTAGTTAAGTATTTAACTATATTATTATATTTATATATAGCTAAATATTTATACAAAAACTACTACTCGAATTTCTATAGTGCTTAAGATGATATGGCTACAGTGTTTGTGTCTTACGAGAATGTGGTATATGCTAAATGGCCTACTATCCCATAAATGCATGTTCTCTCCTTTGGCCTAATTTCAAAGTGGTCATATGCTTAGGGGGTTATGTGTAAAAATCCTATACCATTCTGTCTTGGGAAGAAGGGATTTTGGTTTGTTGATATTTACTTTATTAAACTATGAGCAATGGAATAAGAAAAAATGGGAGGGTTTAAATGAAATATATCATAAGGGTGACTGAGTTGTTGCTTCTTCATGTATTACATATGGACGGCCATGCAAAACTTATATATATTTGAACGACAGAGAGAAGATGGTATTACCAATATTCTCTTCTTTGCTTAGCGAGTCAAGGAGATGGAAGAAGCACGTCGGGGAGCTTCTGTTGTCAACTCCGCACTCCTTCTTCGGTTGGGCTTCTCTCGACTAGAAGAGCTTGCGGCCTATGGATGGTGCAACGTCTGCCCGGCAACGTCGGGCAACGAGGACAGCGCCGACAAAACCTCGCGCCACGAATTGCGGTGGTCGTCGCCACGGTTGCGGCACCTGCAGTAACGCGCCTGGCAACGTCGTTGTGGTTCGTGGCCTGTGCCTGCTGTAAGGCACTGTGGGCCGTGCCTGGCCGGAACGCCTGCCGGCGGCGGTGCCAGGGTGGCCGCGCCATTGCTGTTGCTAACAGTGTTGTCGCCCTTGCTGCTCGTGCCAGCGCCGGCGACGCATGGTGGTCCAGTATCTGGGGCGGGGTGGCACCTGTGGCAGCGGAATGCCCGGCAACACGCGAGGAGGATTCGACAGAGAGTCGAGACGGCGCTTGCCATGGAAATGAGGAGGTCGGTGATAGAGAGGGTCGCGCATGAAGTAATAGGCAGGGGGTGTTGCACAAGTCGGCTAGGGTTGTAGCTTTCAAGAGAACTCTCTCTTTGAATTTATATATACGCGTTCCGAGTCTTCCTGACCCCTGGATGAAACCGAGAGGGGAGAATTTTGTGTTCGGGCTGGCTTGTGGGCCGCTGATTTCGGGTATGCTGGGCTGGGATATGTGTTGTTTCCAGAGAAGGTTCTGAACGCACTCCAACCTATTTTGTGTATGTCATGTAACCATTTTCTCATCAATCGAATGGTTGTACAAATAAGCTTCATTAGCACTCTACATGTAAAAGTCTTCTCAGACTTTGCTTAGCAAATTAAATTATTAATAGCTTAAGCACATCCACCCATGTATCTTTATATACCCTCTCTCTCTCTCTCTCTCTCTCTCTCTATATATATATATATATATATATATATATATATATATATATATTCTGGTATATTTATCTCATATATCTATATATCAATAAATATTCAATTAACCGCTAATAATAATATCTAATAGCAATAAATATATTTATTTAAATCCAATAAATAAATAAATAAAATAATTTTAAATATTTTCGGGAAGGGGAGTTACAAATCTACCCACCTTAAAATAATTTCGTCCTCGAAATTCTAATTCGTAGGTATGCCAAAATTTAAATCTTAAAAGTAAGTCCACCTCTCCTCAATTTAATTTATCATATATTTCTCTTAGCCCTTGTAACTACGAACTCTCGAGGACTTCTACCCACCTTTGATCATACTACTCCCTCAAACACAGGTCACTAAAACCTTATAATCTTCCAACTTGTTGCTCAAATTCTTCCAATAGATATCTATCGCCTATGGTATCTATAATCCTCACATATCTATCAAGCAACCCCAAAATTTTAACAAGCAACCAATTTACACCAGTAGCTAAAAATATATTGATAAACTCTAAATAGTATGACCATTCGTCGCTCTGAAATAGAAAAAGATGGGAAGGTAAGGAAGAATGATCGAGAGCAACCATAAATTTCAAGAGCAGTAAAGAGTATCCAACGATACCGCTACAAAGAGTATTTACGAACCATTGACTTATTTGCTATATGAGGCTACTCTAGTCTAGTCACCTGTTACATCGAAGGACACTTGTTACTTAGAGGGGCCTGCAATTCGTGCAATACAGAAGTCTCGTTCTCAAAATTCTAATTCAAATAAGGTTCTATAATGGAACGGAATTTGAGAAATCAAAATTGTGGTCTTAATGGGTTCTCTTTCAGTCGTTGGTTGAATGAACATTGGGTTCCAATCCACATGGATTAGACAATATCCTCATAATAAAACTGTTTCTACTAGTTAGGGTAACCTAGAATAGGTTCCTATCCAAGGGTTGAGCTAGTTGCCAGTCCAGTTGGTTTGCTAGGTTCCCAAAATTTTAAAAATGCGTCTTTAGTGACTTTTGTGTTTAAGTAGCACGAGAAGACACAATTGAATGGCACAACAGTGACATGTCCGTAATGGCTTCGAGTAGATCACAATCCATATATTGGGTCGTAAGGTTCGAGTCAAGGTTGATGCTCTAATGGAAGTCAGGAAGTTTACCGATATTATGGTAAGGGTTATAGCTAGTCCTTTTTACCTGAAAGTCGTACCATAAAAATAGAGTACAAGGGGACGGGTTTGAGTAGGACATGATATACCTGGATGAAGGTGGACTCGTCTAGATCTTGCATGTAAAGTTTGTTGGAAGGTAACAGTTGGTCTCGTGCTCCGAATATTAATGGCACGGCCGGGAACACAAAATGATCTAAATGGAAGGTGGGAGTCCAAGGGCACTAATCATCCTCCTAATGGGAGTAATTCTAATCACTTAATAATCTTGGTGTATCCAAAAATTTTTAGAAGGCTTACAGTCTACCCACCTTAGAAGTTAGGACATGGTCTTAGGAATAATGAGGTTAGAAGGTTCCCAAAGTCCGGATACTGTACCCCGGCCCTTTGTTAATAGGGAATAAGGCACGTCGTATCATGATACGGTAGATATAAGTCAAGTCAAGGATCGTTCCTCCATAATTGAAAAACGAGTGTGTACAATAACACATGGTTGATAAAATAGAATGATCTACTCGTTCATAGTATACAAGGGTTATCGACGGGGTAACCAGCTCTAAGGCATATCTCCTATGAAAAGATTTCTAACAATTCAGTCAAGAAATTCTATTTTGTGTCAAACCTGCCAGGCCATGGTCACAAGAGTTGTAGTGATCAGGTATTGCTGTTGACAACTGGTAAGTCATAGTGTGACAGGGTATTTAAGCTATGGTATTGGCTAAGCTAGTGACCGTGGTGTTCCAACACTAGTTAGGTCTTAATAATAAAACTTTCATAACTAGAGCAATATTTGTTGGAAACCAATCTTGGGATGAGTGTCACGGTAAATGATTACCCTATTGTCCACTCATCTCATGTCTAACTGTGGTTTCGGGCGAGGAAGGGTTGGTTCAAGGCTTAAGGGTTGCTAGTTAAGGCAAGCTTCCAGCAAATAATTAGAGACTCATATCATTTGGTTTCTTGAGGATAGATAGTCTCCTAGGTTGGTATTTGGTCAAGGGAAGGATCCTAATCATTCTCGGACTCCAATGACCGGAAGATCATGATAATAAGTTTAGGGTAGCAGAGGGGACGAGTAACTTAAGGTAAGGTTCTAGTCACTGGCTGGCCGTGGATAGCTACACTTGTGTATACAATAGCCACGGGGATACTCTGTATCTATCTATCAATGCGAGCTTTTGTCTTTCCAAATCAGTGAAAGACAAAAACAATAAAGAGTTCAAGAAGGTGTCACTGAATACAATCACGTGATTCATGGGCGGACGTATAATTCAAGAGGAATTGTCAAAGCAGTCGCGGATGAGATCCTAGATACTTATATATCTCCATCCACGTAGTGTAATTAAACGAAAGAGCGAACCAAATGCATCATGGTTGATCAGACCATAATGCACTGATTCTGATTAGACAATAAGTTAGCAGGCGTCCCCACTAAACATATGTCTCGAATCAAGCTCGAGAACAGAGTAAGCTTGCAAAAACTAGGCTGTAGTAGCAGCGTTGGTCAAAATAGTCAAGATACAAGTACGCAAGATTTTTGAAAAGAGGTACAAGTAGTTCGAGTTTAGAGAGATTCAAAACTTACCTGGTGTTCTTGCTTCTATAAACATCCCACTATCATCTTACCCTTAAGGCCTTGGTCGTCTAATGGTTTATGGACATTCTAAATTCCATATTCTAGGTAAACCTATTAGTGTCAATCAATTCCTTGTAGTAAGTCACAAGGACTACAAAATTCTGGGTCGGGAGACATGCTACCCCACTACAAAACTTCCACTACTATCGGCTTTAGATCTTATGGGACATACATGGCATTGTCCCATCCTCTATAGTATCCTAAACCTGTAATCACGTTTGAAGTCATTTCACCGAGAGTTACGCCTCGCCCGTATACTCGTACGATGGTAAACCCCTTGGTTCCGTGACTCAGAGGTGATATCCTATCAGATACTCTACCTGTCACAAGGGTAACTACGATCAAAGAGGACCGCTAGCCATAGTTTTAGAAATATTCTATAATCCTATATTTTCTTAGACTAATTTTAATTCTAGGAGTCGTGTCTCGCCAGTGCGCTGCTGGCTGCAGTGAATCCCTAGTCTCCAAAATTTAAATAATTGGCGGCAGTGCGCTGCTGTCCTGCCAGTATGAGTTAACTACATCCCTTTTACTAAAGTATGTAAAAAAAATTTCCTGGGCTTCTAGGGATTCAAACAAGTCGACTATGTAATAAGGCAGTAAATATCTATCAGTCACAACCCTTAAAATAAAAGGTGAACAGGGAGGAAATAACTGAAGACAAAGAAATACAACACTCTAACTATTCTATATGTATTCAAGCCTTTGAGGAAAAACTTGAATCGAAACTAACTCGAGGTTCGCATATGGATAACCCAATCAGAAATAATAATTCCTGTGCAAAATAGGAACTAAATAGGCAATTTGGACTAAATATGAGGATGATATCTAAAGAGGCAACGAGAAGGAATTGAATAATTCATCTAGGTGAGGTCATCAATTCCAGGAAGCTCTGCCTCTCCAAGTGAATAATCTATCCACATTGGACCATATCTTCCAATCAAGAGGTAATAGTGTACCTATGGGAATTTGACAAACTATCAAAATTAATAACTCTCATCCTAAATTGCATGGCCTAGACTACCCATCGGCAAATTCGTATAAGGGACTCCTAGTCCTAGTCATTCTTTTAAATTAAATTAATCCTTGTTCGTGAATGAGCATGTTCTAGTCGCAGGCTCGCAATAGTACAACTAACTTAAGTACTATCACGAGTTCGCGTGATTTGCGAAGACAGACCTGCATGGGCCACCACAAAAACTTGTCACGACCCGCACCCGTTTTTTTTTTTTTTTTTTAAACGGATACGAGACGTGTCCAAGCCAGCCTACGCCGCAGTGTCGGCGGTAGAACGCTGTCACGGCCATGAAGATCAAAATCACAAATAATGCTCATTCACAAAGATTAATTTAATTTACAAAGAGCACAAGTTTTACTTTTGCAGAAAATATAAACTTGTACAATTATAGAATGACTACCACTCAACTATCTAGCTAGTCTCTAAGCTCATGTCTGCAAGTATCCCCGAATCTCCCATGCTAGGTGAATCCACGGCTAACCTGAAAAGTGTTGGTTTCCAGTCAGGAATGGAACGAGCACAATTCACTGAATGCAATTTCAAATAAAGAAAATGACTATAAGACAAAGGTTAGGCATCAATCATGAGTTTTGAAAATATCAGTAAAGCCGTAAGAAAATCAATAGTAATAAATAGACCAATATACTTTCCACCGTTTGAAGTACCTTTGATATGTGATCGGTCTGGGGTACTACACCGCACGGTCTACAATGTCTACTCACTGTCTACAATGTCTACTTGCAGAAAAATAAGCACTGTCTACGATGTCTACTGCAGAAAAGTAAGCACTGTCTACGATGTCTACTGCAGAAAAGTAAGCACTGTCTACGATGTCTACTACAGGAAATAAGCACTGTCTACAATGTCTACTTGCAGGAAAATAAGCACTGTCTACAATGTCTACTTGCAGAAAAATAAGCACTGTCTACAATGTCTACTTGCAGGAAAATAAGCACTGTCTACAATGTCTAAGCACTGTCTATGGTCGGATCACACATCCTTGGTACTTCTCATTCCCGACTCAACAATTTATAATAGAGTATAAAAATATCACATAACTAATGACCAATCAATGAAATATAGTAAAGATCAATATCGAAATGCAAACAATAAACTGTACTCGCCTGTGGTCCTTTGCTGGTGAAACCGACAATCTGAACTACTCAATGTGCCACTATAGTCAAAACCCGTACAACAGTCCCCGGAAGCTGAAATAAACAATACCAATGATCTCAGAATAGTCCAAATAGCTAGGATTGCCTGTCCTTAAGTCCAATTCTGGACACAGGGGCAAAACGATAATTTCGGACAAAAACGATATCCGCCGTTGGACTCGCTTTGCACCGGAAAGCGTGCCAGGGTCAACGGTCTCTAAAGTCGTCAAACTATATGTCTACGGGTCCAGTTTTCCGATACGAACCCAACCGTATGTCCAGAGTTGGATTCCGGCGGGCCGTGCACAAAATCGCCCGTTGAGTGGGACCATGGGGCCCGCAAAACGGTGATCCGATCAACTGTCTCAGAATCGGACCAAATTTGGTATACAGGACCAGAAAAATAACACGGTCCTGTTGGCGCAAGTTTTATCTCGACTTGGCGAACGTACACAAAGTAATTGAGGTTTCACTGAATATGTGCAACTAAAAATATCTAAAGAATTCTCTTTCTTTTTTTTACCAAAAGATTATTCCCTAAGGTCTTTTATGCAAAAGTGCATACCTATCATAAATCTACTCGATTGTGTCAGTAGCTATAGGAAACCTTCCCTGATACATTAGTTAAGTATTTAACTATATTATTATATTTATATATAGCTAAATATTTATACAAAAACTACTACTTGAATTTCTATAGTGCTTAAGATGATATGGCTACAGTGTTTGTGTCTTACGAGAATGTGGTATATGCTAAATGGCCTACTATCCCATAAATGCATGTTCTCTCCTTTGGCCTAATTTCAAAGTGGTCATATGCTTAGGGGGTTATGTGTAAAAATCCTATACCATTCTGTCTTGGGAAGAAGGGATTTTGGTTTGTTGATATTTACTTTATTAAACTATGAGCAATGGAATAAGAAAAAATGGGAGGGTTTAAATGAAATATATCATAAGGGTGACTGAGTTGTTGCTTCTTCATGTATTACATATGGCCGGCCATGCAAAACTTATATATATTTGAACGACAGAGAGAAGATGGTATTACCAATATTCTCTTCTTTGCTTAGCGAGTCAAGGAGATGGAAGAAGCACGTCGGGGAGCTTCTGTTGTCAACTCCGCACTCCTTCTTCGGTTGGGCTTCTCTCGACTAGAAGAGCTTGCGGCCTATGGATGGTGCAACGTCTGCCCGGCAACGTCGGGCAACGAGGACAGCGCCGACAAAACCTCGCGCCACGAATTGCGGTGGTCGTCGCCACGGTTGCGGCACCTGCAGTAACGCGCCTGGCAACGTCGTTGTGGTTCGTGGCCGTGCCTGCTGTAAGGCACTGTGGGCCGTGCCTGGCCGGAACGCCTGCCGGCGGCGGTGCCAGGGTGGCCGCGCCATTGCTGTTGCTAACAGTGTTGTCGCCCTTGCTGCTCGTGCCAGCGCCGGCGACGCATGGTGGTCCAGTATCTGGGGCGGGGTGGCACCTGTGGCAGCGGAATGCCCGGCAACACGCGAGGAGGATTCGACAGAGAGTCGAGACGGCGCTTGCCATGGAAATGAGGAGGTCGGTGATAGAGAGGGTCGCGCATGAAGTAATAGGCAGGGGGTGTTGCACAAGTCGGCTAGGGTTGTAGCTTTCAAGAGAACTCTCTCTTTGAATTTATATATACGCGTTCCGAGTCTTCCTGACCCCTGGATGAAACCGAGAGGGGAGAATTTTGTGTTCGGGCTGGCTTGTGGGCCGCTGATTTCGGGTATGCTGGGCTGGGATATGTGTTGTTTCCAGAGAAGGTTCTGAACGCTCTCCAACCTATTTTGTGTATGTCATGTAACCATTTTCTCATCAATCGAATGGTTGTACAAATAAGCTTCATTAGCACTCTACATGTAAAAGTCTTCTCAGACTTTGCTTAGCAAATTAAATTATTAATAGCTTAAGCACATCCACCCATGTATCTTTATATACCCCTCTCTCTCTCTCTCTCTCTCTCTCTCTATATATATATATATATATATATATATATATATATATATATATATTCTGGTATATTTATCTCATATATCTATATATCAATAAATATTCAATTAACCGCTAATAATAATATCTAATAGCAATAAATATATTTATTTAAATCCAATAAATAAATAAATAAAATAATTTTAAATATTTTTGGGAAGGGGAGTTACAGGCATCCGCTTCCCGAGTCATGCAATCTTCAGTTCGACGGCTCCATTGATCGTACAACCGAGTCAGATCCCGGCGGTCCTTCAATATAGCCAGCTTGAGCGACTCCCGGGCAATCATCACCTTCCCCACCGCGGTAACAAGGAAATTACGCTCTTGGTTTATCGCCGCAATCATCACCTTCTCCACCGCGGTAACAAGGAAATTGCGCTCTTGGTTTATCGCCGCGGGTAAATCAGCCTGTTGCAGCCTGCGAAACTGGACCACGAGACGATCAGCTTCTAACAATTTAGGCTCCAGAAGCGCAGCCAATTCCCCTCCACCAGGGAGTATTCTAAGGATATTGATCTGCCCGTCGGTGCATTGACGGGCCAGAGTAAAGGGAGTCCCCCTTTCCACAGCTGTTTCGATCCCCCTCTTCAGGTGGTGGTGGAAACTGTCGACCACATCCTGGGACACTTCATCCAAAACCTCTGTAGAGGACGGCATCAAAGGAAATGTGGCAGGCAGTACCGAAGGAGTAGCCTCAGAATTGACCGTCCCCGCCACCAAGGAAGCAAATTCCGTGCGGAAAGATGCTTGAATAGCGGCTAGCTCCTCTTCCACCGCCCGAAGAGCTTGGATGCTGGACAGGGCGGAAAGGTTAACCCCCGAAACTATGTTCGTAGCAGAGGGTGCAGGAAGCATCGTTCTTTGTCCTAGCTGTAATCCTACCTGGGCTCCCGAATTTGACCCAGATGGAGGCCCCTCAATGCAGGGAGGAGGCGTATGTGCTTCCATCAGATCCCCTCCGGTGGGGTCTGCCCCAGTAACGTCCGTCACCGGCAATAAAGGGATGGGACCTGAACGCCCAAAGCAACCATTAATCGACGTAACCCGAAGGATAGGATGATGGAGTAAACAAGTTTCTTCACAAGTTAAGGTTTGACTTGTCTTACCAGGAGAAGAGCATGGAGGCTGCGGCTCGTTCACAGCTGGCGTATTTTCCCTACCCGCGGCTTCTGATCCGAATTCAACTGGTCTCTCTGTCACGGCCATCCCTGAAAGGGAGCCAGCCAAGACAGTGTCATCCTGTTGAAGTTCAGATATCTCAGGGACGGGTGCAGTAGAACCCCCATCCCCCTGAGTTGAGGTCCTAGCAAGGTGAGACTCCTCGACCGCCTCCGGAAGAACCCCAGCAGCAATGATAGCAGTGCACACATCACTGACCAAATAGGACAGGACCGGATCAACCTCAGCAATCGAGTCCTGAGAAGCGAACTCATCTGACGCCTATAAAGAGCAAAAGGAAAAAACGATTAGGCCATAACATAGAAGAAGAAAGAAGGAGGTAGTTGAAACTCAAATCACCTCAAAAACAACGTCAACATCATCAATAAATAGCCTGTGACGTCTTACTGCAGCGTGCTTTGTAGAGTAGGTTCGGCCATCAGCGGTAGTCACACGCCTGCTTCGCTTACGCGAAGGACCAGGCACAGCAGATGGTTGATCCTCCACCACCTCGTCAGGCCAAGTAGGCGGCTGACCCGCCACCCCTTCATCCGACATAATAGGGGGCTGATTCCCAACTTCCTCGTCCGAAGAATGCGAAGAGTCATCGGCGTCTTGCTCATCATCCTTCTCGTCCGCCGCAGTGGACTCTGAGTCTGGCGCAGGAACCCTGTTCGCCCCTCTCTTCCTCTTCTTAGATCGCTCGAGCTTCTCGGCCAGGCCAGTGCCAGCAATGAAGCTAGTACTCATGTCAAAATTGACAGAAAGCTTGCTCGCTGCAATGTGATAAAGGGCCGCCATGTACAGAATATCCTCTGCCGTCTTAGCATCAGGGACCGAGAAGCTAGCCCGGGTATGGACCGCGTTGTAATAATGCCAAGCCCGGATGCCATCGAGTACGCTGCCCTCAAAGCCCAGGCAAGCGCTGGGACAATCAAGGAACAGCTGACTATACCCGAATTGACGGGAAAATCTACTGGGCAGATAAGGTTCCAGGTATACGTTATTTCGGTAACGATATACTAAGTGCGCAGGGCGAATATTGTGCAGCCAAAGAAGCATCTTCTCAGATAAAAGTTGGGAAGGATCAACGCCGTCAACGTGTACTTCCCTCACTTTTCTAGCGGTAAATTGAGGAAGAGAGACAAAAAATTCGGGCCCGTCAACTCTCGCCAACGCCCTCCGGCAGGCTGGCATGGTATCATGCTCCCAAGGCTGACGTCGATATTAGAAAAGGAAGGCGTCATCAGTAGTAACACCTTCTTCAGTTCCTGGCCTCATCAACGACCGATAATGCATCAACAACCACCCCATAAGGTAATGGTATGGTAGTTCTATCCGCTCAAAGTCCATTGTCGTATCGCGAGCAATGACTTTAGACGAAAATGTGCGGAGGCCGTGGTGTATGCTACACACCATAGCCGGAAGAAGGGCCAGTCTGACTTTGAAAACCAGCTTCACAGTCGGGAGAATAAAGTGGCGGCTGATCCTTTCAGTAGAACCTGCCCCTCCTGAGACTACACAATTTCGTAGCCAGACCATCAAGAACCCGGCCAAAAGTGCCTTTTCAGACATCTTCCGGGTACCGTAGTGGAAATAACTGAAAGAATCAGTACGACTCCCAAATCTATCACGTTTGGACCTCGACCTTTTTGCATTCAACTTCAGGTCCCTTATCTCCGCTTGGGTTTGAGGGCGCTGAGAGGAAACCCAGCCGGAAGGACTAAATTTGAAAAGATACACGACCCAAGCCGGGGTATGAGGGGCGGTCCCTTCTGAACTATTCTCCTTCTTAATAGCAGCCTGGTGACAGATGCTAAGGTGGCACAAAAGTTCCCGATACACAACGACGAAACCCGGGAACCGACGATCCAGATCGTCGAATTCCTCGTTCGTTGGAGTGTATACTTCAAAAGCCTCGTCTCCCCACGGCAGCTTAGAAACAGCGTGCATTTCATGGAGAGCAAGGCCCAACTCTCCTCCGGGCACAAAGAAAGTCCCCGTTCGTCGGTACATCTCCAAAAGGGCCATAAATAAAGGTTTGTTAATTGGCAACCCGTAACAGGTTCCCCGGATGGCGTAGTAGAGATCAATCTCTCGAAGGAATTCCCCGTAGTTCCTCAGGATCCAGGAGGTAAGATTGGTCCATGTAGGAATAGGGTTTATCCAATTCACCAGCGACAACCTGTCCACAGGATAAGACCCCTTGCGAGCAAGTTGATTCAGAAAGGTATCAGCTCGAGTAAAAGTAAAGTTGGGACCCGTCACGTTTACAAAAGTACCAGGGAGTAGCCCCATCACACTCCGATTAACTGATTCCTTGCCCGCACTTGCTGACCCCGTACACCTATTATAGTGGATGTTGCCTACGAACATCCCCGACTGGGTGGGAGTTAGGGAGCCCGCCATTCCCCTGCTCAACGGTACCATGTTAAACCACGAGAGGGGAAAATACCGTTCCATCTCGGGAATGTGGATCTCCACCCCGTCCACAGTAAAGTCCTAATTCTCAGAGACATCCAGCAGTCGGGAGTTCTTTATGGAGAAGGCATCCCCGAAGAGAACGGCCGATTTCAGATATTCTCCGTCCAGTTTCCCCGAATTCATCATAGAACAAAGGAAGTGGAAAGGCTGGTTGTTAATGGCAGCCACCCTCTCCCTAGGTTCATTAGTAGG
The DNA here is from genome assembly GCA_029216955.1 of Iris pallida. Lineage (NCBI taxonomy): Eukaryota > Viridiplantae > Streptophyta > Magnoliopsida > Asparagales > Iridaceae > Iris > Iris pallida. The sequence goes on from JANAVB010021198.1 coordinate 4,339,393, forward strand.
AAGCTGGTCCATTATCTGTCGAATTAAGCCGTCGAGCCGTACGCCTACGGCAAATTGAGCTGAACCCACAAGAAGCTCTCCTGCCGGGTTGATTGGGAGGTTCACTGAAAAAGGACAGAAGAGAAACAGGATTAAAAGATGGTTAAAGCAAAATCACGGAACGAATCTCAAAAAAAAAAGTTCCTACGAGCCTATGCGGCTCGGATCAACGAAGCCTTATGCGGCTCAATTTCAACTGGGCTTCAGATGGCACGGTTTCAGGGGAGCTTATGCGGTTCAAGTCAAACGCAGCCTCATGCGGCCCAGATCAGACGGGAGTTCCATGTGACACTGGTGCGATAGCTTATGCGGATCAGTTGAACATATACGGTTCTAGCAGAAGAGCTTATGCGGCGCTAAATGTTATGCGGTTCAATTTATCAGAAACATATGCGGCTCCATTCAAAGGAGACTTCATGCGGCTCATATCCAGAGACTCAAATCATTCTCATGCGGCTCAAACATAGGGTATCACCTATGCAGCTCGGATATGAGATGGTCATGCGGCCCATACAGCATATGCGGCTCCATTATGGTCGAACTTGGGTGATTCAGATGAAGGATGAAGGCTTGTGCATAAATATGCAACAGAGCCATGGGTTCTTAGGATTCAAAGTATCCAAATGCAACCCTTACCATTGAAAGCAGGACGGACATCAGGGTGCACTTCGAGCACGACGGCTGACGAGAAAGTCGCCTTCTTCCCTTTCGCAGCAGTTGCGACTTTGGAAGATTTGGAGGCCTTGTTCGACGATCGGAGAAAGGAAATGAGGAAAGAGAAGCGGGACTGCAATAGTTGGAGCGAAAGAGGAAGTAAAGAAACCCCTCCAACTGAACTCAGTCTTATTTATAAACAAAAGTAAGGCATTTTGATCCCTGTGCATACATGAAGACCGACTCTTCGGTTATCAAGGTGAGCCATCGAAAATAAAGGCCAAACTCCTCGGATCCTACACCGAAAAGTGGCCTTTAAAACTGACAGCAAATCAACAGCATTTAATGCAAAAGATTGCCATATGTGGCAACGATGACGTGGCCGAAAGTCCCTGCGGCTAAGCCATCTAAGCGGCTGAAGCATCCATGCGACCAGGACCTCATATGCGGCTAGATGAGCCTGCACACAGCCATGCTTCTTATTCAAAGTATTTCAATTTTGCAAATTGAAAACTTCGAAGGGGGTCTTGTTGAAGCATGGAAAATACTAAAGAAAGAGCCATGCGGCCAGGAAACCCCATGCGGCTCAGAAAGCCCATACGGCTCAACGATTCATGCGGCATGAGGGACTATGCGGCTCAAGACGTCCCATGCGGCTCAGAACAGAAGACACGTGGCTTGCATAACAGTTCTTTCCTCCTGCATTAATTACTTTGATGGCTGACAACTCTGAAAAAGTGACAGCCCTGACACAAAAGAGGTAATTATGACTCTGTGATAATGACAGACCCCTAGGGAAGCGAAGGAGATCTCTGACACGATCCCCCGAGATCCAGAAAATGCCACGTGGCCCTGGCACGTGGATGTTCGTATGCGGCTCAAGCGAAGATTCTCCATGCGGTTCAGGATGAAGCTGCCCTATGTGGCTCAGGCCGAAACAGTCTCATGCAGCTCAAGCAGAGGCCCCCCATGCGGCTCGCAAGGATCATCTCCATGCGGCTCACTACCCACTATGTGGTCCAGATTATCATGTGGTTCGAAGGTTCGGGAGGCCACTCCCCAAGCATACCCGACTCGTGGCCAGTCTTATGCGGCTCCATCCTTATGCGGCGCAATCCTTATGCGGCTCAATCCTTATGCGGCCCAATCCTCATGCGGCTCAGATCCCCTCAGCAGCTCTCAGGACACGTGTCATGAAGCCAATCAATTTCCCAGATTTGCTACAATTAAAGATTGGGTCAAATCCCAATAATCTGGAACACGTGGCAGGAGAATGAATTAAACTTATTCATTCAGATTCGTAGACATCAGCAAACCATTATCACGGAGATTTATTCCAATCAGCATTAATTACTGATGGGATTTGGTGTAATCTACATTAAGTGGCCCAGATTCATCACATTCAAGATTAATGGCCCAGATTTATCAATCAACAGGCCACCGCCACTCTAAGGGGCAATCACTGCAAACCCTAATGATTGCATTCCCCTTCTTATAAATAGCGAGGTGTCATTCCCTTGCAAGAGGACCCCTTTTTAGAGATCAGAGAGCATTAGAAGACTTGGAGAAAAAGAGCAGAAAGAGAGCAAAGAGAGCATTTCTTCAACGCCAAGCAATCTTTTGGAGCCAAGGCTGCATACCGATCGTCCAAGGAGTAAGACAGAGCGGCCGTCGCTTTCCCGAGCCTCTATCGTCACCCCCCAGAATCTAAAATAAACAATTGTACTTAGACTGCTGTACCTAGGCTTTCGTCCCTAGGCTTTCTTTGTACAAGCGAGTTTGTAACGTGAAGTAAAAGTCCAGTCCTTCGATAATTGTTCTGCACTTTTATATTTCATGGCAAAAAGAAATCTAACACACATTCATTGTAACATGAATTGAAACATGAAATGAACTATTTATTCTTAGATTTATATGTTTAACCCAGGTAAAAATAGGAACTCATTTGAATTTCAGTTTAACCAAACATTCAATTTACGACATCCCCTTTTGATTTAAATTCAGGAATTCAAATTCATTTAAAAAATGTTAACTGTTAGTTCAATTACACAGGAACTGGAAAAACACTGATACTTTACAACCCAAATTCGAATCTTTGTTAAACTAAACGAAATTCAATAACAGTCATATAGGTTCATGTACACAGGAACTGGGAAAATGCTGATAGTTCATATTTAACCAAAATTGGAAGTGACTTATACACAAAAAAACCCAATCGAAACCCAATAAACTAACACATGTGTGCAGTATGAAATCAACCAATTAGACTCATAATTATCATTTTAAAACCAATCAACATATTAGAACCAATTTTCAAACTGTGTTCCAGAACAGTATGAACAACCATCCTAATCTCAGGAATTTCAATTTACAGTCTTGGTATCAGAGTTTTAGGGAATTCCCATGATTTTGAAATCAAACATCAACTAATAATTAATTCAATAGGTTGGTAATGATCGTGTACATGTGTACGTGTCTAGGTGAGTACTCTCGTGTCCACACAAGTGGACACGAGGTGTCCAATCAAGTAGAAACAAACACAGACACGTGCATACAGTGCAGCGTCGTACGGGCATGCCCGTGTCTCGTGGGCATGACACAAGCCATAAGACTTCTCGTGCTCATAGACACGTGTAGCCCAGGCATAGGGCTGTACACTCGTCACCCTGAATCGTGTCCTCGTGGTGACAGGACACGACACGAAGTGCGTGTCAGTACGGTTTTTCTGCGCGTGCACAGTGTGTATAAAATCAGTGCGTGCGTGTTTTCGTGTCCGATACGACACAACATGTCCTGAAACTCGAGGGGGGGTCTGTCAGTGATGGCCCCCACCTCTGTGTCAATTTGCACGTGTTCACGTGTCCTACATAGAGAGATTTTAGGGTCGGGTAGCAGGGCATGTACATGGGGGTGTCGTGCAGTGAGTTCGTGTCCGTTTTGGACACGGACACGACACGAAAGTCGACTCAGTCCTCACGAAATCTAAAGCACATGCATAGGGCTACAACTTTGTTTAATTATTTTTGCAAATTACTAATTTTTAATTCTATGTGACATTTCATCGAACACGAGTTTAAAAACACCGATACGTGTCCGATACGGGTATCGAACGGACATGAAATCCTACCAAACTTGGGCTACACCTAGGGGAACCCTAAATGGATGCATCTACGGAAAAAAAATTGGGAATTTATAGGTGTTTGTAGGGTTTTACCTATTGAGGGTGAATCCTCAATGAAAAGGGTCCCGAAATGAGAAGTTGTCTTCCTCGAGCGATGTCCAAATGCGCTCCACTTCTCGCAAGCAAGCCCCCACTAGCCTCTACTACTGTAGGGGAGTCCAACGCAATTCGTTTGGTCCAATTTGGTAGAGAAATGAGAATTTGGTGAAGGTTTGGGGAAGAACACAAGTAGGGTTCTTAGTAGGTATTTTAAAAAGAGGCAAGAACTTGATGATGTGATTAAAATAGGGTTGTAGCCTCTTGATGGCCGTTGATAAAGGCTAGGGTTAGGGTTTTAGATGTGTGGCTAAGAATTGTCCAACAAATTCCAAGTCCTCCTATTGGTCCAATAGTTCTAAGGCTTCTTTTCCATAAATATCCTAAGAGTAAATATCTTTCCTAGAAATATCTAGATATTAATAATCTTGTCATTTGCTAGGTTACCCTATCAAGATTCTAAACTCAAGGCTAACCTAGATTAGGCTAAGTTCTAGGTCAAGTCTCAAATAATTAGCTAGCACATATTTAATTAATATAATTTACAATTTCATAATTTATCAAAATGACCAAAATACCCTTAGGCCCAAAAGTTGCAATTAGTCATCCTAATCATATGACTAGGCTCCCATGGTCATGATTAGTCTCTAGGCTTTACCAAACTCTAGGGTTACACTAGTCAATCATCAAAATCACAAGTCGTGATTTTAAATAGTTTTAAATTAACTTAAAATCACCAAAAATCATAACATGGTTTAAATATCATTATTAAATGATTATAATTACAAAATTTCAAAATTACCCTTATTTTAGAAAACTGGGTGTTACAAGTCTACCCTCCATAGAAGAATTTTGTCCTCAAAATTAAGATGGTCGTACTCCTTCTAGGTCAACTACCCCAACAATCATAGTCTCAAAATCACATGGTTCGATAATCATACGCGTCTGTCCAAAATCATGATACTCATAATCTGCGTCATGCTAGTGAGCAAGGCTACGATAATCACAGAGTCCTCGGCCAAGGTACATACCTCTAGAATTATGGTATTTAAAATTTTTGCATTGCCGCATGCTTGGCCGCAAAAACCTTAAATTCCCACATCCAAGAAATACGTCCAAAACTAGACTACATGTCCTCACTATGCCAGCTACCATGACTATAGAAGACTCTAGATCCCATAACTGAGGCGACCTAGCCCATACGACTTATCTCAGAAGAAAATTAAATCATAAAGAAACACTAGATCAACTTATCAAAAGAAACAAGGAACATATGGAATCGAATTTCAATATAGTTTATGAGGCAAGGGTAGGAATGGAATCAAAAAAGAACAGAACCTGCAAACATCCCTCCTACTGTCTGTGCATCCTCAACTGTCATGGCGAAAGCTCGCCCCTGCTGCCCTCCTCCTCTGGCCTGCTGTTGATACTGGACAACCCTCTGCTATCCTGCTGGAGCCCTAGCTCCTGCTGCTGCCTGAGCTAATAGTGTCGGGATCTTGGGATACTCCCTACACTGATGTTTCGCTGAACCACAAAGTAAACACGTACACAACCCCTTCCTGCAGTCGTCCCACCAATGACCTGCCTTCTTGCAGAAGTTGCACCTAGCGTCCTGCCGCTGTCCGGGTGCCTGCTGGAAATAGGTACGTCCCTGATCCTGAAACTGCTGCTGAACAGGCCTCTGCTGCTGCTGCTGAAACTGTATATGAGGCCTCTTGGCCGGGCCTGCACTGCCACTAGCTCCATGAGCGTCTCGTCCCCTCTTGAGCTTTAGCTCAAGATCATCCTCTGCTGCTAGGGTACCCACCAGAATCTTTTCAAAAGTGGCACTCCGGTCACTCTTGGTCAAGGACTTGACCTCCTTGACTAACCCCTTCTGGAACCTCCGAGCCTTCGCTGTCTCACTAAGTCCCTCAACAAATCTGCTCAGATGACAGAACTCCCCTGCGTACTCCTCGACTGTACGACTGCCCTGAACTAGGCTCTCAAACTGCGTCTCCAAGGCGCCAAGAGCTGTGTCAAGGAAAAATTTCTCCTTGAACAGTTTCTTGAAGGCTGCCCAAGTCTGTCCCTCGGTCCCCACTCTAGGATCCGTCTGATACCAAGTACGGGCCAGGTCCTGTATCTGGCTGCCTGCCGCCTGAATCTGAAGTTGGGCTGGTATCTCCGCCAGCCAAAATATCTATTCGATATGCTCGATCCAGTCATCTGCATACAAAATCCCTCTGTGCCGCGAAAGTCCCGTGAACGCATCTTCTGGAAGTCCTGGATCCCTGGTGTCTTCGGCTGATACTGCTGAATCTGGCCTGCCCGGGGCTGCGCGATAACTCTCTCCATAGTCGTCAGGGCAAGCTGATAGGCATTCTCTATGCCTTGCTGGAAATGAGTGGTCTGCTGCTGCTGAGACTATACCATCCTCTGGAGGAAATCGAACAACTGTGCTGCGTTAACTGATCCGGAAGGTGGCTGCTGCTGCTACCGAGGGAAATCAGAAATGACGGGAGGAAATCTCAAAATAGGCGGAGGTGCACCCCCAAAAGCTGCAGAAACTCCGACATACGAAGTGATGAAAGGAGCTGTGGTCTCAGCGTCTACAATCGGGTGAGAGGTGGCAGACCTCTCACCTACGTCTGCTAGGCCAAAGCGATGCGATCGTGTCTCGATCACCATCCTGGAGACAGATCGAACAAGGAATCAATACGGAGATAGAAGCGATAAATCAAGGGAGGACAGTTTATTTCAAAAGAAAGTATTCAAGTAGCAAGAATTTTGATAACAAGAATCATGTTAAGAGCTTTTCCTAATGTGATTGAGTACCTCAAAATATTCTACTCCTACTGCAGGCTGTAATGATACTCTAGTTCGAACATCACTACATAAACTCGACCTACATGGGCCACCACTAAAAATGTGTCATGACCCGCACCCTAGAGTAAGGGCACGAGAAGTGGGTACGTCCAGCCTACGCCACAGTGTCGGCGGTAGAACGCTGTCCTAGGTCACTACATCTAACAATATAAGGTGCATGTACAGTATATACACTCCGAGTGGAGGTGAAAATACAGAATACAGTCTCAATCACAACTAAGACAGGAATAGCACGATAACATAGATATGAAAATCTCAAAGAAAGATACAAACAGAAGGAAAGTCTAAGTGTCTAACGACACAACATCACATCATCCAGAAAATAATACAACTCTGAAGTCAATACAAATGACATAACAAATAAGATAAAGCCTAGCTAATCTAGTCTAAGCAGTATGAATGACGTCCTCAGCTAGAGCTGGATCCTCCTGTGGATCCAACTCACAGGTATCGTCTAGATGGGCTCCATAGTAGGTTGGGCAAAAGTCCTCGGTATCATCTGTAATATTTTCAACAGGTCCAGTCAGGACGGGAGCGAGCACAGTACATCTCATACAGTTCATATCATGGCAGGAAATATAAAGCAGGCAATAGAGTAAGATACATAAAACGTTGTAAGAAGATGTACATGAAAACATAAAAGATATTTGACAACTGGAAATATATACATGATAAGTAAGAACTGTAAGTGACTAGTGATTTAGAGCACAATATGGTTATATAAACAGGTTGGGTTATACAATAAAATGGGACTCCATTATACACGAAGGTATAATGGACATATACAATGTCTTATACAATAGGGAATTTGATCGCATAACCATTTCCTACTCACCCTCCCCAATCAATACACAAGGATCCAATCAAGTTATGTTATTGCACACGAAGTATAGTTGTACAATGATCATGTGGGCACATGAGAGTACACAATTTTATACGATTTGCACACGAATAACACGAACACAAGGAGTATACAATGCCCATGATAAAGTACACGAACACGAAATACCCGATGTATCCGCTAAAGGGATAACATCGTATGAAAAGATCCATATAGTACCAATCCGTGATAACAAGTGTCAGCATCAAGTAAAGTAATCTAGAGGAAGAATATAAGTCGTGACAAGTATGAAACGATCAGAGAATGTACTCGCCTGCGATCTGAATGTCTGTGAGAATACACTGTCCGAAACGAGGTATCTGAGTCCTATTTAGAGCAACACAAGTCATGATGTATACAAGGGGGTTATAAGTGAAGTGTACAATGCATCTATATGATTTCTAGGTCAAACTAGACTATAGTCAACACTTGGTCAACTCTAGTCAACCATACTAGTCAAACTAGGTCAATTAGGCCACTCCTAGCCAATCAAGTCTCACTAAACCTAACCAATCTAGACTAGAATCAATACAAGCACAAGCCAAACCAATCTAAGCTAATCAATACAAACACATATATATGGAGAGATAAGGGGTGAGTGAACATGTAGGAAGAGGGCCAAGTACAACATGCATCAATATAAACTAGAGTCATAGCAATGTGTAGAGACATAGTATAAGGGGTACACATGAAGTAAGTGTAGGATTTGTTAACATTGAACATTGCATCACCTTACATACAACTTGCATTTTACCTTCATTCATTCATGCATATATACATTGTATCCTACATTGCATATCATATATATCTTCATGCATTGTATTCATGTACTCATTACATACATGCTTACCTATATACTTGCATATATACATGCATAAATACATATAGATTCATGATACATATATTATTATACATTAACATATATGTATGTATATATATATATATATATATATATATATATATATATATATATATATATATATATATATATATATATATATATATATATATAAAGAGGGAAGGAAAAAAAAAAATATATATATATATATATATATATAAAGAGGGAAGGGCCACAAGTGTGTGTTTAGGATTCATGTAACAGGAATAGGATTTCAGTGAACTGTGCATGTTAGGAATCAATAAATAGGAAGTTGGTGTTAGGACTCAGCTCTCAGATTACTCAATGTGTGAACAAACAAGGTGAAAAGAATATTTAGTTCTCAGATTTTTAGAGTGAAGTGTGTGTGTATGAGTGTGTGTGGTCATTAGGAAACAGTGATGTGGATAATGTGTATTCATGAATGTGTAATAGATTCTTAGATTTTTAGTTATGAAGTATCAACAATTTTCAATCCTCATATGAACAACCTAGTTTCATACAACCCCATTTTATTCTCAGGTTTTTATATGCCTTGCATTCAAGTTAACCCATTCACAAAATCATAAAATGGAACCTCAGTTCACAGTTCCTTTTTACATATACAAACCCAAATTCTCAATCTATACCAAGCCTATTCAGGCCAAACAAGGCCAAGCCACTGCTGACATCCTGGCCTATATGGCCTACTGCACTCCCATCTCATTTCAGTTCATGCATTCTTTCATTCATTCTCAGGTTTTTATTTCAGTCCTTATTCATTAACATTTCAGTTTTCTCATCTAATTCTCAGTTTACATGGGATGCACTGTTGTAACATGAATCGAAATCTAACACACATTCATTGTAACTTGAATTGAAACATGAAATGAACTATTTATTCTCAGATTTATATGTTTAACCCAGGTAGAAATAGGAACTCATTTGAATTTCAGTTTAACCAAACCTTCAATTTACAACATCCCCCTTTGATTTAAATTCAGGAATTCAAATTCATTTAAAAAATGTTAACTGTTAGTTCAATTACACAGGAACTGGAAAAACACTGATACTTGACAACCCAAATTCGAATCTTTGTTAAACTAAACGAAATTCAATAACAGTCATATAGGTTCATGTACACAGGAACTGGGAAAATGCTGATAGTTCATATTCAACCAAAATTGGAAGTGACTTATACACTAAAAAAAACCCAATCGAAACCCAATAAACTAACACATGTGTGCAGTATGAAATCAACCAATTAGACTCATATTTATCATTTTAAAACTAATCAACATATTAGAACCAGTTTTCGAACTGTGTTCCAGAATAGTATGAACAACCATCCTAATCTCAGGAATTTCAATTTACAGTCTTGGTATCAGAGTTTTAGGGAATTCCTATGATTTCGAAATCAAACATCAACTAATAATTAATTCAATAGGTTGGTAACGATCGTGTACATGTGTACGTGTCTAGGTGAGTGCTCTCGTGTCCACACAAGTGGACACGAGGTGTCCAATCAAGTAGAAACGCACACAGACACGTGCATACAGTGCAGCATCGTGCGGGCATGCCAGTGTCTCGTGGACACGACACAATCCATAAGACTTCTCGTGCTCACAGACACGTGTAGCCCAGGCATAGGGCTACACACTCGTCACCCTGAATCATGTCCTCGTGGTGACAGGACACGACATGAAGTGCGTGTCAGTGCGATTTTCCCGCGCGTGCACAGTGTGTATAAAATCAGTGCACGCGTGTTTTCATGTCCGACATGACACAACTTGTCCTAAAACTCGAGGGGGGTCTGTCAGTGATGGCCCCCACCTCTGTGTCAATTTTCACGTGTCCATGTGTCCTACACAGAGAGATTTTAGGGTCGGGTAGCAGGGCATGTACACGGGGGTGTCGTACTGTAAGTTCGTGTCCGTTTTGGACACGGACACGACACGAAAGTCGACTCAGTCCTCATGAAATCTAACGCACATGCATAGGGCTACAACATTGTTTAATTAGTTTTGCAAATTACTAATTTTTAATTCTATGTGACATTTCATCGAACACGAGTTTAAAAACACCGATACGTGTCCGATACGGGTATCGAACGGACACGAAATCCTACCAAACTTGGGCTACACCTAGGGGAACCCTAAATGGATGCATCTATGGAAAAAAATTGGGAATTTATAGGTGTTTGTAGGGTTTTACCTATTGAGGGTGAATCCTCAATGAAAAGGGTCCCGAAATGAGAAGTTGCCTTCCTCTAGCGATGTCCAAACGCGCTCCACTTCTCGCAAGCAAGCCCCCACTAGCCTCTACTACTGTAGGGGAGTCTAACGCAATTTGTTTGGTCCAATTTGGTAGAGAAATGAGAATTTGGTGAAGGTTTGGGGAAGAACACAGGTAGGGTTCTTAGTAGGTATTTTAAAAAGAGGCAAGAACTTGATGATGTGATTAAAATAGGGTTGTAGCCTCTTGATGGCTGTGGATAAAGGCTAGGGTTAGGGTTTTAGATGTGTGGCTAAGAATTGTCCAACAAATTCCAAGTCCTCCTATTGGTCCAATAGTTCTAAGGCTTCTTTTCCATAAATATCCTAAGAGTAAATATCTTTCCTAGAAATATCTAGATATTAATAATCTTGTCATTTTCTAGGTTACCCTAATCAAGATTCTAAACTCAAGGCTAACCTAGATTAGGCTAAGTTCTAGGTCAAGTCTCAAATAATTAGCTAGCACATATTTAATTAATATAATTTACAATTTCATAATTTATCAAAATGACCAAAATACCCTTAGGCCCAAAAGTTGCAATTAGTCATCCTAATCACATGACTAGGCTCCCATGGTCATGATTAGTCTCTAGGCTTTGCCAAACTCTAGGGTTACACTAGTCAATCATCAAAATCACAAGTCGTGATTTTAAATAGTTTTAAATTAACTAAAAATCACCAAAAATCATAACATAGTTTAAATATCATTATTAAATAATTATAATTACAAAATTTCAAAATTACCCTTATTTTAGAAAAGTGGGTGTTACAGTAAGGATCGTGCGGTACCATTGTACGATAACAATCCACAATTAATATAGCTAACTAACCAACAATCATCACAATCTTCCTAACATCCAATAATACCTGTATTGCCAACCGGAACTCGTAGTCTGTCAACGGAACAGTAATCCACCCCTATATCAAACAAGAATAAGGGAATAAATTACCACGCCGGGGCAGCGTTACGGGCCAGCCAGCTTAGCAAGCAGCAATCTATATAATTTAGGTGAATAAGCGACCAATCAAATGTCTACGGCTGTCTAGGCGGAGGTTGGGTTACCCCAACAATGCAATATAGGAATCCTCAGATCGTGCCGATCTAGCAAGCTAACGGGGCCAAATATATCAAGACTAGATAAGCATCGGTCCCTCGTAAGACCACCGGGCTATGCATGTCACCACCGATTCCTCGTAAGACCACCGTACTGAGCATGCCATGTATATGGTAAGTAAAGTAGCCGGATACTGTCATCCTCTAATACGGATGGTAAGTAGCGGCCAGCCTGTACTCCATGACTAGATGTCTGGAAAGCGGCTAGTACTGCACGATCTCGAGATTCCATTCCCTCCCGATGCTTCTACGAGTTTAAGTTACCTAGATTATCCATACATTTATCCGGAATGTCGTGGTCACGTGACCATCCTCCTATATGTCATACCTCAGTACGAGAACGCTAAGAATCAACCTCGACACCTATAGTCCCAGTTAAGATCCATCCTTAGTGTTATGCAACAAGCAAGCAAGCAATCCTGACCATGTTAAGACAATAGGCTAACTACCAGATACCCGTGCATGTAATCATAGATATAATCAAGAGGATAGCACCTTAAAGTACCGCTGCCAAGAAGCACCTTAGTACAAAGTCAGGGCCAGTACCTCAAGGGTAAGCTAGACTTATAGTACGGATATAAGTAGTCATGTCGAAGACAGGGTCAAATCTGTCAGTCACATGAAATTAGCTGCCCACATCGTGGCATGGATATGTCAAGTACAAGGTTGGGATCCCAACTAGAATATCATCACAAGCACACATAGGAGGCTACAGCTCAAATCATCAAGTCGGCCCATCTACCGAATCAATCTATCAGGAGCCTTCCATCTACGATGGAATAAATATCATGTCGGAAAAGACGATCACCAAATACCAAGCTAATCACTATAAACACTGATGGCCCTCTGGCTCACAAGAATCCTCTGAATCAATGATCACAAGCTATCAAGCAACAAGCCTCTCCACTACCAAGACATAGCAATCAACCCAGGTTTTGGGCGTTTGGAAAGTTGAGTAATAATCATATAATATTACCCTCGATATTCTCCTCGTTCTACAAAATATTCGCACAATCATCAAAATCCAGGAATCCACATAGTCATATCTGATTAAATTAGAATATCATCAAAAGAACACTATCCAAGAATCCATATGAGTCTATCAATCAATATCTCGAGATCATACTCTCCATAATACTCAATCCTCATATATATCCAAAAATCACAAATCCTGATACATAGGACAACTATCAGTCATAGCTGGCTAGACTAGGCTAACTCCCAGAAAGAATGGTCAGGGGGACAAGAGTATTAATTATATCGCAGGAAAATGGTAAGGATTACATGAACCGCTCTGAAGCAGATCCACAACTCTTAAACCAAACAAGGACCAGGGTTGCAGACCGTCTCCCAAGTGGAACTGCGCTTCTTACGCTATCCAACGGACAAGACATGCTAAGAGCTAGGCGACTAGTCTAGTCAGAAGTCTACCTAGCAAGTACTGGAATCAGGTACAAAGTACTACAATAAACGCACACGAGACTGGTTCAGCAAACCAAAGGAACGGTTCTGCCCAACTCTTCGAACCAAATTCCCGATCGGGAATTCTGGAAAATTTGGCAGAGTCTCCTTTGTATTCTGGACGGGAGCACCCAGCAAATTGGGGCTAAATCCACTCGGTACAACCCGCCGTAGAATCGCAGGCTGAGAACACTAAGTCTCAGCTTCCAACAGCGCTACCATGCGTACTGGAAACCAAACATAGCCGAGAACACTAAGTCTCGGCCTCCAGCAGTACTACGATGTGTACTGGACGCCAAGCCAACACATGCAACAAGAATCGCCACGCAGGGCACACCAAGACCCACAGTCATATCCAAGCCACAAGCAAAGTCATAGAAATAGTTAGCCAAATCGTTACCCGACCGCGAGTCGGATACGGGGCATATGGGGACAATCCATACTCGTGAGTCGTGCTCTTGTCCTCGGAGGTGTGGATGACCCGTCCGAGTTGTCCGATGCAGTCGTAAATCGGTATCGAACCAAGCTATCCTAGGTGATCATCATGGCAATTCTACTGCTAAGCTACGGTAATCATGGTTATACATTTATAATTATAATTGAATTAAATATAATAAATTATATGAGAGAGGATAAGAGCCGTCAATGAGCAAGGGATACTTGCCTAGAGGGCTCGGCTAGGTAAGCAAGTCTTCGGCAATCGTGATCCAAGGTGGCATGTCCATCGATGTCCTCGAAACACATAATAAACAATTATTGGCATAAAATAATAATAGGAATCACGACGGATGGCGGGAGGCTCTACCGTCTAGGTCCTGCAAGCAGTACAGGGATCTGGCACAAAAATTGAGGCACACGAATCAATACGAACACGAAAATTGAGACATACACGTAAATCGAGACGTGCACGAGAATCAAAATGGCACGAATATCGAGGCAAACATGAACAGGACTTGCACGTAAATCGAGGGATCGCAAATATCAAGATGGTGCACGAATCATCGTGACACACAAATCGAAGTGGTACAAGACTCAAGGAAGTACGCAATTCAATACAACACATAAATCGATATATGTACGCAAATCAATGTGACACGGAATCCAAAGTGGCATTCGACCTTGGCGACACGTAAATCGGTACGGGCATACGAATCAGAGCAGCACAAAAATCGAGATGGGCACAAAGGCCGAAGCACAAAAAATAAGGCAATGCATAAATCGAGATGGCACGGTGCCCAAGGCAGCGTAGGGCTCGAGGCGTACCGCTGCCCGAGCCAACACATGAATCTAGGTGGCATGGAAAATAGGACTACACACAAATCGAGGCACACATCCCTAGAGGCTGGCACGGCCAGCGAAGCTCGACGGCTCGTCGGACAGAAGAGTAGAGGGAGAGGCACGAAGGAGGAGCTCACCGGGTCGGTCGGGCCCCGACGGAGGGGACGAACGGCAGCAGCGAGTGAAAGGAGGAGGAGATGAAGACGCCGACGATGGTGGTGGCTGCGGTGAGAGTGGCGGAGGCCCCGGAGGTGGCGGTCGGCGGAGGGGGCCGAAGGCCGCGGAGGAGATTGTGGTGGTGGAGATGGCGATGGTGATGGTGGCGGTCGCGGTGGTGGCTAGGCCGAGGAAGAGTGGGAGAAGAGAGGGGGAGCTCAGGGGAGAGTAAGGAGGAAGAAGAGAGAGTTGAGAGCAGAGAGAGATCGATAGAAAGAGAGAAGTAAGGAGCGAGGGGGCTCGGGACAGAGATATGAGAGAGAGTGAGCTGAGGGGCGGGGGAGAGAGGCTGACTGAGCGAGAGAGATGAGAGTATAGGAGAGAGTGGTGAGGAAGAAGAGTGGGGGAGGGGGCGGCTGTGAGCTGAAGGGAAAGTTAGGTTAGGGTTTGGGTGAGGGTAGTTTTATAGGAACAATAATAATAATAATAAAAATGATAGTAACAATAGTAACAATGGTAGCAAAATAATAATACCAATAAAATTCACCTTCAAGAAAATAATAATAAAATTTTAACAATACCCATATTCAAAATCCCCCAAATACAATAATACAGTCATATACCTGTTTTAAAAATAGGAATTTGACATCCTACCCACCTTACAAAAATTTCGTCCTCGAAATTTCAAAATTATCAAAATAGGGTTTTAAAAACTAGTACATATATATGTGTCATGAAAACTCTACCCACCTTACAGAAATCAAGCAATATAACAAGAAATGAACAAAATCTCAATATGAAAACATCAAAGAGAACAATGTCTGGCTACATAAATCAACTCGCAAGGTAAATCCAAAATATCGAAAGAATCTTAAAAAATCAAAATCTCGCATGCACGAAATAACCCCATAAATCAAAACAAGTACAGAATGTCGAAAACAATGTCAGAAAACCTGAATTTCCTACTGCATGATAATCTGCATAAAATCATAAAATATAGAATATATGTCTCGAACCGATGATTGTAGTTTCCTAATATTCAAAAAATATGTGTCATGGTCATTCCTTGCAACGCCATCCAGAATGGCTAAAAAAGATTCACCATGACACTATAATCGAGCGGCTACAACTTTCGTTACCATGCCGCAAGGTATACTAGGGTAACCCGGTACTCTTTGACAAATATCCAAAATGAATCAAATCCATAACCCAAATGTCCAATTCATTAAAATCCCAAAACATCTAACAATATAACAAGGCGGTTCTAGGAAAGTAATCAAAATCCAAAATCTAGGTGAATCGAAACATACATCAAAATACCTTCAATAATAACACAAGATAGTTTTCTAGAAAATACTCCAAATCCAAAAATCTATGACAAAACATATTGTATAGAACATATATCTATAATCAATATAAAATCTAAAATAGATAATCCTAATTGCGGAAATGTCCAGAGTCAAAGGAGCGATGTTGATACGAGAATATCCCTTGGATATTCAATAAATTTTAAAATATCCAATCTCAGAGTCCTGATGAAATCTTCCTTCTGCAACAATCAAGACAACGCTCGAAGAGGATGATAGTTATACTATGTCAATACGAAGTCAACGCATGAATTTGGATAACAGGAGAATCAAACAAGGCGATGCATCGGTAGAGAGTACAGAACCCAAAATAGATAATCAAGTAACCCAATGATGGATACAAGACAACGTCTTGTCTGATAAAGCGATCGACATGGCCAACTATAGGATCATATCTATCGAACAAGGATCAGGGGTAGATAACAACGAATAAGACATAGCCAAGCAAGATAGGTCCAGTTAGAGATGAGGACCAATTCACAAGTTCAAGAGAGCGAAGGACAAGTGTAACAAGTGGAAATACCAAGGAATAGTGGACTGAGATCAATAATCAAGTGATACCCAACAATATCTCAAAACAAGACCTGCATGGGCCACCACTAAAACCGTGTCACGCCCCAGTACTAAAATACGGGGACGGACGTCGGCCAGCTACACCGTATAAGGTACGAATATGTCATACAGCGATGACGGCTGTCAATCTTGCTGGGTATCCTAGCATGCAATTATTCTATAGCCTAAATTCGATCTCATATCCACAGTCAATCACAAAGAAATAATAAGCAAGAGAGAGAATCATATGGAAGACAGGAAATACTCATATGATAATCAGGAAATCTACAGTACAAGATAATAGTGTAGATGAGTATACCTTCCCACAGTTCCTAGCATGGTCGGGAACTGAAGCACATCCTCCAAGTCAAGTCTAGAAGATCTATAGGGTCGGTCACTGGCAATCGGGGAACAATCCAGGTTGGTCAGGCCAACTGTAGCAAGTACCAGAAAGGAAGGTTCAAGGACGGGCGAAGAAAAGCCAGCAGGATAAAATATGACAGGAATAGCATATATGAACAGTAAAAAGGGTAAGGATCGTACGGTACCAACGCACGATAACAATCCATAACTAATGCAACTAACTAACCAACAATCATCATAATCTCCCTAGCATCCAATAATACATGCATCGCCAACCGGAACTCGTAATCTGTCAACGGAACAGTAATCCACCCCTATATCAAACAAGAACAAGGGAATGAATTACCATGCCGGGGCAGCGTCATGGGCCAGCCATCTTAGCAAGCAGCAATCCATACAATTTAGGTGAATAAGCGGCCACTCAAATGTCTACGGCTGTCTAGGTGGAGGTTGGGTTACCCCAACAATGCAACATAGGAATCCTCATATCGTGCCGATCTAGCAAGCTAACGGAGCCAAATATATCAAGACTAGATAAGCACCGATCCCTCGTAAGACCATCGGGCTATGCATGTCACCACCGATTCCTCGTAAGGCCACCGTGCTGAGCATGCCATGTATATGGTAAGTAAAGTAGCCGGATACTGCCATCCTATAATGCGGACGGTAACAATATCCGTAGCGGCCAGCCTGCACTACATGAATATATCGATGTCTGGGATGCGGCTAGTACTGCACGATCTCGAGACTCCGTTCCCTCCCGATGCTTCTACCAGTTTAAGTTAACGAGATTATCCATACATTTACCGGGAATCACATGTCGTTGTCACATGATCATCCTCCTAGATGTCGTACCTCAGTACGAGAATGCTAAGTAAGAATCAACCTCGACCCTATAGTCCCAGTTGAGATCCATCCTTAGTATTATGCAGCAAGCAAGCAATCCTGACCATTCTAAGACAATAGGCCAACTACCGGATACCCGTGCATGTAATCATAGATATAATCAAGCGGATAGCTCCTTAAAGTGCCGCTAACAAGGAGCACCTTAGTACAAAGTCAGGGCCAGTACCTCAAGGGTAAGCTGGACTTATAGCATTGATACAAGTAGTCATGTACGGGACAGGGTCAAATCTGTTAGTCACATAAAATCATATGCCCACATCGTGGCATGGATATCAGGTCAAGTACAAGGTCGGGATCTCGACTAGAATAGCATCTCAAGCACACATAGGAGCCTACAGCTCAAATCATCAAGTCGGTCCATCCACCGAATCAATCTGTCAGGAGTCTTCCATCTACGATGGAATAAATATTATATCGAAAAAGACGATCACCATATACCAAGCTAATCACTATAAACACTGCTAGGCCCTCTGGCTCACAAGAATCCTTTTAATCAATGATCACAAGCTATTAAGAAACAAGCCTCTCCACTACCAAGACATAGCAATCAACCCAGGTTTTGGGCATTTAAAAAGTCGAATAAAAATTATATAATATTACCCTCGATATTCTCCTCGTTCCACGAAATATTCGCACAATCATCAAAATCCAGGAATCCACATAGTCATATCAGATTAAATTAGAACATCATCAAAGGAACACTATCCAAGAATCCACGTGAGTTTATCAATCAATATCTCGAGATCATACTCTCCATAATACTCAATCCTCATATATATCCAAAAATCACAAATCCCGATACATAGGACAACTATCAGTCCTAGATGGCTATACTAGGCTAACTCCTAGAAAGAATGGTCGGAGGGACAAGAGTATTAATTATGTCGCCAAAAATGGCAAGGATTACATGAACCGCTCTGAAGCAAAACCACAACCCTTAAACCAAACAAGGACCAGGGTTGCAGACCATCTCCCGAGTGGAACCGTGCTCCTTATACTATCCGACGGATAAGACATGTCAAGAGCTAGGCGACTAGTCTAGTCAGGAGTCTACCTAGCAAGTACTGGAATCAGGTACAAAGTACTACAATAAATGCGCACGAGACTGGTTCAGCAAACCAAAGGAACGGTTCTGCCCAACTCTTTGAACCAAATTTCCGATCGGGAATTCTGAAAAATTTGGCAGAGTCTCATTTGTATTTTGGACGGGAGCACCCAACGAATTGGGGCTAAATCCATTCGGCGCAACCCGCCGCAGAATTGCGGGCTGAGAATACTAAGCCTCAGCTTCCACCAGCGCTACCATGCGTACTGGAACCAAACCATAGCCGAGAGCACTAAATCTCGGCCTCCAGCAGCACTACGATGTGTACTGGACGCCAAGCCAACACATGCAACAAGAATCGCCACGCAGGGCACACCAAGACCCACAGTCATATCCAATCCACAAGCAAAGTCATAGAAATAGTTCGCCAAGCCGTTACCTGACCGCGAGTCAGATACGGGGCACATGGGGACAATCCATACTCGTGAGTCGTGCTCGTGTCCTCGGAGGTGTGGATGACCCGTCCGAGTTGTTCGATACGGTCGTAAATCGGTATCGAACCAAGCTATTTCTACTGCTAAGCTACACTAATCATGGTTATACATTTACAATTACAATTGAATTAAATATAATAAATTCCAAGAAAGAGGGCAAGAGCGGTTAATAAGCAAGGGATACTTGTCTAGAGGGCTCGGCTAGTTAAGCAAGTCTTCGGCGATCGCGATCCAAGGTGGCTCGTCCATCGATGTCCTCCGAACACATAATAAACAATCATTAGCATAAAATAATAAAATAATATTAGAAATAACGATGGATGGCAGGAGGCTATGACGTCTAGGTTCCACAAGCAGTACAGGATCTGGCACGAAAATCGAGACATGCAGATCGATACGAACAAGCAAATCGAGAAGTGTACGTAAATCGAGATGTGCACGAGAATCAAGATGGCATGAATATCGAGGCGAACAGGAATGGGACATGCACGTAAATCAAGGGATCGCAAATATCAAGATGGCGCATGAATCATCGTGACACGAAAATCGAGGCATATACACAAATTGAGGCGGTATAAGACTCAAGGAAATACGCAATTCAATACGGCATATAAATCGATGCATGCACGCAAATCAATGCGATATGGAGTCCAATGTGTGTGAGCACCCTGAATTTCGGGTTATTTTTTTATTTTATTTATTTTCCTGATTGATTTTTATTTCGATGAATAGTTTATTTTTGCTATTTTCCTTAAGTGTACTTTCCCGTGCCATTGATATTTGGAGTATCAGGGATGTTCAATTCTGGAAATCTTCTTCACGAGTTTTGGAGTGGACACGATTACCTTCAAGACGGTATATAGTGTCCCATCCAAACTTGTTCTCTTGTGCTCTTTCTGCTTCACTGAACTTCGGGTCGGTGTAGACTATTTGATTGTTATTTATTTTCCCACTCTTTTCCTTGATCCTTTTCTGTGCGTTATCATGACATTTAAATTGGGAGCACAAGACCAGTCAGTTTTTTGAAACCAACTTCTCATGCTTGATCTACTCGAGACGCTCGTCACCCATGACCTTCGTTTCCCACTCAGACACGTCATTTTGTGCTCCATTTGATTCGCGCAACTTTCCCGACACGTGACCCGATTTTATTTCACGCCACGGCGTCACATTCATTTTCTAACTTGATTTGTGGGTCCTCTGTCGACCAAAACCTGTCAGCCCCAACTATGGACATGGCCCACTTTGAGCCTACTACCCGTCCGCCACTTGTGTCCCATTTATTGGAATCCCTATGTGCAACTTATTTACACATGATCATCAACGTCTAATTTTAATTCGATTTTTGCTCAATGTCCGATTTTCGTCCAATCCGGCTCCACCGAGCCCAGTCCAGCTCCATGTTGCCCTCCATCGGGACACCCTCAACTTTTTTGCCCAAAAATATCATGTACTTATTTTGCCTATTTTTTTCTATATTTAATAGAATTTTCCTATTGAATTTAATTCCTATTAGATTAGACATTTTCCTCTAAATTAATTCTAGCCATTGGATTATCTAATCAAATCCTCACCCTTTATTCTCCCTCACAATCACACAGCAGCCTCTCCACTCTTTGTGGCCGGCCCTAGTTTCTAGGAGAGCCACCTTATCCTTCTCTCTCTCTCTTATCCTATCATTCTCTCTCCTAATATTTATTTCCTACACAACTAAACAACTACATCAACAACAACAAAAACTCAACAGCAGCACCCCCATCAAACCCGAGCCATGTACAGCCATCCGACCTTCCTTCCTCTCCTCCCCGAGCCTCCTCCGGCCACCCCCTGGCCGGCCTCCGTCGAGCCAACCTCCTTCTCCTCCTTCTTCTCCATTCTAATCGGCCATCACTACCACCTTTTAGCCGCGCCACCTCCATCTAAACTCCTACCGACCACACCATCTTGGCGTGGCAGCGCGCATGGCCGTGCGCCACCACCATCTTTGCCACCTCCCCTCGCCGTGGTCGGCGTCGTGCAACCATCAGTGCGCGCAGCAGCGCTGCCACAGTGCAGTAGTAGCAGCGCGCTCCCTTCGCACGTGCATACGCGCGGTTGTGAGCCGCCGCCGGCGACGAGCTCGCCGTGGTCGTGCCCCCCCTGTCCAGCGACCTCCGGCGAACCCCCATGGGCCACTGCCATCCTCCCCGGCGCGACGCATAGCCTATTCGTGCGTTTACGTCGAAATCCCGTCGTGACGCGCGCGTTTTGAACTCAGAAAGTGCGCTGCGTCGTAGCAACTTCGTGCCGAATTTCTGGACAATCCGACCGTTGGATCGGTGATTTCTTCGCTCCGTCGCAATCTCGGAATATCCACCTTTATTCTTGTCAATTTTAGTCCGTTAATTTTATCGTTTGATACATGAAAACCGGCCACCAAGTTGACCGTTTAAATTGTATTTAATTTGGACAGTTTCGCGGGACCAACTTCGTCAGCTTGTATCTCCTCCACCGCAGCTCCGTTTGGCGTGCTACCAGTTCCGGTGCGAAGCTGGTATAACCCTCTTACTACCCCTCCAGTTTCGTTTCATTGTGAGCTTATTTGATTGGTTGAATTCGACGCCAAAGTTGGCCGTCCGAATTCGTAATTTTCAACTTGTAAAATTCCATTTTTGAACACGGGACTCCAGATTTCATTTCTGACACCACCATTAGATTCGTGGCGTCGTTCTGGCATGTTTTCATATAAAATTTGTTAGATTTGGAGAACGTGGGCCCGGGCACGTATTTCGGTGCAAAGCGGGTCCCACTTTCTGGGTCAACAGGACTTTTGACGCCGGCTCATCGGAATCCAATTCTGGAGATACCGTTGAGTTCGTATCATCATTCTGGACTCATTGACATATAATTTGCTAGGTTTTGGTGGACATTGAATCGGGCACGCATTTCGGTGCAAGTCAGACACCAATGTCCGGGCCAACGGGTCATTTTGAGATCGGCTCATCGGAATCCAATTCCGGATATACCGTTGAGTTCGTATCATCATTCTGGACTCGTTGACATATAGTTTACTGAGTTTTGAGAACTTTGGCTCCGGCACGCATTTCCGTGCAAATCGGAATCCTAAGTTCTGGTCAACGGGCCAAATTGAGATCGGGTCAACGGAATCCAATTCTGGAGATACCGTTGGGTTCGTATCGTCATTCTGGTTGCGTGGACATATAATTTGTTATATTTTATAGACTTGTTTTCTTGCACGTATTTTGGTGCAAAACGGCTCCGACACGGACACCGTTTTGACCCGAAATTACCTTTTTGCCTTTGTGTCCAAATTGGACCGTTGGGTAGGCAATCCTAGCTAATTTGACCATTCTGAACATGTTGGCGATGTCTATTTCATCGTCCGACAATGTTTGTTGATAGTTTCTCTGAGTTTAACCTTTCTAATAATTAATTAATAATTAATTCATATAATGTTCGTATTTCGAGATTAGTACAACGAAACTGAGCTCAGTCAATTCCAGTGATCTCACATCGCTGAAATTGACAAGATGGGCACGTGGATCACTGTAATAAGATTATCAACCTTACTATTGATATTCTTATCTCGATTTACATGTCGTAAGTTTCGACGTACGAATAACGAAGTACACTTTATATTTTCAATAATTAGACTAGATTGACCCTGTTTGACCAAAGTTGACCAGTTGACCCAAAGTCAACTGTAAGTCAACGCTTGACCTAGTTTGACTAAATTATTGACCGGAGTTGACCTAGAGTTAATTTGACTAGAAGAACCTAGGATAAAATAGATTGTTTATAGAGACTCTTTTAATATAACTTGAACACTTTGTAACCTATGTTGCTTTAAATAGGACTCTGTGGCTTCAGTTGGACCCTCTATACTTATCAGCTCAGGACCGCTGGCGAGTACATTCACTGATAGTTTTCATTGTCTTGATATCTACTATATCCGATTCAGTCGTAGTGTTATACTTGATTCCTGACACGACAGTTCACGGACTAGTATACATCGGATCCTGTCATGAGATGTTATTCCTGGACTTTCTTGGTATATGGGTATGAGATATTTCCGTGTTTCTGTACTTATATAGACACACATTGGGAGTGGGCTGGCCCCCTGCTCTCGAACCCCGTGTCATGACGTGCCATGTCCGGATCCGTGATACTATTCAGGGGATATATTGGAGGAATTATTAGAGGTTATGTGATCAAAGCCCCATGTCACTATTTTGCTAGCGCCACCCTCACCTCACGTAGGGTGTAGCAGATACTCCATGTCCATGTTATCCAGGTTGGCCGGCATGACCCTTTCCAGATTTTCATGTGATTGTCGGGCCAAGTGGATAACCCTACCATGATTCCCTAGCCGATCACATATCGCTCTAATAATTCAAATCACTTTTTATTTATTGTTGTTATATCTTATATTCCAGTTCACCTTTACTTACTGTACTTTCACCATGTTATGATTCATTTCTCATATGCTCTACCTGCCTTTTATACTGTACTATGATTACGGGACTAGGTTCTGTTCGGAAGAAGGGTTACAACCCCGGTCCTTGTTTGGTTTAAGGGTTGTAACTCGATTTTCAAACGGTTCACAAGTCGCCTATATTCTTTGTCTTGTATCTCATTATTACTGTCTCTTATAGTATTTGTCAATTCACATGGAACTGCTGTTGGTGTTTTGTACTTGCTCATTTTCCTGACAGGATATGTTGACAAAATTTTACAGATAGTTCGGAGGTGCCTGCTAGCCTAGAGGAGACACATTAGAGGTTGTTTAGTTAGCTATTCTTAGTTGTCTGGAGTTGTATTATTTTATGGATTACTGTATTTGAGTTTTGATATGTATTTCTGAGTTTGTATCTTAGACACTTAGATTTCTCTCTGTTGTACCTCTTTTAGATTTTATGTTTTATCTATCTTCCTTTATGCTCTACCTTAGATGTGATTGAGTTTACATTCTGCTATGTCACCCCCATTCGGGGAGTATAAACTGTTTAGTCTTATACTATTAGATGCATTGAGACCTAGGACAGCATTCTACCGCCGATACTGCGGCGTAGGCTGGGCGTTGTTACGTTCTCGTGCCCTAACCCTAGGGTGCGGGTCGTGACACGTTTTTAGTGGTGGCCCATGCAGGTCGAGACTAAAGTGTAGTGGTATTCGAACTAGAGTACCACTACAGCCTGCAGTAGGATTAGGATATATTTTGAAGGTACTCAATCACAGTTAGGACCCTTGAGAGATTCCCGGGACGACCCTTGAGAATCTTATTTAACTTCGATTTGAAAACTCTTTTTACTTGATTGATTTATCTTTACTTTCTGCTATTAAATTTGATTTTGATGGATTATTATTGAATTTGAGTTTGTATTTATTGATTTTGAAGGATGATTATTGAATTTTAAATTTTTATGATAGCTGTTGCATCCGAGTTTGTATTTTCGTAGATTTTTGTTCATTTTGGATTTTGATGTTCGTTGATAAATTGAACTGATTTTTGAGTATTCATTGTTGATTTAAATTAATTTTTGTCAAGATGAAATTATATGGGCTAGGTTATCTAAGTTGTGGAGTCTAGTCTTCTACAGTCATATTAGCCAGCATGGTGAGGACATATAGTCTAACTTGGATCTATTTCTCGGGTGTGGGAATTTAAGATTTTTGCAGCCAAGCGCGCGGCATCGCGAAAATGTTAAATACCATGATTCTAGAGGTATGTGCCAAAGTCGAGGACTCTGTGATTATCGTAGCCTTGCTTACTAGTATGACGAGGATTAGGGTACCATGATTTTGACCTGACGCATATGATTATCAGATTTTACTTTAAATGTTTTCGAACACGTTTCTCTACTTTTGTTTCTGTCCTTCAAAAAAAAATTATTTTTAATTATTAATTATTTTGTTTGTTTGCTTCTCATTATTTAACTTAAGAGTAGGTTTGCCTATTTTTATAAACTTTTGTGTAACTTCTTGCTATGAGTTTCTTCTTAATACAATGAATCGATGATTTTGCTAGACTTTATCTTGGATTTGAAAATTTAGCTCTGGATTTCAAAAAAAAAATGGTTCTTTTTTTAAATAGATAAGCAAAATAGATTTTTATCGTTATTTCTTTCTTGCTATTATTCTTACAAAATAAAAATAAAAAATTCCATGATTAGTGTAACTTGGTAGCTGTTGTTTTGGAACCCAATTTCTCATATACAATTTCATATGTATTCACGTACACACACGCCTACTATCTAACCATATGAACATGTCCCTATACACATAATGCTAGTTTTTCCCTCTTTAACGCTCTGTATATATTGTGATTGGATTTCCATGCAATTGACTTTTATTCCTTAACTAGTGATTTTGATTTTTCCTTGAATAGTACTTTTTTCAGATAATTGGTAGTTACCTTCATTTTATTTTTGATGAGTACCAGTTTTCACATAGGATGGTAGACTGCCTCACAGTTTTGATGGTTTGTTGTCTCTGTGACTTTTCGTTCAGCACCCTAGATTGCTTGCGTGTTTTGATACCCTATGACCGATTCAGTTAGCATGACTAGTATACCTAGATGAGACTTTTACTACCACCGTATGCCATGACCCTGGACGTTGTTCTCTTTGATGGTATGATTTATTTTAATCTGGGACTTTGATTGTGGGGGTTTGACCTAGAGGGAGTATGGACATTTTAATTTCGAGGACGAAATTTTTATAAGGAGGGTAGGATGTGAGCACCCTGAATTTTGGGTTATTTTTTTATTTTATTGATTTTCCTGATTGATTTTTATTTCGATGAATAGTTTATTTTTGTTATTTTCCTTAAGTGTACTTTTCCATGCCATTGATATTTGGAGTATCAGGGATGTTCAATTCTGGAAATCTTCTTCACGAGTTTTGGAGTGGACACGATTACCTTCATGACGGTATATAGTGTCCCATCCAAACTTGTTCTCTTGTGCTCTTTCTGCTTCGCTGAACTTCGGGTCGGTGTAGACCATTTGATTGTTATTTATTTTCCCACTCTTTTCCTTGATCCTTTTCTGCGCGTTACCATGACGTTTAAATTGGGAGCGCAAGACCAGTCAGTTTCTTGAAACCAACTTCTCATGCTTGATCTACTCGAGACGCTCGTCACCCATGACCTTTGTTTCCCACTCAGACACGTCATTTTGTGCTCCATTTGATTCGCGCAACTTTCCCGACACGTGACCCAATTTTATTTCACGCCACGGCGTCACATTCATTTTCCAACTTGATTTGTGGGTCCCCTGTCGACCAAAACCTGTCAGCCCCAACTATGGACATGGCCCACTTTGAGCCTACTACCCGTCCGCCACTTGTGTCCCATTTATTGGAATCTCCATGTGCAACTTATTTACACATGATCATCAACGTCTAATTTTAATTCGATTTTTGCTCAATGTCCGATTTTCGTCCAATCCGGCTCCACCGAGCCCAGTCCAGCTCCATGTTGCCCTCCATCGGGACACCCTCAACTTTCTTGCCCAAAAATATCATGTACTTATTTTGCCTATTTTTTTCTATATTTAATAGAATTTTCCTATTGAATTTAATTCCTATTAGATTGGACATTTTCCTCTAAATTAATTCTAGCCATTGGATTATCTAATCAAATCCTCACCCTTTATTCTCCCTCACAATCACACAGCAGCCTCCCCACTCTTTGTGGCCGGCCCTAGTTTCTAGGAGAGCCACCTCATCCTTCTCTCTCTCTCTCTTATCCTATCATTCTCTCTCCTAACATTTATTTCCTACACAACTAAACAACTACATCAACAACAACAAAAACTCAACAGCAGCACCCCCATCAAACCCGAGCCATGTACAGCCATCCGACCTTCCTTCCTCTCCTCCCCAAGCCTCCTCCGGCCACCCCCTGGCCGGCCTCCGTCGAGCCCAACCTCCTTCTCCTCCTTCTTCTCCATTCTAATCGGCCATCACCACCACCTTTTAGCCGCGCCACCTCCATCTAAACTCCCACCGACCACACCATCTCGGCGTGGCAGCGCGCATGTCCGTGCGCCACCACCATCTCTGCCACCTCCCCTCGCCGTGGTCGGCGTCGCGCAACCATCAGTGCGTGCAGCAGCGCTGCCACAGCGCAGTAGCAGCAGCGCGCTCCCTTCGCGCGCGCACGCGCGGTTGAGAGCCGCCGCCGGCGACGAGCTCGCCGTGGTCGTGGCCCCCCTGTCCAACGACCTCCGGCGAACCCCCATGGGCCACCGCCATCCTCTCCGGCGCGACGCAGAGCCTATTCGTGCGTTTACGTCGAAATCCCGTCGTGACGCGCGCGTTTTGAACTCAGAAAGTACGCTCCGTCGTAGCAACTTCGTGTCGAATTTTTGGACAATCCGACCGTTGGATTGGCGATTTCTTCACTCCGTCGCAATCTCGGTATATCCACCTTTATCCTTGTCAATTTTCGTCCGTTAATTTTATCGTTTGATACATGAAAACCGGCCAACAAGTTGACCGTTTAAATTGTATTTAATTTGGACAGTTTCGCGGGGCCAACTTCGTCAGCTTGTATCTCCTCCACCGCAGCTCCGTTTGGCGTGCTACCAGTTCCGGTACGAAGCTGGTATAACCCTCTTACGACCCCTCCAGTTTCGTTTCATTGTGAGCTTATTTGATTGGTTGAATTCGACGTCAAAGTTGGCCGTCCGAATTCGTAATTTCCAATTTGTAAAATTCTATTTTTGAACACGGGACTCCAGATTTCATTTCTGACACCACCATTAGATTCGTGGCGTCGTTCTGGCATGTTTTCATATAAAATTTGTTAGATTTGAAGAACGTGGGCCCGGGCACGCATTTCGGTACAAAGCGGGTCCCACTTTCTGGGTCAACGGGACTTTTGACGTCGGCTCATCGGAATCCAATTCTGGAGATACCGTTGAGTTCGTATCGTCATTCTGGACTCGTTGACATATAATTTGCTAGATTTTGGTGGACATTGGATCGGGCACGCATTTCGGTGCAAGTCAGACACCAATGTCCGGGCCAACGAGTCATTTTGAGATCGGCTCATCGGAATCCAATTTCGGATATACCGTTGAGTTCGTATCATCATTCTGGACTCGTTGACATGTAGTTTACTGAGTTTTGAGAACTTTGGCTCCGGCACGCATTTCCGTGCAAATCGGAATCCCAAGTTCTGGTCAACGGGCCAAATTGAGATCGGGTCAACGGAATCCAATTCTGGAGATACCGTTGGGTTCGTATCATCATTCTGGTTGCGTGGACATATAATTTGTTATATTTTATAGACTTATTTTCTTGCACGTATTTCGGTGCAAAACGGCTCCGACACGGACACCGTTTTGACCCGAAATTACCTTTTTGCCCTTGTGTCCAAATTGGACCGTTGGGTAGGCTATCCTAGCTAATTTGACCATTCTGGACACGTTGGCGATGTCTATTTCATCGTCCGACAATGTTTGTTGATAGTTTCTCTGAGTTTAACCTTTCTAATAATTAATTAATAATTAATTCATATAATGTTCGTATTTCGAGATTAGTACAACGAAACTGAGCTCAGTCAATTCCAGTGATCTCACATCGCTGAAATTGACAAGATGGGCACGTGGATCACTGTAATAAGATTATCAACCTTACTATTGATATTCTTATCTCGATTTACATGTCGTAAGTTTCGACGTACGAATAACGAAGTACACTTTATATTTTCAATAATTAGACTAGATTGACCCTGTTTGACCAAAGTTGACCAGTTGACCCAAAGTCAACTGTAAGTCAACGCTTGACCTAGTTTGACTAAATTATTGACCGGAGTTGACCTAGAGTTAATTTGACTAGAAGAACCTAGGATAAAATAGATTGTTTATAGAGACTCTTTTAATATAACTTGAACACTTTGTAACCTGTGTTGCTTTAAATAGGACTCTGTGGCTTCAGTTGGACCCTCTATACTTATCAGCTCAGGACCGCAGGCGAGTACATTCACTGATAGTTTTCATTGTCTTGATATCTACTATATCCGATTCAGTCGTAGTGTTATACTTGATTCCTGACACGACAGTTCACGGACTAGTATACATCGGATCCTGTCATGAGATGTTATTCCTGGACTTTCTTGGTATATGGGTATGAGATATTTCCGTGTTCCTGTACTTATATAGACACACATTGGGAGTGGGCTGGCCCCCTGCTCTCGAACCCCGTGTCATGACGTGCCATGTCCGGATCCGTGATTCTATTCGGGGGATATATTGGGGGAATTATTAGAGGTTATGTGATCAAAGCCCCATGTCACTATTTTGCTAGCGCCACCCTCACCTCACGTAGGGTGTAGCAGATACTCCATGTCCATGTTATCCAGGTTGGCCGGCATGACCCTTTCCAGATTTTCATGTGATTGTCGGGCCAAGTGGATAACCCTACCATGATTCCCTAGCCGATCACATATCGCTCTAATAATTCAAATCACTTTTTATTTATTGTTGTCATATCTTACATTCCAGTTCACCTTTACTTACTGTACTTTCACCATGTTATGATTCATTTCTCATATGCTCTACCTGCCTTTTATACTGTACCATGATTACGGGACTAGGTTCTGTTCGGAAGAAGGGTTACAACCCCGATCCTTGTTTGGTTTAAGGGTTGTAACTCGACTTTCAAACGGTTCCCAAGTCGCCTATATTCTTTGTCTTGTATCTCATTATTACTGTCTCTTATAGTATTTGTCAATTCACATGGAACTGCTGTTGGTGTTTTGTACTTGCTCATTTTTCTGACAGGATAGACAAAATTTTACAGATAGTTCGGAGGTGCCTGCTAACCTAGAGGAGACACATTAGATGTTGTTTAGTTAGCTATTCTTAGTTGTCTGGAGTTGTATTATTTTATGGATTACTGTATTTGAGTTTTGATATGTATTTTTGAGTTTGTATCTTAGACACTTAGATTTCTCTCTGTTGTACCTCTTTTGGATTTTATGTTTTATCTATCTTCCTTTATGCTCTACCTTAGATGTGATTGAGTTTACATTCTGCTATGTCACCCCCATTCGGGGAGTATAAACTGTTTAGTCTTATACTATTAGATGCATTGAGACCTAGGACAGCGTTCTACCGCCGACACTGCGGCGTAGGCTGGGCGTTGTTACGTTCTCGTGCCCTAACCCTAGGGTGCGGGTCGTGACAATGTGGCACGCAACCAATGCAGCATGCAAATCGGTATGGGCACGCAAATCGGAGCGGCATGAAAAAAGAGATGGATAGAAAGGCCGAGTTACAAAAAATAAGGCAATACACAAATCGAGATGGCACGGTGCCCAAGGCAGCGCGGGGCTCGAGGCGTCCCGCTGCCCGAGGCAACACATGAATCTCGATGGCACAAAAAAATGAAACGACACACAAATCGAGGCACACATCCCGAGAAGCACGAGGAACGAGGGAACACGCGAATCGAGTGCACGTGGCCCGAAGAATACGCTGCCCAAGGCCGGCTCGCTACTTGAGCAGCACGGGGCCCATGGGCATCCTACCACTCGAGGTTGGCGCGGCCAGCGAAGCTCGATGGCTCGCCGGACAGAAGAGAAGAGGGAGAGGCGCGAAGGAGGAGCTCACCGGGGGTGGTCGGGCCCCGGCGGAAAGGACTAACGGCAGCAGCGAGGGGGAGGCAGAGGAGATGAAGACACCGACGATGATGGTAGCTGCGGTGAGAGCGGCGGCGGCCACAGGGGTGGCGGTCGGCGGAGGGGGTCGAAGGCCGCGGAGGAGATGGTGGTGGTGTAGATGGCGATGGTGATGGTGGAGGTCGCGGTAGTGGCTGGGCCGACGAAGAGCGGGAGAAGAGAGGGGGAGCTCGAGGGAGAGTAAGGAGGAAGAAGAGAGAGCTGAGAGCAGAGAGAGAGAGATCGAGAGGGAGAGGGAAGTAAGGAAAGAGGGGGCTCGGGACAGAGAGCTGAGAGAGAGTGAGCTGAGGGGCGGGAGAGAGAGGCTGAGTGAGCGAGAGAGAGGAGAGTACATGAGAGAGTGGTGAGGAAGAAGAGTAGGGGAGGGGGCGGCTGTGAGCTGAGGGGAGAGTTAGGTTAGGGTTTGGATTTGGGTAGTTTTATAGGAACAATAATAATAATAATAATAACAATAGTAACAATGGTAGCAAAATAATAATATGAATAAAATTTACCTTCAAGAAAATAATAATAAAATTTTTACAATACCCATATTTAAAATCCCCCAAATACAATAATACAGTCATATACCTATTTTAAAATAAGGATTTGACAGCAGCGAGTAGACGTCGGTGGCAGCTTTGAAACAAAGGGGCGTACAACGCCGGGAGAGAGAGGCTCTTGGCGGCTCTCTGAGTCTCACAGAGGGCAGAGGATGGCTATGGAAGTGTCGATGGTGATGATGGCCCGGGGAACGGGGTTTATGTAGAGTTTACTGTATTGGTGGTGTTGTTGTTGCGATGGTGTCGGGATGGTGCTTGATGATGGAGGTGGTGATCGGGCGCTATTTGCGACGGACGCCATGGGTGCTTGGTAGGGTGGCATGGCGATGGCACCAAGGTCGGAGGCGCAGCCTGGTTTTTTGATGCGCGGATCTGCACATCTTCGACCCAAGGTGGTGTTGTGGCAGTGGGACTAATAGTTGCCGACGATTGGGACAGAGGACAGATGTGGTCTATTAGCCCAGGGCTGCTCTCTGTGGAGGCGAGGCGGGGAGACGATGATATTGGGGTGGTTGTGAGGGTAGGCGTCGGCTCTGCGGGAAGAGCAGGGAAGGTCGGGTTTTGTTATTCTCCATATGTATATACTATGGATCGGATGTAAAGGAATAGGTAGATTAGAGTTAAAACTATTTGGCCTTATCCTGGCTTTTATTTTGAGCGACCAACATAGAGTGAGGGCCTAAAGATGTACTGTTACTTTCTATGTTTATCTACCAAATGGAGGATTAAGACCTTGTTTTGTTTCCTTTTCTTTTCTATCTATATATTATAAATAACCATATATATACATCTATATATGTATATTTTTTATATACATATTTACATAGGACTAAATATGCAATAAAACCAAAATATTTTTAATAATATGGTTTTTACTAGTATAGGACTTAACATAAAAATTATGTACAAGCTACTAATATTATCCATAATTAATATAATTCCTTGTCTATTAACAAAATCAATAGTTACGTAAATAAACATTCGATAATATCACGTAGTTTTAAATCGCATGAACATAATAATTGAAAATTACTTTAATCACATATTATCAGATAAATATTTAATCAAATAAATTTTGATTAGAATGCTAAATTAAAATACTTATTCAGATATTCTAAAATAATGACTGCATCAATTAATTGTTTATAATAAGGACGTAATATTGATATCATTCAATTGTATTTTACAAATTCAAATTGTACAATATTTGATAATAATAAATCCACCAATTAAAATCTATCTCCGTAAAATCTCATATATTTTAAAAAATCTCTTTTCTACTCTATACCAAATATATACAAAAATATTATTTTCTACTTAGAAGATACTTAAAACTAAAATGAAATAAATAAATAAATAATCCGGGAAGAGGAGTTACAAATCTACCCACCTTAGAAAAATTTCGTCCTCGAAATTCAAAGGACACGATTGGGTATGACTATGAATACAGTCAAAAAAACTAAATCTCAATCGATACAAAAATGCAAAAGGATGACATGATCGATGATCAAACCTGTCATGCATAATCGCGGATAAACCGTAATAATAGTAAAAAGGGAAGTGTGATTTGGCACGATCAACCTTGGTCAAAATGGTCTTGTCGACAACCAAAAATGTTTAAAATTGATCAAAATCGAAATGGTTTGGCATGATCAATCTATAGTCAACATGGTTTATTTACGACCAAAATTCGTGAGGAGGATCCTAACCGAAATCGTATTAGCACGATCAAATTGTAGGTATGATCATAGAATCATAATCTAGGTATGATTACGAGTCATAGTGGAATGGAATTTAAAATCTACTAATAGGCTTTAAACGAGGAGGAATCAAATGACGACTCGAGATCTAGAAGATAAGGAGGGTAGAACTACAAGCTTTATTTATAATATGATAACGAGAATTAGGATATCGAATTGGTTTGGAGTAAGAGTGCAATGTTTTGCGGATCATAAATAATCATATGTCAATAAAAGATGTAGTCTTCGTGGTATTCAAAAATCGTAAGCCTATCCGAAGTCTTTTTGTCGCGAATTTATGCCTCGCCAGTGTACATCTGACTGCAATCAACTCTTAGTCCCAAGACTCTGGTAGGGATACGGTATCAAATACTCTGTCAACTCTATCCAATATTGACGTAATAACTCAAAGATGAAATAGGACAAACAAGGCATAGTTTTATAATATTCCATAATCTACTCTTACTTGAATTTACTCCAACTTAGGGGTAATGCCACGCCAGTGCGCTGCTGGCTGCAGTGAACCCGCCGTCTCTATGATTGAAGTAAGTGGCGACAGTGCGCTGCTGTCGTGCCATCGTAAATCATCAATATTAATCCAACTATATCCCTAAGAATTTTCAAAGGAGTTTCTAAATTTCAACAAGTTGATCATGATAGAAAAATGTAAATATTTGTTCTCGAAAATCAATTTGAAAATCAGATGATGGAGTAGGAGAAAAATGATTGAAGCCAAAAAAAAGTATAAATATAAATTTCTATTTCACTATTGTCAAAGGATCAAGAGAAACATATATATATCTTGAATTTTCGCATAATAAATATATGGATAGTTTGATCATGTTAGGCTCAAACACAATGGATGGAGATAAAATACTGACCTTTAGAAAATATAATAACTTATAGATAATAGAAAATAAATAAGTAATACAGGTCTTACAATATGGTGATAATTTAGAGGGAGAAAAGTAAAATTGTACGTATGATTATGAATAGAAAAGTGTAAGTAAAACGATCGAGAAATGACTAAAGATGACATAAATATTACAATCCTTATTCCACGGATATCCAAACGATTGAGAGAAGTCTTTAAGTCGACAACTAACTCGAGATTCCTATATGACAACAGAATCAGAAATCATAAAATAGTTTATTATGGCAAAATGTGAAATAAATAAGCAATACATACCTACATGGTATGAGGGTGATATCTAAAGGGGGTGAAAAAAATTTGCACAAATAATCGATATTAGTAGTTGAATCCAAAGAAGTCCTAAGTTACAGGCGTCTACCCACCTTAGATTCTACCATCGTATAGAAACTCAAAAGTACGTCCTTCTAGAAAATTTCCTCTAGTTAGTAAATAGGTGTAGGATTCAATAAATTCCTATATGAATTATATGGCCATCTAGCAACCTTAACTACCCAACAGTCAAATTAAATTTGGGACTCCTAATCCTAGTCATTCTCCTAAATTCAAATTATTCCTAATGTGAATGAGCACTTCCTAGTCACCGGCTCGTAATGGTACGACTAACTTAAGTACTATCGCGAGTTCGAACAATTTGCAAAAACTGACCTGCATGGGCCACCACAAAAATTTGTCACGACCCGCACCCGCTTTTCGGGATGCGAATGCGTGCGCAAGCCAGCCTACGCCACAGAGTCGACGGTAGAACGCTGTCACGGCCATGATGCTCAAAATCACATAATATAACATTTATTGCTCATTTACATTTCTAAATTGATTACAACATTTACGACATTTATATTTAAGAAAAAGTACAAGGTTCTTACAATTAATGAAATGATACCACATCTATCTAATCTCTAAATTTTGGCCTGCAAGTACACCCGTACCTCCTAATGCTAAGAGTAGTCACAGTCAACCTGAAAAATATTGGTTTTAGGGGTCAGGAATGGAACAAGCACACAAATCGACGGCAATGCGAAAACACAATAGAATTCACAAAACATAAAAATAACATATGTGAAATGAAACTAGAAAGTAATGATGTCATTGCATGTCTAGAAAGCAAGTGGATAACTCTATAACAAGATGTATCAACTAGAGAAAAAACCTGTAACTAGGATGTCATGGAAAGTGGTGAACAAACAAGACAAAACAAGTAAAAGATAACTATCTATGTGTTTTAAAATATCTTGTTCAACATGTGAACGGCTAAGGGGTAAATATGGCACCCTGCACGTACCGGGTGCAGCTGTTATCAGTCAAGATTAGATATTTTAGGATATTTCTGGGTAGTCCACATGTCTATTAAAATATTTTCTAGCCCAGCTAGTACTCATGGAATCAAGTCGCAAGCATGGTAATCATGTAAATGACAGTCAAGAGGTACAAACCAATCCATGATACTAATTCGTGTGACAACATATCATCAAGCAAGAGAGCATATGTAATAACATGAAATGGAAACTACTATAAATCGAAAGCAATCAGAAAGTACACTTGCCTGAGGTCCTTAGCTGGTGAATCCGATAATCCTATTAGGTCCAGATTAGTCCGATTGGCTTGGTTGATGTGAAGAAGTCCAAAGTTTGTCAAAAGAAATAGGACTACGATTAGCTACGCTCAAGACTTTTTAATTGAAATTGGAAATGAATTTCTTAATATGAGGGTATATATGTGTATATGTATATATATCCACTATACAATCTAAAAGTCCAAAAATATTTATTTATAATACAAACTTTTATGAAAAACTGATTTCGTTTTAGTAGTAAATATAGTGATAGTTAAACATTTAAATGAAATCTAATTATAGTTCCTCATATGGGCTTAAAGTCTAATTTTTGTGAAATATAATTATAGATCAAACTTTAAATATATATAGAGAGAGAGTCCAAACATCAAAATTAACCTAATAGGACCCAAAATATTAAAGCTTTAGGAAAAATATAATTTTGATCAAACAATATTTAAAGAAACATATTTAAATAATTTAAATATACATTTAGGGTTTTCTAAATCTAATTTTGAAACTGGATGTAGGGCTCATGCCCGATATTATATTTTGTTACAAGATAACATTTTTAGGAAATTGTTTACTATATTAGAAATATTACTAACGGTAATAATAATAATAATAATAATAATAATAATAATAATAATAATAATAATAATAATAATAATAATTCAAATGTAATCATATCAATAATAAGGTAATGAGTAACTAGTCACTAATTCAAATATTCAACAATATACTAGTTAACCGAAATAATTAGTCAACTAATTAAAACTTTGAAATAATTAGTCAACTAATTAAAACTTTAAATAAAATAATTATACTAATTATAGTTGTAGAAGCATGAAAATTTTAGCAATAAAGCCTTATGCGCCCAAGCCAATGAGGATATATGCGCCCAAGTGAAGCTCCTATGTGCACAAGTCACCCTGCGAAGCTCCTATGCGCCCATCACCCTGTGAAGCTCTATGTGCCCAAGACAAGCTCCCCCAGAAGAAGGGCGCATAGCCTGAAATAGGGCTATGCGCCTAAGCCTGACTCGGTCAAAGCCATGATCAAAACGTGCACCAAAGTGCACGGCCACGTCAGTCTCCATGAGCAGTCGTGCACCGAAGCATGCGGCCACGTCAACACCACAACCAACCTACGATCTCGCAACCTGTATGTACCTATACCCTATGCGCCCAAGGCAGGACTATGCGCCCATATAAAAACCAGTGTGTTTTCCTTATGTGGGCGCATAACATCATTCCAGCTCAAGAATGACTATAAAAAGGGGTCTTATCCGTCTTCAAAACACAGAACGGAGAGCATTTTCAAGAGCCAAATTGCTGCACTTCTTGCCAGTGAGCCGAGAGTTAGCAATTTTCTTAGGTTTTCTCCCACTTTTGTAATCGGAGTGTCAAAGGAGTAAAGGAGCAACTGTCGCTCGATCTCCATCGTCCTATTCCCCAGAATTCTTTTTTGTACTCGGGGATCCTCAGCGCAGGATCTCTCAGGTGTACTCGATTTGTGGTGCCTTGCGCCAATAAAGAAAAGACAACATTTCTTCTTCTTTTTGTGTGTGTCCACAAAAATGGTGACTCTGCTGGGGAATACCTTTTCCTCTGACGAGAAGGTGGTGACACAATCCGATACTGACAAAGTGGGGAGCACTCAGAAGATGCTGATCGTAAAGTTCGATCAGCAGGCATTCGAAGAGATGCTCTCGAGGGATGGCTCTACTCCCTCAAAATCAGCAAAGCCAAGTAAGACTCGCAAGACTTGGTTTCCGAAGGCTCGTTGTGCATATCCTGCTAGTGTCACGGTAGATATACAACTGGAGGACTCTGTCACATGGGCGCATGGCACTGCTACAGAAGCTCCCCAAATGGAGAAGGCTCATACTGTTCCGGGCTCTACTAGCCTAGTGACTCCTTTCCTGCACAACCAACAGCAGAGTGTTCGACGCTCGAGACTTGGCAAAGAAAAATACTACGATGCCAAGAATTGGGGTGGGCGACACTCTGGAAAAACCCAGCGAGGCTCACAAACGAAGGAGACAAAGCTGGAAGAAAATAGTGCTGCTCCACCGAGCATCTGCCTAAAGCCATGCGCCCAAGGGGTGTTTGGGCACATAACTCCAAACATGAGGCTTCTGTCTTCGACATATTGGACATCCAGGGTCATACGCCCAAGGCTATGTGCCCAGGCTCACTTGATCCATACTATACGCCCACATCAAGGAGGCTCAGACATGCTGCCAAGAAGCATGCGCCCAAGGCTAGTCTTCAAGGTCTATGCGCCCACAGGAAAAAGATAAGCCCCAACGCGTATCACACGAGGCTGTCTTCAAGGATATTACAGAACTTAGGTGTGGGGGTTGCCCCTGCACGTGAACTAAGTCTGGATGTGCCAACTCTCCTTACGAACCCGCATGTAAAGCTCGACAATACATACAACATGGGTTGTAAGGCAAAACTCCCTTCCGCTGACTTGCGCGACATGATAAATCATAAGCGTAAAGCGAGGGAGGACATAACAATTCATAGTGCACATCCATGCACCAGTATTATCATCAACTGTTGCTGCTCCAAAGCAACGAGAGTGCCTCAGAGACAGTCCGTGTTCCGATGGCTGCATTTCTCTGACGACGAAAAGCCGCTGTGTGTCTCATCCAACATGACTTCATGGGGTCCCCTTATGAAAGCCCCAACCACGAACCTAATTTTCTCTCTCAGTTCCACAAGAAGAAGGAGAAGAAGTCTACCAACAGATGACCAGCAGGCTGTCACATCTGAAGGAGTCTATATGGGTACTCGGTCAAATGCGAGATTCTGTATGGACGATAAAGATTCCCAAGCTGGGGGTAGTATTACCTCAGAATCTGAAGCGGATGACCTTCACACTGGGGGTAGCCTCCCAGAGGACGATGATCTCTCCGAGTCTGACGGCGACTATCTACCTCCCCTACCTGAAGATGAGGGACTCGTCAACTCGGAGACAGACAGTATCAGCACCAGTTATACTGTTTCCTCTGTTCATCCTCGCATGTTATCTACATACATGGCAGACGAAAAAAGACCTAAAGAAGCCAGTAATCAGACCAACAAATGGCTAGAGGGTCTTAAAACGGCATTCGCCAAGATCACTGATATGCTTATCAGTATCATGGCGGTTCAAGCTACTGGGGCTGTTCCTCCACCTCAACAAAACGTCTCGGCTCACGCTAGTCCGGCTCATAGCAACAACCCTCCTTCACTACAAAAGGAGTATCACTCCGTTTTGCCTCCTCCGAATCTTGTAAATATTGGGGGTGGTCCTTCGCTAACGACGCTCGACAACCGTTCAGCAGCCGTTTTCCAACACCTGCTTAATCAACAAGATGTAATTGATTCCCTGGTCGCCCGTCTGGACACCATCTCACACAAAGACAAGCTTCAGAAGATAGGAATATCTCAACCTTATCCCCCTGAATGGGAGAATGCTACTTGCCCTCCTAACTAGAAGCCGCTGATGCTAAATTTATTTGACGGGTTGACTTCTCCTCGTCAACACATGACATACTTCAACACGCAGACTCTACACTTACCCAGGGATGATCCGTTCTTGTCAAAGCTATTTATTAGCACCTTGCAGGGGGTAGCTTTTGAATAGTTTTGCAGTCTGCCTAACGGTTGTATCAATTTATTTAAAGACTTGAAGAGGTTGTTCCTCAACAGGTTTTACGAGAGTGGCATGCATGTTAGTATGTCCACCCTCATCGAGACCAAGAAAAGGAGGACTGAGTCTGTCATTGCCTTCATCGAACGCTTCAGACGGCTAGCACTGAAGATGCCCTTCGGCATACCAGACTCAGAACTTATGGATACTTGTCGGCATAACTTCCTTTCTACGGTGAAGTTATGTCTGGGTATACATAAGTATGATACCTGGCCCGCTTTTATTGGGGTCATTGATGCTGCTGAAAACGACGTTCCTAATCTGGAACTACTTGGATTGAAAACACCTAAATCTGAGGACAAGGGAAAGCATCCTCAAACTATCCCTGTCCGTGGGGGTAAAGGAAAAGAAGTCCTGAAGGTCGACACTTCCAAGAGAGCTTCCAATTCTTAGGGCGCCTCCGATAAGCCTAAGGAGACCTTCTCCTTTGACGAAGACGATGTTATCAGTACGTGCATTACTCCACCAAGGACTGCATCGTCCTGAAGAAGAAGAAGATACAACAGCTTATCGACAGTCAAGTGATCAACCTCGAAGCTGAAGATAAGGTCATATCTTCTAACATAATCTCTCTTCAGTTTGGTAACTTTCCTCCCACAGAAGTCCTAGACGGCGTGATCCTGATCCCCAAGGCAATAATAGAAGTTGTCAACATGCCGCCAGCTCGCAACTCAACCTTGGTACCACTCACAACTG
Organism: Iris pallida; assembly: GCA_029216955.1. Lineage (NCBI taxonomy): Eukaryota > Viridiplantae > Streptophyta > Magnoliopsida > Asparagales > Iridaceae > Iris > Iris pallida. The sequence goes on from JANAVB010021198.1 coordinate 4,379,778, forward strand.
AACGTGGTGAGATCATATGGGTCCATCCGGACCTTGTGCAAGAGATGTCACAGGGGGTGGTATTTTCCAAAGCAAAAAGGGGCAAGAAATACAAGTCATGCCATATTGTGTCTTCTTCCATCTACGAGGTTCTATCTGGCAAGACGCGATCGGGGAAGGCTTATCTTCGGACATACGATCTCGTACAAGAAGAAGCAGTACCTTCTTAAGCTTCTGCTGCCCCCATAAGCTGTTACGACCCGCACCCTAGAGTTAGGGCACGAGAACGTAACAATGCCCAGCCTACGCCACAGTATCGACGGTAGAACGCTGTCCTAGGTCTCATGCATCTAATAGTATAAGGCTAAGCAGTTTATACTCCCCGAATGGGAGTGACATAGCAGATACAGTCTCAATCACAACTAAGGTAGAGCAAGATAAAAGATAGGTAAAACATGAAATCCAAAAGAGATACAGCAGATAGAAGCCTAAGTGTCTAAGATACACAAATCTAGAATTATATCTCAAAGCTCAAATACAGTAATCCATAAAATAAATACAACTCCAGACAACTGAAAATAGCTAACTAAACAACCTCTAATGTGTCTCCTCTAGGCTAGCAGGCAACCTCTAGGCTATCTGTAAAATTTATCAACAGGTCCAGTCAGGACAGGAGCGAGCACTATACATCTCAACAAGTCATAACAGGAAAGGAAATGTAATCATGCTAGAGAATAAAATACAGGATCTGAAGAAATAGCATAATGTAAAAGAAAGATTGTAAGTAAATATCTATGATATATATAAAGAGAGACAGTGCTAGTGATTCAGAGTACTGCATAAATATGTGAATGGCTAAGGACTGATTCATGATTACACTACTTGGAATTGATTCATGATTACACTACTTGGATTTATTCACATGTTCACTTATACTCCCCCATCCCCAATCAATACACAATGATCCATTCAAGTTACGTTAAGATTCATGATTATACTGCATTGCCCATAAAGGGTGATTCATGAATTGATTCGTGAAGGCTCGGTGATCATGAGGGTACATGAGTCACTAGCTGATTCCCGAAGATTCATAATGATAGAAGCATATGATACGTGATGTAAGTGAAACACACATGACAAAAGTATCTGATACTTCCGAGAGGGATAACATCTCATGAGGGGATCCATATAGTACCAATCCGTGTTACCAACGTGTCAGCATCAAGTAAGATAGTCTAAAACAGGAAATATAATCATAAAAATGATATGAAATAATCAGAGAATGTACTCGCCTGATAACCTGAACAGCTGATAGGTATAGGGGTCCAACTGAAGCCATAGAGTCCTATTTAAAGCAACACAGGTTACAAGGTGTTCAAGTTGTAATAAATGAATCTCTATAAATAATCTATTTTATCCTAGGTTCTTCTAATTCAAATTAACTCTAGGTCAACTCCGGTCAATAATCTAGTCAAACTAGGTCAAGTGATGACTTACAGTTGACTTTCGGTCAACTGGTCAACTCTGGTCAACTAGGGTCAATTCTAGTCTAATTATTAAAGATATAAAGTGTACTTCGTTATTCGTATGTCGAAACTTACGACACGCAAATCGAGATAAGAAGATCAATGGTAAGGTTGATAATCTTATTATAGTGATCTACGTGTTCATCTTGTCAATTTCAGCGATGTGAGATCACTGGAATTGACTGATCTCAGTTTCGTTGTACTAATCTCGAAATACGAACATTATAAGAATTAATTATTAATTAATTATAAAAAGGTTAAACTCAGAGAAATTATTAACAAACATTGTCGGACGATAAAATAAATATCGCCAACGTGTCCAGAATGGTCAAATTAGCTAGGATAGCCTACCCATCGGTCCAATTTGGACACAAGAGCAAAAAGGTAATTTCGGGTCAAAACGGTGTCCGTGTCGGTGCCGTTTTGCACCAAAAATGTGCAAGAAAATAAGACTATAAATTATAATAAATTATATGTCCACGAAACCAGAATGACGATACGAATCCAACGGTATCTCCAGAATTGGATTCCGTTGACCCGATCTCAATTTGGTCCGTTGACCAGAACTTGGAATTCCGGTTTGCACGGAAATGCGTACCATAGTCGTATTGTACCCGATCTCAATTTTAGTACTGATTTTTTTGTATTTATACGTCGCATAGTCATATTGTACGTCGCTCGGGAATTTGCGTTTTTTCATATTTACTCGTCAAGTGCGAATATGTGTGAGGTACATATTTTTAGAAAAATGGTTTTTGATTTTCGGTAATGATTTCAAAATTATATATATAATAATTATTTTTATTAAAAGTTGTGAAAAGTATCTATCGAAGTTGCCAAAACTTATTATTTTAGTTATTTATAAAAGGCTATCTTATTTTAATAAGTGGTAGATTATGTGAATATTCTACTCGTGTAAAGCGCATGAAAATTATTTCATGTATATTTTCAAAATTTATTTTTATTATTTATAATAATTTATTTAGCAAGAAGGTATTTTAAATATGTAAATATTTATGTTTATTTTTGAATATTTTTACCTAAATTATTTAAAGGGTATTTTGAAGATATTTCCTACTAATATTTAAAATATATATTAGAATTTTCAAAATTAATTATTATATAAATTTTATAAAAAGATATTTTGGATATATTTGTGATAAATTAAATTATGATTTGATTTATTGATTTAAATTAAATAGTTTAATTTAAATGTGTAATTTATCTATATTTAAATAGGATTTGGATTTAGATATGAATGTATTGGTTTAAATTTAATAATAGAATTATCTATTTGGGTTTAAATAAATCCTAGTCTCTATCTACATTGGATTATATTTGATTGAGTTACTTTTAAATCAATTTGAATTAAATAGTGAAAAATCTAAGGAAATTAAAACTCTTCTTAATCCTTATCTAGATAAGAATTTTGTAAACCCCTTGATTTTTTCAAAATAAATATTTGTAAAATTTTTGGATTTTTAAATAACTATTTATTGACCTATTATATAATTTGTATTATTTTACATATATTTAGTATAGTGCTCATTGGTGAATTTAGTATAAAAATATATAAAGCTATTTTTCTAGTACATTAAGGATCTAAACTATATTATACAATTTCTTTTCCTCAAAATTTTAGGATTTATTTCATAACTTTTATTACTTTTTACATGTTACTTATATTGTACATAATATAGAATAAATGTCAAATTAGTATTAGATACTTCAGTTTGTATAAATGAGATTAGATGAAGGTTGTTTAAATAAGTATTAACTATAGTTATTATATATAGTAATTTTAAATAATGTTATAGATAATTTAGATAAATATAAATTATATTTTAAATTAATACTAATCCTACTTCTACTTGGAAAACATCTCTATCTATATCATATCCTAACAAAGCAAACATCAATTTATTTAAATCAAATCCTATCTAATTTAGGAGATAAATCTAAAATAAATACCTATATAAACCCAATACCTCCCCCTTCTATCACCCATAATTCGAAATTATTTTTAGTCCAATAAAAACTCTAAAATTCGTCATTAAAATTCAGCCCCGCTTTTTAGTAGCAAGAGCAACTTGGAACGACGATATCTCCTAGCTCCGAACTCCGTTTCGCCTCCAGTTTTTTTTAAAAGAAGCATATCGAGGTAAGATTTCCAAAAACATATTTTAATAGACAAAATTCGTTCTGTAGATTTTTGTAAAACTATTTGAGTATTAGATGTCCAGAAAATAAAAGTGTTTCAGTATTTTTGCGATTTCGGGAGTTTCCGAAAACGAAAATGCGATCCGTTTAGTTTTTCGAAAAGCTAATACAAAAATCTATGCCATATCCTAATTATAGAATTTATTAAATAAATCTAATAGGTATAGTATTAATTATAATTAGATAATAGACTATTTTCAGCATTCGGAGATGTTTGTTTGGACCTTAGTTCCTCAGCAGCCGTTGTTCCACCTACTTTCCTATCTGATCTTCGCCACCACAGTGCTCAGTACCCAAGAAAGTATACCTTGCTAATTAACTGTTATTTATTTATTTTCTATATTATTTATTTTATTTCATATTGTTAGTTTCCTTTGTTATAAACTGCGCGTCCAAGCCACACTTGGGTGCAAGCGACTCTATTAGTCGTTTTACTTTATTATATGCATGTTAACTTAGTGTTAGCGGACTAACTTCTTGTTGGGGATATCTTTATATCTTCCTTTGGCTGTGACACTCACACTACACGGTTTGAGACATGTTGTTAGGGGCACGACTTATTGACTAGCTATCTCTAAAGTCGTGTGACGGATTGATGATCGTAACTGCTATGACTAGGGTTTTAGAGACTCAAGCAGTTACAAAACTGGGCGAGCCATGGACATGACTTGAACAGTATGGGAAATATTGGGGAAGGACAGTCGCTAGTGCGTATGGAAATCCAAACAGGTAAACCACAGTCTCCAGATGGAACTGTGGCGATATATTTGCAGATACCCTCTGACGTTTTGGACGTTACGGTCGGATACAGATGACTGGATGCCAGCTACGTACACATAGCCTAAAATCCCACCCATGCGCATGAAAGTTGTCCTCTAAATTGCACATTAGGCGGTTAGAATATCCTTTGCATATTTGTGTCTAGAATAGTCTTTTATATATTATTTTATTATTCTGACAGTTCATATTAGCTTGTTCTTCCTGTATCTTGCTACGTCCGTCTGAGGACCTGGTTTTTCCCCAGGTGTGTGTTCATGTCTTCCGCAGGTATTCTAGCCAAGGCCGTGGTCTTCTCCTTTCCTTCGAAGACGATTGGGCTTGGTTCGTCTTGTAATTTTTTTTTATTCTTGTACATTTCTTTCATTGAGATAGTTGGTAGTAGACTTTGTCTCCGCCCAACGATTGTATCATAAATATCCAAGTTTATTTTTATATTATTATTCTTTTCATTGTGGATGAGATTTAGTTTGTCTTGGATTACTATATTTTACAGCTTATGTATTTATATGTGGCCTACATACTTCGTATGAATACAGCTGGCATGTCTACGTTCCTAGTCCTGCGTATATTGGGACTGGGGTATTACATGTTTTTGTGGTGGCCCATGCAGGTCAAGATAAATTATTTGGTTACTTTACTGTACCAAGCAAGCCTGCGGATAGGATTAGAGTCTAGGATCTCATCCACATACTTGACCTTCTCGATTCTATTTTGAATCCCTTGATTTGTATCTTGCTTGATTCCCTCTACCATTAATTCTTATCCTTCTTTCGTGCTTGATGTTGGTTAGAAAGGTAATCCATACTAGGTAGACTTGTCCCATTGTTCCATCACACCACTAGTTTAACTCTTTTAAGTTGGGTAGACACCTCACGACCTAACATTTATTTTTCTTGTGACCCATATTAACATGATTACTTAGAATATAGCCTTTATAGGACCCTAACTTATCTAGCCCACCAAGCCTTAGATAAAAGACAGTAGGATGAATGTATAGGAACAATCACATGACAAGACTTAGATTCTTAAGGAGCTGAACTAATTCTACCTTCTTTCACTCTTACGCTCTCGTGCCTTTGTTTTTACCATCGTGACTAATGCTGCTAAGTAGCCTAATTTTTGCAAGCTTACTTTTTATTCAAGCTTGTTCAAGGACATATATTTTATTGGGGGCCCCCACTAACATATTGTCTACTCAGAACCGGTGCATGATGGTCTGATCAACCTAGTGCACTTTGGTTCGCCTTTCACACTATTATCCTACGTGGTTGAGATATAGTTAAACTTACCCCTTAGAATCTCATCCACTATTGCCTTGACGATTCTTTTTGAATTATTCGGCCGCCTTTGAACCACGTATTCGTATTCGATAATATCGTCTTTGAACTCTATATTGCTTTTGCTTTCACCTATTTTAGAAGGACGAAAGCGCTGTACTTGAATTTCCTCTAGCTATCCTATCTCTTGCGACCATTAACACTCGATGTGACTATATCTTTGTCTTAACTACTTGTCCCTTCCTCGACCTTCTATCACGACTTCCTAATCACTTCAATTAGGAGTGAATCTAATCGTTCTCCTAATCGTACCATCAACCTACTCCCAAGAACCATATAAGTCTCTAAATTGTTTATATGGATCCACTTAAAACTTTTAATCTTTTCCTTTTACGTTTATTAGCCATGTTCGTGATTTATTATCTAAATCATGATTTTCTAATGCTTGTTTATGTTGTTTCTTGCATCGTCCAAGGACTCGTCGAATTGTCATTACCAATATATCCCTTGTGCCTTCTTACCACCTACTTATTCTTAATTTCAAGGACGAAATTCTTGTAAGTTGGGTAGGATGTAAAATTCCTAAATTTCTAATATATTTTAGTACTGATTTTTTTGTATTTATACGTCGCATAGTCGTATTGTACGTCGCACGAAAATTTGCGTTTTTTTGTATTTACTCGTCGAGTGCGAATATGTGCGAGGTACATATTTTTAGAAAAATGGTTTTTGATTTTCGGTAATGATTTCAAAATTATATATAATAATTATTTTTATTAAAAGTTGTGAAAAGTATCTATCGAAGTTGCCAAAACTTATTATTTTAGTTATTTATAAAAGGCTATCTTATTTTAATAAGTGGTAGATTATGTGAATATTCTACTCGTGTAAAGCGCATAAAAATTATTTCATGTATATTTTCAAAATTTATTTTTATTATTTATAATAATTTATTTAGCAAGAAGGTATTTTAAATATGTAAATATTTATGTTTATTTTTGAATATTTTTACCTAAATTATTTAAAGGGTATTTTGAAGATATTTCCTACTAATATTTAAAATATATATTGGAATTTTTGAAATTAATTATTATATAAATTTTGTAAAAACATATTTTGGATATATTTGTGATAAATTAAATTATGATTTGATTTATTGATTTAAATTAAATAGTTTAATTTAAATGTGTAATTTATCTATATTTAAATAGGATTTTGATTTAGATATGAATGTATTGGTTTAAATTTAATAATAGAATTATCTATTTGGGTTTAAATAAATCCTAGTCTCTATCTACATTGGATTATATTTGATTGAGTTACTTTTAAATCAATTTGAATTAAATAGTGAATAATCGAAGGAAATTAAAACTCTTCTTAATCCTTATCTAGATAAGACTTTTGTAAACCCCTTGATTTTTTCAAAATAAATATTTGTAAAAATTTTGGATTTTTAAATAACTATTTATTGACCTATTATATAATTTGTATTATTTTACATATATTTAGTATAGTGCTCATTGGTGAATTTAGTATAAAAATATATAAAGCTATTTTTCTAGTACATTAAGGATCTAAACTATATTATACAATTTCTTTTCCTCAAAATTTTAGGATTTATTTCATAACGTTTATTAATTTTTATATGTTACTTATATTGTACATAATATAGAATAAATGTCAAATTAGTATTAGATATTTCAGTTTGTATAAATGAGATTAGATGAAGGTTGTTTAAATAAATATTAACTATAGTTATTATATATAGTAATTTTAAATAATGTTATAGATAATTTAGATAAATATAAATTATATTTTAAATTAATACTAATCCTACTTCTACATGGAAAACATCTCTATCTATATCATATCCTAACAAAGCAAACACCAATTTATTTAAATCAAATCCTATCTAATTTAGGAGATAAATCTAAAATAAATACCTATATAAACCCAATACCTCCCCCTTCTATCACACATAATTCGAAATTATTTTTAGTCCAATAAAAACTCTAAAATTCGTTATTAGAATTCAGCCACGCTTTTTAGTAGCAAGAGCAACTTGGAACGACGATATCTCCTAGCTCCGAACTCCGTTTCGCCTCCAGTTTTTTTTAAAAGAAGCATATCGAGGTAAGATTTCCAAAAACATATTTTAATAGACAAAATTCGTTCTGTAGATTTTTGTAAAACTATTTGAGTATTAAATGTCCGAAAAATAAAAGTGTTTCAGTATTTTTGTGATTTCGGGAGTTTCCGGAAACGAAAATACGATCCGTTTAGTTTTTCGGAAAGCTAATACGAAAACCTATGCCATATCCTAATTATAGAATTTATTAAATAAATCTAATAGGTATAGTATTAATTATAATTAGATAATAGACTATTTTCAGCATTCGGAGATGTTTGTTTGGACCTTAGTTCCTCAGCAGCCGTTGTTCCACCTACTTTCCTATCTGATCTTCGCCACCACAGTGCTCAGTACCCAGGCAAGTATACCTTGCTAATTAACTGTTATTTATTTATTTTCTGCATTATTTATTTTATTTCATATTGTTAGTTTTCTTTGTTATAAACTGCGCGTCCAAGCCACACTTGGGTACAAGCGACTCTATTAGTCGGTTTTACTTTATTATATGCATGTTAACTTAGTGTTAGCGGACTAACTTCTTGTTGGGGATATCTTTATATCTTCCTTTGGCTGTGACACTCACACTACACGGTTTGAGACATGTTGTTAGGGGCACGACTTATTGACTAGCTATCTCTAAAGTCGTATGACGGATTGATGATCGTAACTGCTATGACTAGGGTTTTAGAGACTCAAGCAGTTACGAAACTGGACGAGCCATGGACATGACTTAAACAGTATGGGAAATATTGGGGGAGGACAGTCGCTAGTGCGTATGGAAATCCAAACAGGTAAACCACAGTCTCCGGATGGAATTGTGGCGTTATATTTGTAGATACCCTCTGACGTTTTGGACGTTACGGCCGGATACAGATGACTGGATGCCAGTTACGTACCCATAGCCTAAAATCTCACCCATGTGCATGAAAGCTGTCCTCTAAATTGCACATTAGGCGGTTAGAATATCCTTTGCATATTTGTGTCTAGAATAGTCTTTTATATATTATTTTATTATTCTGACAGTTCATATTAGCTTGTTCTTCCTGTATCTTGCTACGTCCGTCTAAGGACCTAGTTTTTCCCTAGGTGTGTGTTCATGTCTTCTGCAGGTATTCTAGCCAAGGCCGTGGTCTTCTCTATTCCTTCGAAGACGATTGGGCTTGGTTCGTCTTGCAATTTTTTTTGATTCTTGTACATTTCTTTCATTGAGATAGTTGGTAGTGGACTTTGTCTCCGCCCAACGATTGTATCATAAATATCCAAGTTAATTTTTATATTATTATTCTTTTCATTGTGGATGAGATTTAGTTTGTCTTGGATTACTATATTTTACAGCTTATGTATTTATATGAGGCCTACGTACTTCGTATGAATACAGCTGGCATGTCTACGTTCCTAGTCCTACGTATATTGGGACTGGGGCGTTACATGCACACAGCAAACCAACAAACTACTGGTCTTCGAAGGACCTCAAAGGACACACACTAGAACGACAACCATTTATTCCACTACCATCAACAACAGGAGGCCGCAAACTACTCATCCGCCGGATCATCGTCGTCTCCACCCTGAGCACGGTAAAAAGCACCGAAAGGATCCACGCCATCCGGGTACATGAAGTCGTAGGCGTTGGGGTCAGAGAAGCAGGAGCCTTGGTACATGGGATCCTGAAGGTTGAGATCCAGATAGGTATTTCGGTCCTGGAGAGTGCGCTGAATGAAATAGGCATGGTCATGGATGCGACTCTGGATAAGGTTCCCAAGGCCGCGAGTGTTGGCCCTCATCGCTCCTCCGCCTGAGCCATGCGCATGTCAAAATGCTGCTGGGTCAGTGGCATAAAACGCCCAGATGTAGGAGGAGTAGAAGAGGGCGCAGTAGGAGCAGTGGCCGACGGTTCTTGGAAGGAGGAAGCACGAAACGTGGAGGCACCAAGGATGGAACGAGAGATAGCAAGGTAGGATGATACGACGTCCGACTGGCAGAGGGAGAGATCCACGTTCTTCTCCTCTAGGATTAGGGTGATGAAAGAACCATAGTAGAGAGACTACTTCCCCGTGGGCAGGACACCGAAGAAGGCATTGAGAAGAGTCTTGGGAAAGGACCAAGTCTTCTTAGAATAAAGATAATACATGCATACGAGTGCATCATTGGTGATCGCATCGTAGTTGCCGCCCTTGGGGTAGATGGTGTGGCAGACGATCCGATGGAGCTCATAGTAGAACGGCTCCAACTGTGAGGAAAGGGCCAAAATGGCCGGAGGATTGGGTCCCTTACAAATGATGGCGTAGAACTCGTCAAAGGAGACCTCGGCAGAAGGATAGAGAGCAGCCAAGGACAGGAGAGCATCTCCTTTCTCAGGGACTTCAAGAATGCCGACAATATCTCGTGCCGTCAGGAGGAAGTGGCGATCGTTCACCCTGATCTCAATGGCATTATTCTGGATGTCGGAAATGAGATTGCAGTAGAACATACGTACCGTCGCGGGGTAGACGGGCACCTGACGTCGAAGAAGAGATGAGAGATCGGCCGACTCGAAGAGGGAGAGATGGCCGGAGAAAACATTCCATTTGATGGTACGGCCCTTGTAGACGTTGTGGTTCACAAAATGCTGGAACCAAGCATCGGCAGCCAAGGCGGAAGTAAAGATTTTTGGATCATTGCCATGGAGGAGAGGCACGGGAGTGAACGAATTGGCAGTGGTGGAGGAGGAGCGAGGACGCTTGTGGGTTGCTATGGGAGGATGGAGAGTGTTGAAGGAGAATAGATGAAGAGTGAAGAGGATGAAGAAGAAGGTAGAGTTTATAAAGGAATATTGGGAAGATGAGAGGGTTTTTGAAAGTTGAGGAGGAGTGATGGAGGAGTAAATGGGGGGAGTTTTAAAAAAGTAATGATGAAAGTAGTTAATGGGGGTAGTAGAAGGGATGGGATGGGATGGGAGGTTATGGAAAAGAGGAGAGGATTAGATGGGTAGTTAAGGAGGTTATGGGGAAGAGGAGAGGATTAGATGGGTAGTTAATGAGATAGAGGGTGATTGGATAGGTAGTTAATGAGGGAAGAGGGAAAAAGAAGGAGTGGAAGAGATGGTGGGGCACGATGCAGATGTGACAGCTGATGTCTGCCTCAAAACGGCATACCGTCGGTATGCCATTTTTGGCACAGAACATAATTCTGAACGAAAATTGGTATGCCGTCGGTATACCGCCGTATACCGTCGATGTGCCGTTGGAGATGAGCTAAGTATCGAAACAAATGATGCCCAATTCTTGGCAAATAAAAATAAAACGATCCTCCAGGAGTGGTTTGGTGAAAATATCGGCTAACTGATAAGTAGTGTCAATAAAATCAAGGCGGATATCCCTATTTTGTTGATGGTCATGAAGAAAATGGTATCTAATCTCAATGTGCTTCGTGCGGGAGTGACGAATCGAGTTTTTCGTGAGATTTATCGAGCTAGTGTTATCACATTTAATAGAGGTACAAGTATTAGAAATGCCATAGTCTACAAGTGTTTGTGACATCCAAAAAATTTGTGCACAACAGCATCCGGCCGCTATATACTCGGCTTCAGTGGTTGAAAGAGCAACATAGTTTTGTTTCTCACTAAACCACGATACCAAGGATTTCCCAAGGAATTGACATCTGCTGCTAGTGCTTTTTCGGTCAATTTTGCATCCGGTAAAATCTGCATCCGAGAAGCCGTGAAGCTCAAAGGATGAAGATTTTGGATACCAAAGGCCCATATTAATGTTTTCTATGAGATATCGAAAAATACGCTTTACAGCACATAAGTACGATTCCTTTGGATTTGCTTGGTATCGTGCATAAAGACATACACTAAACATGATATCAGGTCGGCTAGCAGTTAGATAAAGTAAGCTACCGATCATACCTCGATACTTACGAATGTCGATCGAAGTGCCATCTTCATCATTGTCAAGCTTTGTCGTTGTTGCCATAGGAGTCCTCATTGATTTGGATGAGTCAAGTTCGAAACGCTTGAGGAGATCCTTTGTATATTTTGCTTGATTGATGAAGGTTCCCTTGGGTCCTTGTTTGATTTGCAAGCCCAAAAAGAATGATAGTTCGCCTATTATGCTCATTTCAAATTCATCCTGCATTACTTTAGCAAATTCTACACAACGTGCATTGTTAGTAGAACCAAAAATAATGTCATCGACGTAAATTTAAACTAATAAAAGAGTGTCATTAAGGGATTTGATAAAAAGTGTCGTGTTGACTTTGCCCTTAGAAAAATTATGTGAAATAAGAAAGAAACTAAGGCGCTCATACCAAGCACGAGGAGCTTGTTTGAGGCCATAAAGGGCTTTGTGTAGTTTGAAAACGTGATGAGAAAATTGAAAATCTTCAAAGCCAGGAGGTTGTTTAACATAAACTTCCTCTTTAATAATACCATTTGGAAAAAGCACTTTTAACATCCATTTGAAAGAGTTTGAAATCATTAAAGCAAGCAAAAGCACATAGTATATGAATGGATTCAAGACGAGCAACCGGAGCATAGGTTTCATCGTAGTCAATGCCTTCCTCTTGGTTATAGCCTTGAGCAACCAATCGGGCTTTGTTACGAGTCACTAACCCATCTTTATTAAGTTTATTTCAAAACATCCATTTAGTTCCAATAATGGGGTGGTTGTTAGGTTTAGGGACAAGTTCCCAAACCTTGTTTCGCTCAAATTGATTTAGCTCTTCTTGCATCGCTATCATCCAAAATTTATCATGAAAAGCATCATTATTATTTTTAGGCTCTATTTGATAAATAAAAGCCATGTTTGCACAAAGATCACGAGTGGAGGATCTAGTACTAATACGGGAAGAAGGATCCCCAATGATAAGCTCCTTAGGATGATTAAGGACAAATCTCCATTCCTTTGGAAAATCCTCTTGAGGAGGCTCGAGTGGTAGAGAATCTTTTGTTTGAGGGGTCACAATTTCATTGTTAGATGAAGAAGGACGAGGATCTCCAATAGAAGAGTTCTCCAAACCAAATGAGATGTCATCAACATCATCGGATGAGGAGGATGTAGAAGAGTTAAGTTCATCAAAAGAGACATTAATTGACTCTTCGACAACAAGACTTCTTTTATTAAATACACGAAAACCTTTGCTATGTATTGAGTAGCCAAGGAAAATACCTTCGTAAGCTTTTTCTTCAACCTTACCTAGGTTGTCCTTGGTATTCAAAATAAAACATTTGCATCCAAAAACTTTAAAATACTCAGTAGAGGGAATTTTGTCAAACCAAAGCTCATAAGGAGTCTTTTTAGAAATAGGTCTAATCAAGACTCTAATTATAACATGACATGCCGTGTTAACGGCTTTCGCCCAAAAGTATTGGGGGAGCTTATATTGGTTTAACATAACCCGGGCCATATCGCCAAGGGTTCTATTCTTTCTCTCCACAACACCATTTTGTTGAGGAGTTCGAGGGCAAGCAAAATCATGACGAAAACCATTCCTTTCATAAAATCTTTTAAAATCGACATTGTCAAATTCTCCTCCATGATCACTTCTAATCTTGTTAATAGAAAAGCATTTCTCAATTTGAACATATTTACAAAATGCAACAAATTTACGAAAAGTATCACTTTTACAAGCGAGAAAAATAACCCAAGTAAATCTCGAAAAATCATCAACCAAAACAAAAGCATAAAGCTTGCCTCCAAGACTAGCTACTCTACTAGGACCAAATAGATCCATATGAATAAGTTGAAGTGGTCTAGTGGTACTCACAGAGTTGATGGATTTGAAGGATGACTTGGTCAACTTACTTTTCTCGCATTCTTCACACACCATATCCTTTTTGAAAGGGATACTTGGAAGTCCTCGTACAAGCTTCTTGGTTGCAAGTCGAGAAATGGTATCCATGTTGGCGAGTCCAAGCCTCATATGCCAAAGCCAACTTTCATCATTCTTTGCAACTAGGCACCTGTCATTGTTAGTACCTTCGACAAGATATAGAACATAGATATTGTTTTCTCTAATGCCTTCATATACTGTAGATCCACTAGAGCTATCGGTAATAAAGCATTTGAGTTTAACAAACTTAATGTCATAACCATTATCAGTAAGATGACTAATAATAAGAAGATTGTGTTTAAGAATTGTAACAAGACAAACATTCTTAATACAAGGATAAGGAGGGAAACCGATATTACCATTTCCTATAATATGACCTTTTAGATTGTTACCAAAAGAAATGTGTCCTTCCTTCTTCATCGATAGCGTTGTAAAAAGTGAAGCATCACCGGTCATGTGCCGTGAACAACCGCTATCGAGGATCCACTTGCTTCTAGCATGCGAAGGATTCTTCACCTACAACATAAGTTGAAGATGAACATTTTGGTACCCATGATTGTTTGGGTCCTTGATTGTTAGTCTTAGGAACCCATTTATAAACTTTTATTTCAATTTGTTTCCTTGTCAGACAATAATTAGAAGTATGTCCAAGTAAGCCACAATAGTTGTACATCATAGAAGATTTAGAAGAAAACGTGTGAGTGTTATGCATATGTGAAGCTTTAGTGCGAGGAGTTCTATCATGAGTGTTATGGTGATGATAATAGAAGGCATGATGCGAGGTGTTCTTCTTAACAAACGGTCCTTTCCTTATGTTAGGATAGGACTTGTGTGTCGTGTTCTTGTTCATGTAAGAAATATGACTAGTATTGTGATGAGTGTTGGGGTGTCTTGGAGTATGTGTGTGAGTAGTATTCTTATTACCTAGTTTCTTACTCTGTACAAGAAGATCATTATACTTAGTAGAGGTATCATATTCTCTTCTATTTGTATCTTGAACTTTATCCATGGTAAAATTATAAGCCCTTCTGAGGGATTGAATCTCATCATCCTTTTTCTTAATGATAGCTTGAGATTCTTGTAACTTGAGTCACAAAGACTTTATCTCATCCATGTCGGAAGCAGGAGATTTCCCTTTTACATTAATAATGATGTTAGAGAATCTTTCTACTTCAAGTTGAAGTGCATCAACCTCTTTTAGAGATTTCTTGTACTTATTTCTAACACCTTTGTGTTCTTTGTGTAGTTCAAGAATAGTATTTTCCAAGTCATCATAAGTAAGAGTATTTAAAGAGAGATCATCGAGTACCTCATCGGTTGCCATGAGACAAACGTTTGTATTGTGTTTGCAATCTATGTCGTTATCTGAATCGTTGGCATCGCTCTCACACCAAATGCTTGTGTTGGCAAATTTTCTGGAGGACGAGCATCCTTTGCTAGGCTTCTCGTACTTAATGAGTCTTTTCTTGTCATAGAACAATCTCTCCTGATGTGACCGGTTCTGTATTGGTAGCATGCCGGATCTTTATCGTTGTCCCATTTAAAGCGGTTGGCTTTGTTGAATTTGAGGAACTTTCGGAAGTGCTTAGCTGTGAGAGCTATTTCTTCATCATCATCCGACTCATTATCGTCGGAGCTATCCTTTGAGTAGGATTTTGTAACGTTGAGAGCTAGAGACTTCTCCTTCTCTTTGGCTTTCTCCTTCTCCTTTTCTTGCATGGAAGGTTTCTCTTGATCTTTCATGTCAAGTTCATGTGTCATAAGCTTCCCCATGAGGGTCTCAAGGTTCATGACTGTCAGGTCGTTCCCTTTAATGATGACGGTAGCTTTAGGACTCCATCCTTTGGTCAATCCTCTGAGAATTTTTCTAATCTTTTCATGAGCAGGATATTCCTTACCAAGAGAAGAAAGAGGATTAATGATATCACCAAAACGAGTAAACATGCAAGTAATAGACTCATCTTGTTTTATCTTAAAAGACTCATATTCTTGTGTGAGTCTACTAATCTTTGATTCTTTTACTTGTGATGTGCCCTCGTGTGTGACTTCAAGCAACTTCCAAATCTCATTCGAAGTCTTACAAGTAGAGATTCTATTGAATTTACTGCTATCGAGAGCACAGTAAAGAGCATTCATAGCCTTAGCATCTCGACTAGCAAGCTTCTTGACATTCTCAGTGAGTTTGTCCCTAAGGGTGTCAGATACAACATCCTCAATAACTTCGGAAGGAGTAGGGAGACCATTTATCACACAATCCCATAAATCGAAATCTATGGACTTCAGATAAATGCTCATTCTAATCTTCCAATAGTTATAGTTGGTTCCATCAAATAGAGGAGGCCTATTTGTGGAGTGTCCCTCATTGTGGAATGTGTTGATACTAGGGTTAGTGGCCATGGATCACTTTAAGGGTGTAAATCCAAATCAAGAGAACAATGCTCCGATACCAATTATAGAACCCTAGAGGGGGGTGAATAGGAAAATAAAATAATTTAAACACAAGAAGCTATATTCTTCAATTAAAAAGAGAGAGAGTAAGAAAATTAAACACGCGATGTATCCTGATATCCTCCCTAGAAGCAATCTAGTCCCTGAACTCTCTCCGGCTTAAATCTACTATTTAGTAAAATAGTACACACGAGTTTGGATTCGAAGAACTCGCCAACTTCAACATGAGTTTGGATCCGAAGAACTCGCCAACTTCTTACACACGAGTTTTCTTACGATGGCTCGCCAACTTCAAAAGGAAAGGAAAAGAACTGTTGATCTTCTAACACTTGAAGATCGAAAAGTACAACTCTTAAATACTCTAGCACTTTTGGAATGGATGACAATTAAAAGCTTGGGTAGAGTAGTAATGGTGGAGCTCTTGGTTGTTGGAAAATTTATGACTTGAGTGGATAAGCCTTCAAGAGAGAGAAGGCATCCATTTATAAAGAAACCAAGAGTAGGTAGCATTTAATGCTGTAGGATATAGCCCAGATGGCATACCGTCGGTATGGACCGGCATGCCGTCGGTATGCCGTTCTGAACAGTAACGGTAATAATTATATCCGTTGGGTAGCATTTAATGCTAGCAATTAAAGCTAGTATCGTCCATTCAAAAATCAAATTAGATGAACCAGTATACCGTCGGTACGTCGCGGTATGACGTCGGTATATCGATGTTCGTCACAGAATATTTTGTGGCTTAACAAAACGGTATACCGTCGGTATGCCGTAGTATACCGTCGGTATGCCGATGTTTTATCACAGAACGTTTTATGGCACAAAAAATGGTATACGGTCGGTATGCCGTAGTATACCGTCGGTATTCCGATATTTATTACAGAACGTTTTTGTGGCAAACGAAACGGTATGCCGTAGTATACCGTCGGTATGCTGATATTTGTCATAGAATATTTTGTGGCCAATAAAACGGTATACCGTCGGTATGCCGTAGTATACCGTCGGTATGTCGTTCATTTAGACATTGATTTTTGACTGAAAACTAGAAAAGCTTTTCGTTTTGTCATCCAACCTTAAGTGTTTACAGAAAGACCTAGACCTTGTACAGACTCGATATCTTCAAGTGTTGAGAGCCGTCTTTAAGGATCGTTGGTCTTTTCTTCAGTCTTCATGGCTTTGATGACTTGGCTTGAATGGACAGACTTTATGTAGTAGAGCTTTTAAAATAATATCAATCTGAAAACAGAGAAAACTAGACTACGAAGATGTTGTTAATGTTGTCAAAATAAATTGTGCCAACACCTGCCTCAGCTGCAACTTCGGGGTCCTGTGTAAAGGACAAACGCAAAGGTGAGAAAGCTTCTAAAGGCTTGACTAGAACGGCTATGGAGTCTGGAAGGGATCTACCTCCTGAATAATAACGGCCCGTGATGCCGTTCCTCCTCTTCTAGTTTGCCGGGAGGACCTCCTCAAGGGAGGCGAGCCAGCACCCACTTCCTTGGCTCTCCTCAGGGCGACAGTTTTTTCTTCCGCTTTAAGGTTGGCTCCTGAGCCAATTCAGTTGAAGCTTTCCTCTTCTGAGGAGGATTGAGAGGAGAAGAGTCATCATCTTTCGTGTCCTCCTTTGGAGACACTGTTAGCTCCCTAAAGATAGCTTTTGGCTGCGATACTACGGCTGGATTCACAGTGGGAACAGCATTCTCCTTCTTACGGCCCTTCGGCACCTTTTTTGCAGGAAGAGGGCCAAACCGAGTCCCCAATATCAAGCTCTGTTCACGATCATACCGAGGATGAAAAGTATTGATCTGAATATAAAATTTGGTGGCGGCATAGCACAAATTGGTCTCAGGCTTATCCAAGGGCAGAGTGAAGACTGCCCACGTGCACCCGGTACTATAATACATCCAAGTACGCGCCCCTTCAATTAAGCTGCCTATCGACTCCAAGTGCGGGCTAGCATTCCCCAAGAGGAGTTGGTTCTAGCCAAACTGCCCGCGAAACAGCTCCGCAGATATGGCTCTAGATAGACAAGATTCATATTTCGGAGCACCAGATGCGATGGTCTAATAAACTTAAGCCAGTGAAGCACCCCAGCAGTCAAACTAGTGGCATGAACTCCCTCATCCACTAAGATATCTCCTGCATTACCGCTACCAGACAGAGGGGATACTCTGAAGGACTCATAGTTTTGTAAGAAGCCCAAAGCTTTTCTGCAGGCAGGTACACCGGTGACGGCCCAATCTGCATCACGAACTCTACGAAGAAAGGCGTCTCCCGCCAAAGAGTCCGTCACCAGCCCAGCATTCTTCAGGGTAGGACAATGCAGTAGCAGCCACCCCACCAGGAAATGATACGGAAGTTCGGTATGGACGAAGTTGGCCCTACCGTCAGGAGTCACCGCATTCCTGACAAAGTCCCGCAGACCTTCTCCAGTGGCACAGACCATCGCGGGAAGCAATTCAAGATGGTATCCGAATGCCAGCTTCACAGCCAGAAGTATCATACCCCGGTTTATTCTTCCAATGGACCCTGAACCTCCGGGAACTATGCAGTCATGAAGCTAGATCATTAAGAAAGCTACTAGCACAACTTTCTCTGACAACGGATATTCATCTTGACGGAAGTAATGGCCAATCGGGCACTCAAGATCATCACTATCCTCAGTATCTGCCGTCTCATAATCCGTTATCTGGGCTTCTATATCGGACTTGGTCATAGGTTTTAAGATCGAAAAGGAGACTGGATCTTCCCCTTCTCCTTGAACGAAGATGTAGCCCATCCAAGCTCTCGTGTGGGGATTGGCCCCCTCGGTCCTCCCTTTCTTATTAATCCTATGACAGATAAGGAGGTGGCAGAGCAATTCCTTGTACACATCAATCATCTCAGAGTTTTTATTCTCCAGATCCCGAAGCTCTTCATCACAAGGCACGTACTCTTCATATGGCTCCGTACCCCAGGAAAACTTCGACACTTCCTGCATCTCATGGAGAGCCAATCCCATCTCCCCACCCGGAGTAAAAAAGGGACAAGTGTGAAGGTTATATAACTCTGCCAAAGAGACAAACATTGGCCAGTTGACCCTTACACCATACTGAGTGGCCCTAATAGCATAGTAAAGGCCAGCAGTCTTCAGGGTGGCTTTATATGTGGAAAGCATCCAGCCAGTGAGATTGCTCCAGAATGAAGACAGATACCTCCAGCCTTCTATCTGCATCTTTCCTGCGGGATACGACACATCCCCCGTTATCATCAAATGGCAAAGCGTGTCAGCGGCATAAGGATGAAGGTTAGTCGGAATCTTGTTCACTACGACACCGGGTTGCAATCCTCTCGTAGAATAAGATACAGAGCCGCGGACACACTTGAAAGTGTCCTTCTTCCGATCGCCTGAGTCGAAATGTATTCTTCCAGAGATAACCCGGGGGAGCTCAGGAGTCAGCTCCCACTTCATCTGTCACCGCATGGCTAAGACAGTAAAAGCAGACAAAGGATATTGATGCTCCATCGACGGTAGCCATATCCTCTGATTGTTCGGACAGATTACCATTGGGTTTCTCAACCATATGGTCTCGCCATCTTTAAACCCCACACTATCACCAAACAGAAAGTACGGTTTCTTGAAACGACGTACCCCTTCATGCCCGAACTTCTCATCGTTAATCATCTGCCTCAAGAAGGTCTTATCATGTTCAAGTATGGCGAGTGTCCGTTCCATAGGCTGGTTTTGACTGATCGTGGATTGATCCTTGCTTATCATATTTGTTATGAGACTAGTACCGAGGACTTGATAGGCAGAGCCGAAAGGGATTCCCTCAAGCTCCGGGACAAACATGTTAACTGCAAAGTCAGAAAAGAAAGTCGGACTCAGAAACCGCAAGAAAAACTAAGTGCTGAAGGACTCTTATGCGCCCAAAGATTTATACACCCAAAGGACTATGCGCCCAAGACAAACATGTGGGCGCATAAACGTACAACAGTACATGGGTGCATAACATGCAAACAGCATGTGGGCGCATAACATAGCAACATGTGGGATCATAGCACACCATAGTGTTGGCGCATGACTTCTGTGGGCGCATAATGATGCTCACAGAAGTATGTTGCCTTAGGCGCACGCGCCCAGGCAGAAGAAAAGTCTGAGCGTCACAAATTAACGCTCGAGACTTTGTTTTTTGAGGCATGGCTTCACCCAAAATCGGGTCCTGGACTGGTGAGGATGCTGCCGCAGGAGGAGAGCCACTCGGTGCAGCCCCCTTGCCCTTCGCAGATCTCTTGGCGACCTTGGAAAACATGATTCGTTAAAGAAAGAAGAAGAAGAGTCTTTTGAAAGTTCTAAGAGAGGAGAATAATAAATGTTCTCTCTCCTTCAGAGCCTATTTATAGGCATGGGCCACTTCCTATGCACCCACTATTTCCTATGCGCCTATGTGCCCATTGCGCAGTATGCGCCTACAATGGCCAATGCGCCCACGTGAAAATCCAGCCTCTTGCGCACTATGCGACTGCCACTTGCTGACGTGGACGACGTATGAAGGATGGACCTCTTAAAATTCTACCCCGATGAATCTGTCAGTTCATATTTTCGAGGAAGATCTCAACAGCCGTCTCTCTGACAGGCTGGCCAAACTCTATGCGCCCAAAAGAGAGTGCCATGCTATGCGTCTACTGCATCACAAGAAGACGGTCTATACTTCTTTCAAAGTATTTCGAACTCGTTCAAGTATCGAAAATTTTGAACGGGGTCTTGTAGAAGCATGAAAATTTTAGCAATAAAGCCTTATGCGCCCAATCCAATGAGGACATATGCGCCCAAGTGAAGCTCCTATGTGCCCAAGTCACCCAGTGAAGCTCCTATGCGCCCATCTCCTTGTGAAGCTCTATGTGCCCAAGACAAGCTCCCCCAAAAGGAGGCTGCATAGCCTGAAATAGGGCTATGCACCCAAGCCTGACTCGATCAAAGCCATGATCAAAATGTGCACCGAAGCACATGGCCACGTCAGTCGTGTACCGAAGCATGCAGCCACGTCAACACCACGACCAACCCACGATCTCGCAGCCTACATGCGCCTACACCCTATGCGCCCAAGGCAGGACTATGCGTCCACATGAAAACCAGTGTGTTTTCCTCATGTGGGCGCATAACATCATTCCAGCTCAAGAATGACTATAAAAAGGGGTCTCATCCCTCTCCAAAACACAGAACGGAGAGCATTTTCAAGAGCCAAATTGCTGCACTTCTTGCCAGTGATCCGAAAGTTAGCAATTTTCTTAGGTTTTCTTCCGCTTTTGTAATCGGAGTCAACCGAGTAAAGGAGCAACTGCTATTCGATCTCCATCGTCCCATTCCTCAGAATTCTTTTTTGTACTCAGGGATCCTCAGCGCAGGATCTCTCAAGCGTACTCAATTTGTGGTGCCTTACACCAAAAAAGAAAAGTTATCGTTTCTTCTTCTTCTTTTTTTGTGTCCACAATACTAATCAGCCCAATAGACTAAATCTCACTAAATAACTTACCATAAAATATACTATATTACAGCCTAAACTCTAGCCTAGCCCAATCCATACATTAGGAATCAATATAGCCCAAAATACCCAAACCATTTTATACCTCAAAATCATTACTGGGTTAAACCCAATCAATGGGCCCAACCCATTAAATACTAGCAGCACCTCTGCTACTTCTTCCTTCAAAATAATCGGGGGAGAGAGAGATTGAGAGGGAAAGATAGTAATAAATATGATATTAAAACCTTACCAAGCTAATATAAAGAAGTCCATTTAAGAGAAGTCCATTTAAGAGGCCTTTTTTTCTCAGCCCATAGATTTTAACAATTACTAACACAAAATAAATAGAAATATTAAAGGGGGAAGAGAGTATGGAGGCTTGTCTCTAGAGAAAATAATGGGGAAGTGAGAAGAGGAGCAATACTCACCGAGTTCGTGCATACGACGACGGTGCTGGGCGTATGAGCGGCATGCGGTCGCGGTCGGACGCTGCTTCAGCCTGGGCTGTCGAAGCTCGTCGACTGTACTGTGCCACGAGGGAAGAGCGACTCGCGGAGGAGAAAGTCAGACACAGCCGCTCCGGCTAGGGCGCGGCAGCTCTCCGCGAATCTCGGGTCTCAGTGGTACGAGATCTGAGGTCGAGAGGGAAGTCCTCCGATGAACGGCACAACAGTGACACGGATGTACGGGGGGCAAGCTCGCCTGACGTGGGACAGAGGTGCGGATGGCCGGTGCTAGTTGTTGGCGCTACGGTAGGCGAAACCTCTAGATAAGGCCTCGTCCAGTACGACAATTAATGCGACGTCCGTTGGCTCGCGAGGCCTGACACCGCTCCGGTCATGGACGTACAAGCGAGGGTGGCACACAGCACGTGTCGAGCACTTCTCAGTGAAGGGGGTCAAGGAGGTCGCCGTGCTGGAGAGAAGCCACAGAGATAAGTGGTCCATGGCACGGAATAGCAACCACAGAGGAGGAGGCGATCACGTCTAGCTCCGGACAGGAAGGAGTTGGTCGAGCTGTCGGCGAGTCCGACTGACATACGTGATAGAGGATCGGGTTTGAGTCGGCTGCTTGCTGTCAAGGCCGCTGCACACGATAAGGGCAGCAAGCAGACGCCAGTGGCAGCTTTGAAATAGAGGGGCGGACAACGCCGGGAGAGAGAAGCTCTTGGCGGCACTCTGAGTCTCACGGAGGATAGAGGATGGCTATGGAAGTGTTGATGGTGATGATGGTCCGAGGAACGGGGTTTTTGTGGAGTTTACTGTATTAGTGGTGTTGTTGTTGCGATGGTGTCGGGATGGTGCTTGATGATGGAGGTGGTGATCGGGCGCTATTTGCAGTAGACATCACGGGTGCTTGGTAGGGTGGTACGGTGATGGCACCATGGTCGGAGGCGCTGCCTTGTTTTCTGATGCGCGCATCTGCGCATCTTCGACCCAAGGGGGTGTTGTAGCGGTGGGACTGATGGTTGCCGACAATTGGGACAGAGGACAGAGGTGGTCTATTGGCCCAGGGCTGGTCTCTGTGGAGGCGATGTAGGAAGACGATAATGTTGGCGTGGTTGTAGGGGTTGGCGTCGGCTCTGCAGAAAGAGCAGGGAAGGTCGAGTTTTGTTATTCTCCATATGTATATACTATGTATCAGATGTAAAGGGATAGGTAGATTAGAGTTAAAACTATTTGGCCTTATCTTGGCTTTTATTTTGAGCGACCAACATAGAGTGAGGGCCTAAAGATGTACTGTTACTTTCTATGTTTATCTACCAAAGCATGGATTACGACCTTGTTTTGTTTCCTTTTCTTTTCTACCTATATATATTATATATAACCATTTATATACATCTATATATGTATTTTTTTATATACATATTTACATTGGACTAAATACGCAATAAAACCAATAGATTCTTAATAATATGGTTTTTCCTAGTATAGGACATAACATACAAAATTGAGAGCAGAGACGATCGAGAGAGTGCGTGCATTGTAGCACGGAGTCGGATCCAGTGCGTCCGACGGAGCTGTGGATGCTGGCAAGGATAACGGGAGTGACATGGAATATGAGTCGAAGAAAATAAAGCATCAAATTGTATAGACATTCCCCATGGCAGGCATCCACGCTCCCTCTGCACTACTTTACACTAAAAGTAGTCCTTTCCCAGCATCATCGAGTTCACCGGCTATGGATGACCGACTTCAACTAGGGCATTAACTATGAGGTCTGCTAAGCCATTCCTTCTTGATTCAACTAGTGAAAAAATATGTACAAGCTACTAATATTATCCATAATAATATAATTCCTTGTCTATTAACAAAATCAATAGTCACTTAAATAAACATTCGATAATATCACGTAGTTTTAAATCGTATGAACATAATTATTTAAAAATACTTTAATCACATATTATCAGATAAATATTTAATGAAATAAAATTTCATTAGAATGCTAAATTAAAATCCTTATTCAGATATTCTAAAACAGTGCCTGCATCAATTAATTGTTCATACTAAGGACGTAAAATTGATATCATTCAATTCTATTTTATAAATTCAAATTGTACAATATTTGATAATAATAAATCTACCAGTTAAAATCTATCTCCGTAAAATCTCATATAGTTTGAAAAATCTCTTTTCTACTCTATAGCAATTATATACAAAAATATTATTTTCTACTTGGAAAATATTTAAAACTAAAATAAAATAAATAAATAAATAAATAATCCGGCAAGAGGAGTTACATGTCTCAACTGAATATCAAGCAATGTCTCAACGGAAAATCAAACAAGAGAACGACAGAAAAAAAAACGTTATAATGAACTAAAACATAATGCAATACTGTACTTTCCTAAACCCTTGCACAAATCGTAGTCACAAGTCGAGGATGTAAGAAATGCCGATCTAGAAGCTATCAAGCCATATCATACATCGTACCACGAACCGTGTACAAAAACCACAAGTCAATTCTAAGATAAAATCATAAAAGGTGTCTAATTGGTTAACTAATCTAATAATAGTTAATTCTAGAATAAATCACTTAAAAACCTAATTTAACCTATAATAATCTGAAATATCATCTAAACTAGGAAGTTTGGCCATAAACAGTCATGTTTCTAATTTTGGAAATCATGGCACACAAATCAAGGCGTGTCATTGACTATCTAGTCAAATATTATGAACTCAAAATTTTGAAAGTACACCTTGGTAGAATTCAACGCCATGAATGTATTGGAATCAACCTGCCACAAAATCATGCTTTGGTCAAAAGATATCGTCGTTATGGCTAACCGTGACCAAAACGGTGATTTATCGATCAATTCTGAGTTCAACTGAATAACTAAAATATCAAACGAACATCTAAATTTCTGGAAAAATTCTAAAAATTCTATGTCAAAGATCGTCATGCTAGCTTTCCAAAACTTCAAACGGATCATAAATCAGAGTTTGGGATCTCTCAGGATTTCGAAAACCGTGCGATATGTCGAGTTTTGGACAACAAATACTCACAAAATTCTCCAGAAATTCAGGATCAAAATATTCAAAAATAAATTATTAATTATGGAAGTTTACCTCAATATGAATCCAACAAAAAAATGGCACACTAAACTCACATCGGGGTTGATGGCAATCGTTCCGGAAATTCGGGGGTCTTCAAAGAGCAACTCTCTCAAAACGGTCAAGTGAATATTAGGGTTTTCGATTTCTGCAGTTAAACTTATATATATAGGCAAGCTGCGGCTAAGGTTGTTCGAAGCCGTGGCTATGTGCCACGTGTCAGCATCCTGACGAGCCGGCCTAGAAATGGACGCCTCGATTGTGAGCCGGTTTCATGGCTTGGCTTAGGAGCCATGGCTTCCTAATTAGGAAGCAGCACAGTCAACTATGACGCAGCTGACAGCTGGCCCAGCTCCCCGATGCTGGTGGCTAATAGGTGGGCCACCAGGTGTTGACTGGGATTATGACTGGGTATTTATTTTCAGAAAATGATTTAAAAATCATTCTAAGGCCAAATAAACTTAAATAAAATCCTACAAATTCCAGAAAAATCCTGAAAAATTACAGAAAATATTTTTAACCTCCTAGAGTCTGAATAAAAATACTTTATCCCAAAATGATCCCAAATTGACTTATAATAAATCATGAAAGTAATTGATAAATATAAATCTTCATAAAATAAATACTTAAAAATATCTAAAAATATCTAAAAATTATAGTAAAATATAATATAGCTAAATAATTCTAATAGAACTTATCTAGAGGCAATATGACCATAAGATGGTCCTGTCACCCTCATTTCCCGTATTTCGTATTTATACTCGTATCTGGATTTTGGCATGTATTTTTATTTTTTTTCTCAACTTGTGGAATTTCGATATTTCTCATATTTTAGGTTTTTGGCATGGCTTGGTTTTAATTGGTTTGGAATCGGTTTGGTTTGGTTTATGCATTGGATCATCATTAGCCTACACTCCACCCTCAACACACCACAACCTCCACCATTAAAACACCACCTACCACTCTCTCTCTTCATTACTTCCTCCATAAATTTTCTTCTTCTTCTTCCTCCACAACTCCCCAACCCTTAGGCAAGTGCATCTTGCCACTACATGAGGACCCTCTTTTCTTTGTCCATTTGCTAGTTTAGGACATAGAGATCAACATTAGTTCTTGGGTTTTTATGATTTGGAGTCTCTGTTGATGTAGATCTAAGTTATTGCTATTTTCGGATTTTACATGTTTTGATCTATTTTGGTTGGTTTTCTTTGAGTTCTGATGTTTTCATGTGGAAGAGCTTCCAGTTTCACCCAAGTTGGAGCTTAGGAAATCCGGATTTGGAGTTCGGATAACCAAGTTGTGAACTTTTGAAGCTTGGGTTCAGCCATGGTGTTCTTACTATCTGGAGAAGACAGTGAGCAGTGTGCAGAGCTGTTTAACTCACGCACACTGAGCTATGCACGCTCTTTAGCGCTGCGTACGCTGACTTGAGTACGCTTCCTATTGGAAGCGTGTCTCCTTGAGCTTGCGTGAATTTTCACGCAGCTGCTCCCTTGAGCTTGCGTGACTTTTCACGCAGCTGCTCCCTTGAGCGTGCGTGACTTTTCACGCAGCTGCTCCCTTGAGCTTGCGTGACTTTCACGTATGCTGCCCCCCTTGAGCGTGCGTGACTTTCACGTATGCTGCTTCCCTTGCGCCTGCGTGACTTTTCACGCAGCTGTTCCCTTGAGCGTGCGTGACTTTTCACGCACACTGCTCCTTGAGCGTGCGTGACTTTTCACGCAGCTGTTCCCTTGAGCGTGTGTGACTTTTCACGCACACTGCTCCTTGAGCGTGCGTGACTTTTCACGCACACTGTTCCCTTGAGCGTGCGTGACTTTTCATGCACACTGCTCTGTAGCGCGCGTGACTTTCACGTACGTGGCTCTTTCAGCGTGCGTGACTTTTCGTACGCTGCTCCCCTGACCCCTTGTTTAACCCATTGACCCTTGGAGTTTTGGTTTTATTTCTTTGAGCTTGGCTTTTCTATGGCCCTGTATATTGATATTTTATTAGATATTTTACGCCCATTTTATATCCTTACGCCTTTTGTCATGAACTTGATTTTACTTAATATGTTTGGAATGACTATTGTACATGGCATGATATGACAAGAACTTGCATAACACAACAGTGACCCGTAGAGGTGCACTCCTGACATAACCAACCTGACTTGATAGTGGCCGTGGCGGCGCACTCCTGACTTGACATGACTTGATAACTTAACTTGACTTGCCTTGACACCGTGGGTGGTTCCTTCTTGCTTGCTTGTTAATCCACTTGTCCAGTCTTGTATCATGTCTAGGATAGGACTCCTGAGTACCACGGTCAGGAGTACCTACTAAAATGGATTAAGGTTAATAACTAGAATAACCCAGTAGTCATGAAGAGATTGACACAGCCACAGGCAATCCCATTACCTGGGCGCTCATGGGATCTGTAGCCTGCCGTCGAGTATGGCACATTTTTAGCACACCGTTGAATGTTGCACCCTCTAAGTCACCTAAGGGTACATTTGTCTCTAGGGCGATGTACCCACCTGAATTCAACCCTAATCTTTCGTCCTGGGTAGCCTGGATGGTCTGCAGGGCTTGTGGCTGTGGAACAATCTCACTGCATCTTGTTAGTAATTAGGCCTGTGATAACCCTAGTTAGTTAAAGTAGTAAGCCGTAGTATCTGCTTGGCCGTGATTGATTGAATGAGGTATAACCAGTCTAGTCATGTCTTGATCCCATGTAAGATTGCTTCCTGTCTTGATTACTTACATTACTTATCTTGCCGATAAATGGTGGGAAACTAAGCTCTGTTCAGATGAAGGGTTACAACCCCGGTCCTTGTTTGGTTTACGGGTTGTAACCTGGCTATCGGAATAGTTCTATGGTTATCTCGTCGTATATCATCCTGACATATTTTCGTAATTTTAATTTTAATATTAGATTTTCTTGTGCTGATTGCTGACTTTTGTTCTTATTTCGTGGCCCCTTGTGGCACTTGCTCTTTCTGGGGTTGACCCAACTGGTTTTGTGTGGCCAGATTTCGGAGCAGCTTCCGAGGATCTACCAAGCTTCCAGCCCGATGGTGGCGACTAGAAGGAACCCGGGCTACGAGTGGATTTTCTATTTTGTTTCGCTCACTCTATTGTAAAGTTATTCTTTTGAGGCGTTTAGCCGACGAGCACCTGTTAGCTCGATGCACTTTTACTTACTGTCTGTCTACTGTTTTCCATTGATTGTAAAAGAACAGAACAATTATCGGAGGACTGAACTTAGACTCACAATACAAACTCGCTCGTACAAAGAAAGCCTAGGGACGAAAACCTAGGTACAGCAGACTAAGTACGATTGTTTATTTTTGATTCTGGGGGGTGACGATAGAGGCTCGGGAAAGCGACGGCCGCTCTGCCTTACTCCTTGGACGATCAGTATGCAGCCTTGGCTCGGGGAAGATCTGCTTGGCGTTGACGAAGAAAGGCTCTTCTTACTCTCCTCGGGTGGCTCTCCTGGCTTCCGAGGATGCAAGGGCAGATGAGACTTTTATTCCTGACTCGGAGGCTGTTGGTGAAGAGGTTGTGATGGCTGTAGGCAAACCTCAGCCTCCACATTCTTCCACTGGTAAGCTGAGCTACATATTGACTACCGAGGGGGCTTATTCGCTATATCAACATATCCTTCGGGTCAAGTCGATTCATGGTTGCCTTGGCCCTGCAGGTCCTGACCTTTTACCTCCCGTCGCGGATGTTCCCAGGGAGAGTTCGGTTGGCCATTATCCGGACGAAAGGAATGTTTCTTCTCCTCTCTCTCATGTTGAAGAGCCTCCTTCCGTCTCCGGGCAGACGGGGAGGGAGTTGGCAATGGTTTCCGCCTCGTCTTCCGCTGTTGACACGGCTCCGGAAGTCGACTTCTCGACCTTGTTGAGCATCCAAATCCTGCGGGCTGCTGAAGAGGAGTTGGCCGCTGTTCAAGCGTCTTTCCGTGCAGATTTGGTTTCTCTGGTGGCAGGAGCGGCAGACTCCGTCGCGTCTTCTTCCGTGCTACCAGCCACACTCCCGCTGACACCGGTTTCCTCGGAGGCTCTGGACGAGGTGACGCAGGATGTGGTTGACAGCTTTTATCGCCACTTAGGGAGGGGTATAAATGCTGCCGTGGACCGGGGGGTCCCTTTTTCTCTGTCTCTACGGGGAGCTCGGGGTCAAATTGACACTTTGAAGGGTCTTCCTGGCAGGCTGGGGTTAGCAGCGTTCCTGGAGCCTAAGCTGACAGAGGCTGACCAGCTTGTGACCCAACTGCTGGCAGTACGGCAGGCTGGTTTGCCTGCCGCGATCGAACGAGAGCGGGGCTTCCTGGTTGCGGCTCGGGACAGGATCAAGCTCGCTCGAGAAACTGCCGGGCCGGCTGTGCAGGGGGATCTTGACAAGTTTTCCGCCTCCTATGACCGGCTGGGTCGTCGGAGTCAGGCTTGTAGGGCCCGGGAAGAGTCTGCCTCTCGTGGAATAGCTGACACGAAGGAGCGGATTCTCGCGCTCCAGGAGGAGTTAGCCTTCTTAGAGTCAGAGCGGGAGGCTGCTCATGCAGAACAGGAGTCGATTGCCCGGGAGGCCGAGCGGATTTCTCGAACTTCTGCCAACCTGGAGCGATCTTTTAAGAAGTTCGAGGACAACTGGCAGGCCCACGTTCATCTGGAGGACCCGGCGGTGTTGAACCAGGAAGCTGAGCGTCGAGCCAAACAGAGGTTTGAGCGGTCGGTCGCCTTGATAAAGGACCGCCTCACGGTGTTATGTGCCCCGGAACAGTGATCCGCCCTCTGTCTTCTTCTGCTGCTTTTTTTTTTTTCACATGTGTATATTTTTATTTGGAAGGGATGTGATCCCCAATGATGTAGCCCTTTGATTTTTGGATAAATGAGCATGTTTCAACTCATCTTTTCTTTCTTGTATCGGCGTTCATGGAATCGGACTTGCTGGGGGGTTATTTGTGGACCTGTTACCCTAGGCGTACCTTGGTTTTAGGTACGGATAACAAGTTTGATCAGGATGTCCGGGACAGCCATGACAAAATGGTCATGGATGTTCTCGGTACTGGGGAAAGGAATGCCGTAGAGCAGCCGGGCTCCCGGGACATGGTAAGATGGTAGATTTATGCCAAGAAGCTTAGCAAGGGATATTTGTGGACCTGTTACCCTAGGCGTACCTTAGTTTTAGGTACGGATAACAAGTTGGAAGGAAGCCAGTCATATTTGCTCCGAGGTTACGAGGGCGTAGCAAACATGAGGGTTTTACTGTAGAATCTTCCTACTCAGAGGTAATAAGAACATGGTAGGGAGAGACTTCACAGAAGACTTTTCTATAATCAATAGTGGTCAACAGAGGACGTTTGTGGTCAACAGAGGACATTTGTGGTCAACAGAGGACATTTGTGGTCAACAGAGGACATTTGTGGTCAACAAAGGACATTTGTGGTCAACAGAGGACATTTGTGGACCTATTATCCTTGTCGCACCCCGGTTGTGGGTACAGACAATAGGTTGAAAGGGAACCAACATACTTGCTCAGAGGTAATGTGGACATGGCAAATATGGTGATTTCTTCGACGGAGCCTTCCCACTCAGAGGTAATGAGGACATGGCAGGAGTGGGCCCAATGAAGAAGGGGTGCATAGAATTACTCAGAGGTAGGAGGACATGGAAGTTCTATGCGAGGGGGCGGTTTGTTTTTTTGGTGGAAGTGAAAACGACTCAGAGGTAATGAGGACATGGTCGTTTCGGAGATTAGTGGATCGATTACCCTTTTTGTGCACTGGGAGCACGGGTAGTGGATCATGAGGGAGGATCTCTTTCAGAAAGAAAGTTCAGAGGTATGATTATACGTGACTTACTATCTGAGAGAGTGACCGGAATGTAAGTACATAATTTGGATTTTCTAGAATATTGAGGAAATGAGAGTTCAGTGGCACCAGCGGGTGCATGGCTCGGTAATCTAAAATGTTGTGGATGTGGGTTCAGCGGTATCAATGGATACATGACTCGATAATTTAGAAAATGGTGGGTGCGAGTTCAGGGGTACTAAGAGGGTACATGACTCGATAATTTGGAGAATGTTGTCTAAACATAGTATTTTTTTCAGAAACTTGCCGTTGACGGGCAACATAAGCAAGTCCCCATTCTGCTTGGCGAGGCGGTAGGCGCCGTTGGAGAACACGGTCTCGATGACAAATGGACCTTCCCATTTTGGCTGGAACTTGCCTGCGGTTTTGTGAGTCATGACCATTGGTCTCCGAACTGCCAGAACGAGATCGCCCACTTGGAATGTTCTGATTTTGACCTTCTTGTTGAAGGCTCCTGAGATACGTGCTTGGTATAGCTCGATCCTTTGCTGGGCTAGTAGGCGCTTTTCGTCTAAGGCCTCCAACACTTGTAATCGACATCGATAGTTATCATCCGTTGTCAATTGATAAGTGAGGGCGACGCGGGGTGAGGGAATCTGAGTTTCCAGTGGGAGGACTGCCTCACTCCCGTATACTAAAGAGAATGGTGTATTCCCAGTAGCTGTTCGAACTGTGGTGCGATAAGCCCATAAGCATTCGCCGAGCTTCTCGTTCCAGTCGCGTTTGTTGGAGGAGACAAACTTCTTGAGGAGTTTGATGATTGTTTTATTGAATGCCTCTGCCAACTCGTTTGCTGCTGGGTTATATGGTGTCGAAGCGACATTCTGAATGCGGTGCTTATCGCAGAATCGGTAGAATGCATGGCTTATAAACTGTGGACCATTATCATGGATGATCCTCCGCGGTAGTCCGAAGCGGTAGATGACGTGATGCTTAAGGAAGCTGATCACGTTTGAAGTCTTAACTTCTGTGAGTGGGACGGCTTCCGACCGTTTGGAGAAGTAATCGGTGATCGCAAGTATGAAGCGATGTCCTCGGGAGGAAGGTGGGGTGATTGGACCAATGATATCCATTCCCTATGCTTCGAATGGCCAGGATGCCACCGTTGGATGTAGAAACTCGGAGGGTTGGTGAATGAAGTCTGCGTGGACTTGGCAAGCCTTGCATTTTCTGGCATAGTCTATTGCGTCTGCCACCATCGTGGGCCAGTAGTAGCCCATACGGCGAAGGCGGTCCTGTAGCTTAGGGCCAGGCTGATGGGCCCCACAGACACCATCGTGAGCTTCTCGTACAGCTTCTTTGGCTTCTGCGTTTGACAAGCACCGGAGTAATAATCCGTCGTAGGATCGTCGGTACAGCATTTTTGTCTCTGTGTCGTAGAAGAATCTGAGAGAACGCCGTCTGATGGAGGTGGCTTCCTTTGGGTTCTCCGGGAGGATGTCGTATACGACGAAGTCAATGAACGGCTGTCTCCAGTCTGGTGTTTCGTCGACCGTCCGGACGGAATAACTCGCCACGAATTGAATATTGTTCTTGGGACAGACCAGTTCATGGCCTATCACCTCAACCGAGTGATGCGCTTGGTTCGGCACTGCTAAGGAAGCGGCAAGGCCTGCTAGGGCATCGGCTTCAATATTTTAAAGTCTGGGGACGTGTTCGATGAAGAATCCCTTGAATGAGGAGATAATGTTGATTGCTATTTGGTGGTAGGGGATCATGTCTTCATGGCGGACTTCGTACGACCCCCGAATCTGATTGACGATTAATTGTGAATCGCCGTATGCTTCGAGATATTCTACACCCAGCTCCTTTGCGAGTTGGAGGCCAATGACCAAAGCGTTGTACTCGACCACATTATTGGAACAGGGTTCTGTGAGAGAGTAGGCACGATTGATCACTAGCCCGGTAGGAGAGATCAATACCACTCCGACCCCGACGACGATATTTCCCTTGGGTCCGGTTCTTGAGGCGCCATCGAAGAACATTCGCCATATGTTATCGTAAGTGGCTGTATTCGAATCGGCGACCTCGTCTGGGATCTCTTTATAGATTCTGGATGACTCCGATCCTGGGTGGGCTGCCAAAAAGTCTGCTAGGGCTTGACCCTTGACAGCCTTCTGTGGGACGAAGATCATATGATATGGGGATAGCAGTATTGCCCAGGTAGCGAGGCGAGAGCTGAGCGCCCCTGGTTTAGTCATGAGGACCCTGAGGGGATTTACCCGTGAGATCACATGTATGGTTTGTCCTATAACATAGTGCCGCATCTTTTGAATAGCGAACACCAAGGCGAGGCATTCTTTCTCTACGGCAGTGTATCGGTGTTCGGGCCCGACCATCATTCAGCTGAGGTAGTATATGGCATGTTCGTGTCCTGCGTCGTTATTTTGTGCCAGCAGGGCACCGAGGGAGTGTTCCATTGCTCGTACATAGAGCAAGAATGGTTTTCCAGGGACCGGGGCCACCAGGACTGGAGGATTTGACAAATATTCTTTGATGTCGTCGAAAGCGCGTTGGCATTCTTCGTCCCATGCGAATGAGACTCCCTTCTTCATGAGGTGTGTGAACGGCCGACATCGTCCGAAGAGATTGGAAATGAACCTTCTGATATAGGCTAGCCTCCCTTGGAGGCCTCTAAGTTCGCAGAGATTTTTTGGGGGACCCATCTCCATTATTGCCTTGGTTTTCTCAGGGTCTACATGGATACCCCGTGCAGTGATGATGAAACCTAAGAACTTCCTGCTGGATACGCCCAAAAACAACTTTGTAGGGTTCATCTTTAGGTTGTGGGCTCGCATCAGGTCGAATACCGTCTTTAGATCTTGCAGATGATCCTCCTTGCGGCTACTCTTGACAGCGATGTCGTCGACATAGCATTCCACTATTTTGTGCAAATGTTCTCTGAAAATGATACTCATAGCCCGCTGATATGTAGCGCCAGCATTCTTCAGACCGAAAGGCATGACAGTGTAGCAGTATGTGCCGATCGGTGTTCTAAATGATGTGTGCTTCTCATCGTCGGAGGACATCTTGATTTGATTGTATCCCGAGAATCCATCCATGAATGACATACGTTCGAAGCCGCATGTGTTGTCAATCATGATGTCCGTGATCGGGAGGGAAAATTCGTCTTTCGGACATGCCTCATTTAGATTACGGAAGTCGATGCAGATTCGGATCTTCCCATTCTTCTTAAGGACCGAGACTATATTGGCGACCCAGTCAGGGTGTTGCTCCTCACGGATGAAGCCGCTGGCTATCAGTTTGTTGACTTCGGCTTCGATCGCGTCCATGACGCCCGACGAAAACGTCGTTGCTGCTGCTTGACTGGCTTTGCATCCGGCCGTATATTGAGTTTATGGAGAGCAATGTCGGGATCTAATCCCGGCATGTCTTCGTAACTCCATGCAAATACGTCAATGTATTCTCGGATGAGTTCCAGCAGTGATTCTCGTTCCTTGTCTGTTAGGTTTTTACTGACGAAGATTGGCTTCGGAGAGGATTCGGTGCCGAGGTTGACCTGCATAACTTCGTCCTCCGTAGGAGGTTCTCTTAGCTCGAACCGCTTTTCCCATTGTGCGTCTAACTGTTGGGCCCACGGCTCAAGCTCGAGAATTTCAGGAATGTCCTCGTCTTCTTCGTAAGCGTCGGCAAATGCCATGTTGACTGATAGGACTTGTCTGAATATGTCCCCAATGCTTGTGTCTGAGTCGGAAGTTGGTGACCCGGTTGAGTGTGACTGCCAGTCGCATTCTTCATCTGAGCTTTCAGGGGTCGTAGTTGGCGTTACATACCCTAAACCGCATTGGGTTTTGTTATAGTAGTTTCGTGGTTTGCCCGCCGGGGCTGGCGTCTTCAAAGGTAATCGTCGTCCAGTGCCGTAGTTCAGTCCTGGCATTGTCTCTAGATCATACCCCTGTTTCTGCATGAGATATTTGGATTGAGGGCTATAGAGATACAGAGGCAGTCTTCCGTTAGCTGACCCGAAGTCGACTTCTTCCATGGCGAGGGGATGTGGGTTGTTCGTCCGGCCGAAGATGATTGGGTGGTCCCCTCCTTCGATTATTCGGTAAGCGTCTTCTACTGGAGTAAGTTGGATAGCGGTGTACACATTTGTTACCTGTGTATGTAGGTGAGTGCATCGTCCGCGGAAGGGGTATCGGAGTGGGCAGCCACATACTTGGTTAATTCTGGTTCTTCTTCGGCCACCCCCTGTATAAATGAAGACTGGGAGAGCAACCTAGTCAGCTTGATCTTCAGGGGCTCGGCCGGAGGAGCAGGTCGTGGAGTTGTTGGTGGACTAGCAACCCCCAGCTTGGCATCTGACGTGGGGCGAGAAGTGGCTGGTTCGCTGGAAGTGTCAGACCTCGCGTCGGGGTGACGGCCCTTTTTAGGAAGACGTATCGTGAGCGGTCTGTCGGAGGGATTGAGTTTCTCTGCTTGGAGCTGACCGACTTTCGGTAGTCTGATGGTAAAAGGTCCTGGTGTGGGTCTCGGCACTTGGCCAGACCTCGGCATCCGGATCCTCATCTGCTCTTCTTGTGCCGATAGACTGATTGCGTCCTTACGCAGAGTAGCCGTAAGGGGTGCAGAACTGCCCGATTTGCGAGCCTGGAGATGGATTGTCAGGGGTTCTTCTGATCTTGTGGTTGTCTTGGTGTGAGCTTGCACCTCCTCTTCGACCAGATGCTTCTTTGATTTTTCGTACAGACAGGAGTCTGAGTAATAAGATTCGACCCCCTTGAAGGGATCGATATCAGCAAACTCTGTCCTCACGAA
Source organism: Iris pallida (assembly GCA_029216955.1). NCBI lineage: Eukaryota > Viridiplantae > Streptophyta > Magnoliopsida > Asparagales > Iridaceae > Iris > Iris pallida. The sequence goes on from JANAVB010021198.1 coordinate 4,415,649, forward strand.
GCCGTGCTTATCGACATATTTGAAGCACTGGTGTAGCGTGGAAGGCACGATCATGTAATCGTGTATCCAAGGCCGCCCCAGAAGGATATTGTAAGAAGTGTCGGCATCTATGACGTAGCAGGTGACTTCTGATTGGAGATCGCCAATCTGATATTTCAAGCGAATCTTTCCTATTGGGTAGCTCCTGCCCGAATTGAAACCGCTAATGGCGGTGCTTGTAGGCGTCAGGCGATGCATTGGAATGCGAAGATGATGTAGCAGACCCTTCGGAATGATGCTTATGGAGGACCCGAGGTCAATGTGCATTCGGTCTACCTTTACGTCGCCGATGTATCCAGTGTAGTACAATGGGCGATCGTGCAGGTTAGTTTTGATGAGCATATCCTGCGGAGAGAAGACGATATTGGGCATTGCACCTGTACACGCACTATCTTGGAGATCTGTAGGCTGATTATCTCCCGTGAGGTTGACCTGAGCCAAATATGCGTCGGCATTTTGGAGTGCCTCACTTAGAGCTGTGCGGACATCTTTTGAGAGTCTCAGGAGTTCGTATAAGGACAATTTGGCCGGTGTGTTAGCCAATTGCGCCAAGATGTCGAAGTTATAGGGCCTCTCCAGCCCCTGAGGTGTCTCCTTTCGGAGAGATTTGTCGAAGCGAGTCTCCTTCGGCCTAGGCTTGTCGATCGTCGAAGGCTGAGCCGGTCCCGGAGTATCAGCGTTTGTGGGCTGCTGATCATTAGTCGGATTCTCGGCCACTGGTTGGGCTTGTGCTCCAGATCGGGTAGTGACGGCTGAGACTTCCCCCTCCTCTGCCGAGGCGGTGCGGCAAGATCTGACCTTTCCACTTTTCTTTTTAGAGGATAAAGTGGGCTGAGTCACCTCATGGACTAGGTCCGGATGGACCCACATGATCTCCCCTCGTGATGTGGTGAGGGGTATTAGGCCGGGAGTTTGATCACGGGCAGGTGGAAGGTTAGTGATTTCTATTGTTGCCAGAGGGATGGGCATGACACCGTCTTGAGTCTCTGTTAGAGGGAAATTATCGAATTGTACGGACACCATGTTGGCTGCTACGGTTACCTCCTCGAAGTCGATAGCCAGAGCGTTTGAATCGATGAGGTTCTGGATATAGCGTTTCAGTTGGTAGCAGTCGTGTGTAGCATGGTGGACGTAGCGGTGGTAATGGCAGAACTTCGGATTTTCCAAATCAGCAAGCCGAGGTTCCCGCCTTGGTGGAGGAAGTTGAATTCTATCTCCTTGTATAAGCATGTCCAAGATAGGCTTGACGTGGCCGTCTTCGAAAGAATAAGTAATTTGAGGCCATTGTTTGTCCGCTGGCTGTTGCTCGGGCTTCTGGGCTGTATCGGTCACCATGGCCTGCTTGCCTTTGTTGTCTCGGTTGGAGGGGCTACCCCCATTGTCGTTGCTGGCGTTGGGACGCTTCCCCTTGTTCTCTCCCTCTGAGATATGCAACCCCAGTTGGCGAGCTTTCTTCAATCGTTCCTCGGCACTTGTAGCGGTGATGATAAAGGCCTTTCAGTCCTTGAATTGACTTTCGCCCATCCAGAGACTAATTGTTGGGAGTAGTCTCTTTTGGCAAATTTCAATCAAGGAAGAGTCCGGGTTGCTAGATGGTAATTTCATTGCGGTTTGACGAAACCGCTCAATGTAATTCCTTGTCAGCTCTTTCTCTCATTGGACGACGTCCATGAGGGTAGACATCGTGACGTCCTGCCCTACCTCATAGAACCTCTCCAAGAACAAGCCCTTGAAGCCAGCGAAGGAGTGGATGCAATTATCTGGCAGGTTGCGGTACCAATCAAAGGCGACTCCTTCCAGTGCCCCAATGAATAACCGTGTGAGAATGGCGTCCTCATGGGGCAGATGGTCGGTAGTGACCTCAAAGTAAGTGATGTACCGGCTTGCTGAAGTCTTACCATCATATGGGTTGATATTGAACGGCTTATATCTTGGGGAAAAGGGCACATCCCTCCATTCAGCTGGGTATGGTTGCCGTATTCTGAGGTCTTGAGAATTTTCTCGGGCGTGGAACATCGCTCGAAGCTCCTGAACCTCTCTCCTTACTTCTCGGGCCTCATCTGTCGCGGTAGGGGCCGTTATCTCGGGAGCATTATTGCCCGGGTTTGGTGCCGCTGAATTTGAATCTATGTTGTTCGTGGGACCCATGCTTGTCTGACCAGGTGTCACTCCCTGCAGAGTAGGAAGTGCCGCTTTGATCTCATCTACGGACTTGACCAAGGCGTGCAGTATGGCCTCCAAAGTGTCGATACGTTGGCGATCGCCGGAACCACCTTGGCTGTTGTCTGTCATGAATACCGTCCTCACGTGAGGAGTAACAGAAGGAGAGGTGGCGGACATGCCCTCCGAGTCATACTCATGTATCGAGAAATCATCGGGATATGTGGGGATGTTCTCTTCAGGTTCGGACTCGGAAGGAACAGTACCCCCAGCTTCAGAACTTGCTTCATTTAGGACGTCCTCGAGGATGTCGGTATCTGTTGTATCCGTCGAAGGATTTGCTTCCTCCAGTCTGTCTTCTTGGAATGTCGGGTTGTCGTAGAGGTTTGGAGGAGTGCTACCCCCAGTTCCGACGACCCCCAATGACGTAGACAGCGATCTTCCTACTGTAGCAGTTTTTGTCTTTGAACGGGTGTGTTGGAATACTCCAGTAGAGGATAATCCTTTAGACGACGGCTTCTTAGCTACAATAGTTGACACCTTTGGGCTGGAGATGCTTGTCTTCTTCCCTCTCCTCCCCACGGGGACTTTTCGTGCGGAATTGCAGGAGGCAACGGGAGGTGCCTCGTCTTCCGAGCTCGGATGTTGTAATCTTTGGAAGACGGATGGCCGGTCTTCTGTTACTGCCGTATTGTTGCAACAGCAGTTGACGATAATCTGGGTGCAGTGACGTCCCTGTGAGGACTCTCTGCACACTGAGGCTCCTTCTCTTTTCTTGCGTTTGTGGAGGATAGCTTCACGCAGGTCAGAGGAACCACTTTGTCCGTTTGCCGCCGGGGGCTGGACTCGAGTGATTTTATACAACTTCCCGTCAGAGGCCCGCGTGATACTCAGCGGGACGCCCCGATAGTCAGAGGTTGGGGCAGCTGTCTGGACTTGATGAGTCCCCGCTGCCCTAGACTTTTTCTTTTCAGCACTTGTGGGTGCGTAATAGGAAGAGTCCACATTAGGTATCACAGAGTCTGGATTCTCATCCAGCGAGTGATCAGAGTTAGGACCGCATGAGAGTCGGTCGAAAACTGATCGAGAGAAGCGCGGTAGAGACGCTATGCGGCTAGCGTTGGGTGCCGTGCAGGCTATCTGCATGCGACTGTCTTCTGTTGTGGGACGAGTTCTTATGCGGTTAGGAGTCACGGCCGTACAGGCTGTCCGCATGCAGTTGGCATCTGTGGCCGCATGGGTTTTCTGCAAGCGGTTGACTTTACTAGCCGCATGAATCTCATCCATGCGGTTGGGAACTGTAGCTGCATAAGTTATGCGGCTGACAGCAGTGGCCGCATAAGTTTTCTTTGTGTGGTTGGCGGTTGTGGCCGCATGGATTTTCTTTCTGCGGCTAATACCCTTCTGCGGTTCAGGTTGAGCAGAGACCCTCTTTGCCCCTGCAAGTCCAGCATCATAGTGTTTTCTTCTGCCGGACTTAGGGACAGCAGAGGTGTCTGCGATCTGAAGTGGGGCCGTAGGAGAATCTTTCTCGCCGTCTTGAGCGACCGAGGGTATCCCATCGAGGGCTTGGGGAGGAGCAAATGACTTTGGCCTCCACTCTTTGTGAGCCTTCGTGGTGCGGGTGCGTTTCTGGACCGGGCCAGCGTTGCCTTCAGAGAGCATCTCTTCGAATGCCTGTTGGTCGAAGCGGACGACCATCTTCTGTTGTGTGGAGCCAAGTTTGGCTGCATCCGATTGCGTCACCAACTTCTCAGCCGTGGAGAAGTTAGTCCCCAGCAGAGTCGCCATCGTGTTTGCCATTGATTGTAAAAGAACAGAACAATTATCGGAGGACTGAACTTAGACTCACAATACAAACTCGCTCGTACAAAGAAAGCCTAGGGACGAAAACTTAGGTACAGTAGACTAAGTACGATTGTTTATTTTTGATTCTGGGGGGTGACGATAGAGGCTCGGGAAAGCGACGGCCGCTCTGCCTTACTCCTTGGACGATCAGTATGCAGCCTTGGCTCGGGGAAGATCTGCTTGGCGTTGACGAAGAAAGGCTCTTCTTACTCTCCTCGGGTGGCTCTCCTGGCTTCTCTCTCTCTGTGAGTATCAAGAAGAAAAGGGGGAGCTCTCTCTGTGTAGATCTCTCTCTTCTTATTTTTTTATTCTTTTGTTGCCGACCTCTCTCTCTCTCCTCTCTTCTCCTTTTTTTCCTGGGGAGGATGCTGGCTATTTATAGGAGTGGGGTGTGATCATTAGGGTTTGCTGATGATTATCTGTTTGGAATGTCGGCGCTTCCTTCATTCTATCTGAGCCCTTGATCCTGATCATAATGAATCTCGGCCACTAATGCTGATAGCACCAAATCTTATGAGCAGTTAATGCTGACCGCTTTAAATCCTCGTGATTGATTATGCCAATATTTGATTGCTCGCCACGTGTCCTATTGGCTTGATGATAAATGATATGACCTGATCTCGGCAATTATGATACTGATGTCAAATATTCTCGTTGGGATTCTGTTGAATCTTCAGTGCCACGTGTTTTAATTGAAGGTCCTGCCAGGGCCGCATAGGATGGCCAACACTTGAGCCGCAGGGAGATACTCTTCATGAGCCGCATGAGTCAATGCCTCATCGAGCCGCAGGGGACGAACTTTTCGTGAGCCGCATATGCGTAGTCTCTGCGAGCCGCAGGGGACGATCTCTCTATGAGCCGCATATGCATAGTTTCTGTGGGCCGCCTGAGTTAACATGGTATTGAGCCGCATAGACCGGGCTATGGGTGGACCGCATATGGCGGATTCCTGTTAATCATATTAGAGTGGTTCCTCAATGAGCCGCATGAAGCTGTTCTCTACCCGAGCCGCATGAGACTTTTGCCACGTGGCAATCTAGGATTTCTGACAGATCGGGTCAGAGATTGTCTTCTTTCCCCGAGGAGTCTGTCATTATGGCAGAGCCATTATGACGCTTTATGTCAGAGACGTCGCAGCCGTCGAGTCGTGTCAGAGCATTAAATGAGGCCATTACTCCCGTAGCCAGCTGTGGGGGAATCACACGTGGCGTCAATTGAGCCGCATGTTCCTGCTGAACCGCATATATCCCCGAACCGTATGAGTCTGAGGGTCTTCTTTCGGGCCGCATGTGGCAACTCCAGTATGAGCCGCATAGGCTTGCTACCCAAAGCCGCATGGGCTATCTATGCTTTTATTCTAATATTTTCCATGCTTCTACACCTACGGGCTGTAAACATGATTAACAAATCCTAGGGTTGATCATGTATGACTTAAACTTTTGCTAGTCCTAACATTTTGTACGACTAGCTTCATGATCAGCTGATATGTAATATTTGGGACACCTTTTATTGTATATTTAATGATCATACATCTTATAATTATATTATTTGCTTGAGATTGAGACAATAGGCTTGACCTTAAGAGACTGTTGGCTTGTAGTAAACCCTCATATCTAGACAGCCGTGACCGTATAGTTGAGATGTATTCTATTTCAATATACGTAGCTGGCTATGTCTGCCCCCGCTCTCCAGTATTCTGGTTCTGGGGCGTGACATGGTTTAAGTGGTGGCCCATGCAGGTCTTATCAATCAAGAAATGTGCGGGTTTACCGAATAGATGTCTCAATCAGTATTCGCCCTTGATTTCTGCCCGTATTTTCAAATCCCTGAATTTCTTGCCCTAATTACATGCTTGTATCGTTGATCTATCCTGGTCCTTCCTTATTGTTTCCCTGTGTCATCTTCTTCAGCGGCACTGTACCTGACCCTGCCGATCAGCAAGGAGGAGCACCTCCCGTGGGCCAGCAGCAACCTGGAGATCAAGCCCAGCATTTCGGAGTCGCCTCCAGAGTGATACCTACTGGAGGAGAGTCACCAGTTCGGCCTATCCAGCCCACAGAGCCAGATGATGGTACCCTAGTAGGCCTCATCAAAACCTTGATAGCTTCCCAGGATCGTCGAAGCGACGCCCTGCACCAGACAGTTCAAGATGCTTTGACCCGAGGCGGACATCCAGGGAACCAGGCGGCTAACAGCTTCAAGCGATTGAACCCTCCTTTCTTCGACGGCACCGAGGATACGATTGCTGCGGATGCATGGCTTCAGGATACCGAGGTGATTCTGGAAGCAGCTAGGACACCCGAGAATGAGAAGGTGGCAGTGGTACGCTTACAGTTGTTGGACTTAGCTCGCAGTTGGTGGGCGGCGCAAGCCGTGGGATTAGTGGCACCCATTGCTTGGGCAGTGTTTAGAGAGAGATTCCAGACGAAGTACTTTGATGTTGTGGCTCGGTACGACCTGCAGACCAGATTTACCAACTTGAAGCAAGGAGGCAGAACAGTCGACAGTTATGCATCGGAGTTTTCTAGGCTCAGTAGGTTTGCCCCCACCTTGATGGCGACCGAGTTTGATAGGGCCCAGCGGTTCCAGCAGGGACTGCATTTGGAGATCTTGTTGGCAGTTGAGCAGTTCGAGCACCAGACGTTCGATGCAGTCTTGAGAGCGGCTAGGAGGCATGAGTACACCTCCCAGAGGATTGTGGATAGGACCGGAGGTAGGAAGCGGTCCCACAGTCAGATGCACCAATCATCAGCTCCAGCCCCGGCAGCTAGGGGATTGACCATTGGGACTCCAAGGCGGGTGGCCTCAGTAACGTCGGTTCAGCATTCGACCCCGACGTACCCGCAACAGCAGAAGCAGAAGCAGACTTCCGCGATAGGGTGTTCTCATTGCGGGAAGCCAGGGCATGTGGTGGCAGACTGCCGCAGGGCGCAGGGATTGTGCCTGGCTTGTGGAGCAGCAGATCATAGGATAGGGGCTTGCCCGAATAGGGGTGGTTCATCAGCATCCAACCCTTCTAGCTCTTCGGTGAGAGGACCGGCCCCAGCACCAGTTCAGCAGCAGCAGTATCAGTCTTCGAGGCCCTTGCCGCCTCAGTCTCAGGCATTCCAGCAACAGCACCCCCAGCAGTATGCACAAGCCCAAGCTCAGACCCAGAATAGGCAGAGAGGTTTCCAGCAGAGAGGACCAGCAGCCAGAGGACAAGGTCAGGCCATGATGATGGCTATAGAAGAAGAAGTTGCACCAGGTGAGGTTGTGGCAGGTACTATTCTCGTCAACTCCTTTCCAGCTTCGGTATTGTTTGATTCTGGTGTATCACATTCATTCATGTCTGCACGATTCGCGACACGGATAGGATTGGAGCCCGAGTCATTATCAGTGAGGCTCAATATACTTACTGGTAATGGCCTTGTGGGAGTAGATCGAGTGTTTTTCTCGTATCGGATCGTAGTTAGCGGTAGGGAGTTCCCCGCTAGATTCATAGAGTTTCCTATGGCAGACTATGATGTAGTCCTAGGCATGGATTGGTTGAAGAACCAGTATACTAGGATAGACTGCCATATTGGCAGAGTTGTCTTTAGTATCCCCGGCGAGCCAGAGTTTTTGTTTTCCAGAGGCGCAGTGGAGCCATCTTCCTGGCAGTAGCAGCAGTACAGTTACCCCGGATAGTTGAAGAGTTTCCAGATGTCTTTCTAGAGGAGCTTCCAGGGATGCCGCCAGAACGGAAGATTGAGTTCACTATAGACTTGATTCCCGGGACAGTACCAGTGTCAGAGCGAGTCTACAGGATGGCGCCTTCAGAGTTAGAGATTTTGTACAAGATGATTGAAAAACTGAGGACCAAAGGATTCATCCGTGCAAGTGGATCGCCTTGGGGAGCCCCGATGCTTCTTGTGAAAAAGAAGGATGGTACGTCCAGGCTATGTGTTGATTATCGTACCTTGAATTCGGTGACAATCAAGAACAGATACCCTCTTTCGAGGATAGATGACTTGTTTGATCAGCTCAGAGGGGCTTCAGTATTCTCGAAGATCGACTTACGGTCGGGATACCATCAGATCAGAGTCAGAGAGCAGGACATCCCGAAGACAGCATTCAGATCAAGGTATGGACATTGGGAGTTCCTTGTTATGCCCTTTGGAGCGACCAATGCGCCGGCCGTATTCATGGACCTCATGAATCGCATTTTCATGCCTTACTTGGACCAATTTGTGATCGTATTCCAAGATGACATCCTGGTCTACAGCAAGAGTAAAGCAGAGCATGAGCAACATCTCAGAGTCGTTCTTCAGACGCTTAGGGAGCATCAGTTGTACGCCAAGTTTAGTAAATGTGAGTTTTGGCTCGATCGTATTTCGTACTTGGGTCACATCATTACCCGAGGAGGAGTGGAAGTGGATCCCCAGAAGATTGTGGCTATCGAGTCATGGCCGGTACCTAGCTCAGTGGCAGAGGTTCGCAGCTTCCTTGGATTGGCCGGCTACTACCGACGGTTCGTTTCAGATTTCGCAAGGATTTCAGCGCCGATGACCCAGTTGACCCGCAAAGATGTGTCGTTTGTTTGGACAGCAGAGTGTCAGGAATCATTTGAGAAGTTGAAGCGAGGTTTGATAACGGCTCCCATTCTCACCCTTCCAGATAGGACCGGAGGATTCACCGTTTATTGCGACGCTTCAGGCAGAGGATTGGGGTGTGTCTTGATGCAGCATGGGAAGGTAATATCTTATGCGTCACTTCAACTTCGTGATCATGAGAAGAATTATCCGACCCACGACTTGGAATTGGCAGCGGTAGTATTTGCTTTGAAGTTGTGGAGACACTACTTGTACGGAGATAGAGTGGATATCTTTACTGATCATAAGAGCCTGAAGTATGTTTTCACCCAGAAGGACCTTAATATGCGGCAGAGAAGATGGCTCGAGCTACTAGTGGACTATGATGTGGATTTGCAGTATCATTCCGGGAAGGCTAACGTTGTAGCAGATGTATTGAGCAGGAGAGCCGGAGTTTATTTCCTGACGGCACAACCAGAATTATTGGCAGATCTTCAGAAGATGGGAATTGAAGTGGTTCTTCCTACCAGTGTGGCACTGATGGCCAGTCTACAGGTTCAGTCCAGCATAGTTGAGAGGATCCGGATGGCGCAGTCAGCAGATTCCAAGCTTCAGCGACTCAGAGCAGAGTGTGAAGCAGGAAGAAGGCCAGAGTTATGCATTTATGAGGATGGTACACTTTGGCACGGCACTCATCTTTGTGTACCTAGTGGAGATATCAGACAGGAAGTTATGGCAGAAGCCCACAGTTCACAGTATTCTATTCATCCGGGTGGTACGAAGATGTACCGTGATATCCGTCAGCATTTTTGGTGGAATGGCATGAAGAGGGAGATAGCCCGGTTTGTCTCTCGGTGTTTGGTTTGCCAACAGGTTAAGGCTGAACATCAGAGGCCCGCTGGACTTCTTTAACCCTTACCGATCCCAGAATGGAAATAGGAGCATATAACTATGGATTTCGTGACCGGATTGCCCAGGTCTCCGGCCGGCAGAGATGCTATTTGGGTAATTATGGACAGGCTTACCAAGGTGGCACACTTTCTCCCATTCAGAGTTGGACAGTCAACGGCGCAGTTAGCAGAGATGTACCTCAGGCAGATCGTCAGGCTTCACGGTGTGCCAGTCAGCATCACCTCGGACAGGGATTCAAGATTCACATCACACTTTTGGCGCAGCTTGTAGAAGAGTTTGGGGACTCGTCTTCAGTTCAGCTCAGCTTATCACCCGCAGACGGATGGTCAGTCAGAGCGCACAATCCAGACCCTTGAAGATATGTTGATATCCTGTACCCTTGACTTCGGTGGTTCATGGGAGAATTATCTGCACCTGGTGGAATTCTCGTACAATAACAGTTATCAAGCCAGTATCCAGATGGCACCCTTCGAGGCTCTCTATGGCAGGAAGTGCAGATCCCCGCTAGCATGGGACGATGTCGGAGAGAGGCAGATGCTCGGACCCGAGTTGATTTCCCAGACGGTTGGAGTGGTCAGGAAGGTCAGAGATCACCTCCGAGTTGCCCAGGACCGCCAGCACCATTGGGCCGATGCTCATCGGCGTCCCTTAGAATTTGCTGTCGGCGACCATGTATTCCTTAGGATCTCGCCTAACCGCGGTGTCATTCGCTTCGGCGTGCGGAGAAAGCTTAGTCCTAGGTATATAGGGCCGTTCGATATTCTAGAGCGAGTAGGAGATGTATCCTATCGTCTCGCTCTTCCGCCGTCGCTAAGTGAGGTGCATGATGTATTCCATGTGTCCCAATTACGACGGTATATTCCGGACCCGAGCCACGTCCTAGACCATTCGGAATTGGTTGTTGGTACCAACCTTTCGTATAAGGAGAGGCCCGTGTCTATTTTGGACCGGAAGGAAAAGATACTCAAGAACAAGACTATTAAATTAGTCCGTATTGCTTGGGGTCATCACTCTCTGGGTGAGTCAACGTGACAGCGTGAGGACGACATCCGATCGCGATATCCCTACCTGTTTGACTCGTGAGGTATAATGTCTTTCTTATGCCTTACGTTTTCCCTTCCTTGCTTGCATTGTATGATTGCATGATTGAACTGCTTAGTGTAACTTGTCTGTGCTTAGTGTAGCTTGTCGTGACAATCTCTAGCTCCTTGATTAAATTCCGAGGACGGAATTCTTTTAAGGTGGGTAGACATCTCACTCGCATTTTTCGTATTTTCCCGTATTTCGTATATATACTCGTATATGGATTTTGGCATGTATTTTTATTTTTTTCTCAACTTGTGGAATTTCGATATTTCTCATATTTTAGGTTTTTGGCATGGCTTGGTTTTAATTGGTTTGGAATCGGTTTGGTTTGGTTTATGCATTGGATTATCATTAGCCTACACTCCACCCTCAACACACCACAACCTCCACCATTAAAATACCACCTACCACTCTCTCTCTTCATTACTTCCTCCATAAATTTTCTTCTTCTTCTTCCTCCACAACTCCCCAACCCTTAGGCAAGTGCATCTTGCCACTACATGAGGACCCTCTTTTCTTTGTCCATTTGCTAGTTTAGGACATGAAGATCAACATTAGTTCTTGGGTTTTTATGATTTGGAGTCTCTGTTGATGTAGATCTAAGTTATTGCTATTTTCGGATTTTACATGTTTTGATCCATTTTGGTTGGTTTTCTTTGAGTTCTGATGTTTTCATGTGGAAGAGCTTTCAGTTTCACCCAAGTTGGAGCTTTGGAAATCCGGATTTGGAGTTCGGATGACCAAGTTGTGAACTTTTGAAGCTTGGGTTCAGCCATGGTGTTCTTGCTGTCTGGAGAAGACAGTGAGCAGTGTGCAGAGCTGTTTAACTCACGCACACTGAGCTACGCGCGCTCTTTAGCGCTGCGTACGCTGACTTGAGTACGCTTCCTATTGGAAGCGTGTCTCCTTGAGCTTGCGTGAATTTTCACGCAGCTGCTCCCTTGAGCTTGCGTGACTTTTCACGCAGCTGCTCCCTTGAGCGTGCGTGACTTTTCACGCAGCTGCTCCCTTGAGCTTGCGTGACTTTCACGTATGCTGCCCCCCTTGAGCGTGCGTGACTTTCACGTATGCTGCTTCCCTTGCGCCTGCGTGACTTTTCACGCAGCTGTTCCCTTGAGCGTGCGTGACTTTTCACGCACACTGCTCCTTGAGCGTGCGTGACTTTTCACGCAGCTGTTCCCTTGAGCGTTCGTAACTTTTCACACACACTGCTCCTTGACCGTGCGTAACTTTTCACGCACACTGTTCCCTTGAGCGTGTGTGACTTTTTACGCACACTGCTCTGTAACGCGCGTGACTTTCACGTACGCGGCTCTTTCAGCGTGCGTGACTTTTCGTACGCTACTCCCCTGACCCCTTGTTTAACCCATTGACCCTTGGAGTTTTGGTTTTATTTCTTTGAGCTTGGCTTTTCTATGGCCCTGTATATTGATATTTTATTAGATATTTTATGCCCATTTTATATCCTTACGCCTTTTGTCATGAACTTGATTTTACTTAATATGTTTGGAATGACTATTGTACATGGCATGATATGACAAGAACTTGCATAACACAACAGTGACCCGCAGAGGTGCACTCCTGACATAACCAACCTGACTTGATAGTGGCCGTGGCGGCGCACTCCTGACTTGACATGACTTGATAACTTAACTTGACTTGCCTTGACACCGTGGGTGGTTCCTTCTTGCTTGCTTGTTAATCCACTTGTCCAGTCTTGCATCATGTCTAGGATTGGACTCCTGAGTACCACGGTCAGGAGTACCTACTAAAATGGATTAAGGTTAATAACTAGAATAACCCAGTAGTCATGAAGAGATTGACACAGCTACAGGCAATCCCGTTACCTGGGCGCTCTTGGGATCTGTAGCCTGCCGTCGAGTAGGGCACATTTCCAGCGCACCGTCGAGTGTTGCACCCTCTAAGTCACCTAAGGGTACATTTGTCTTCCGGGCGATGTACCCACCTGAATTCAACCCTAATCTTTCGTCCTGGGTAGCCTGGATGGTCTGCAGGGCTTGTGGCTGTGGAACAATCTCACTGCATCTTGTTAGTAATTAGGCCTGTGATAACCCTAGTTAGTTAAAGTAGTAAGCCGTAGTATCTGCTTGGCCGTGATTGATTGAATGAGGTATAACCAGTCTAGTTATGTCTTGATCCCATGCAAGATTGCTTCCTGTCTTGATTACTTACATTACTTATCTTGCCGATAAATGGTGGGAAACCAAGCTCTGTTCAGATGAAGGGTTACAACCCCGGTACTTGTTTGGTTTACGGGTTGTAACCTGGCTATCGGAATAGTTCCATGGTTATCTCGTCGTATATCATCCTGACATGTTTTCGTAATTTTAATTTTAATATTAGATTTTTTTGTGCTGATTGCTGGCTTTTGTTCTTATTTCGTGGCCCCCTTGTGGCACTTGCTCTTTCTGGGGTTGACCCAGCTGGTTTTGTGTGGCCAGATTTCGGAGCAGCTCCCGAGGATCTACCAAGCTTCCAGCCCGATGGTGGCGACTAGAAAGAACCCGGGCTACGAGTGGGTTTTCTATTTTGTTTCGCTCACTCTATTGTAAAGTTATTCTTTTGAGGCGTTTAGCCGACGAGCACCTGTTAGCTCGATGCACTTTTACTTACTGTCTGCCTACGGGCTGTAAACATGATTAACAAATCCTATGGTTGATCATGTATGACTTAAACTCTTGCTAGTCCTAACATTTTGTACGACTAGCTTCATGATCAGCTGATATGTAATATTTGGGACGCCTTTTATTGTATATTTAATGATCATACATCTTGTAATTATATTATTTGCTTGAGATTGAGACAATAGGCTTGACCTTAAGAGACTGTTGGCTTGTAGTAAACCCTCATATCTAGACAGCCGTGACCGTATAGTTGAGATGTATTCTATTTCAATATACGTAGCTGGCTATGTCTGCCCCCGCTCTCCAGTATTCTGGTTCTGGGGCGTGACAGGTCCTAACTCACCTATAGGCTTAGGCATAAATACTAATGATCATAGAAAGTTAATCTTAAAATATTCAAACAAAAAAATAAAAAAATTCGGGAAGTGGGCTTACAAATCTACGCACCTTAGAAAAATTGTCCTCAAAATTTCAAAAGCACGACTAGGCATGGCTAAGAATATAATCAAAAAAATAATGCAATCAATGGTCGACATTGGTCAGGCGTATAGAATCAAAATATAGACACGTTTGAGGAATCTAGTAGAAGAAAATCAAAATAGGTTTAAAAGATGACGATTCAAAAATAGAAAAATATGAGAGAAATAAAGAACTACTAGTTGTTGAGAAGGTGGTAACAAGAAATACGAGATCAAATAAATTTAGAAAAAATTTAATAGTCATATGCCAATAAAAGATATAGTCGCTATGATATTCAAAAATCATAAGTATATCCGAAGTCATGTAACCGAGAATCCATGCCTCGCCAGCGTACATCTGGCTGCCGTAAACCCTTGTTTCATGACTCAAGTATAATATGGTATCGAACACTCTATCAACTCTACCCAACATTGACATAATAAATCAAAAGATCAATAATACAACTAGGATATAGTTTTAGTAATATTTGACAACCTACACATACTTGAAATTATTTCAACTTAGGGGTCATGCCATGCTAGTGCGCTGCTGACTGCAGTGAACCTGCGGTCTTCATAATTCAAATAAATGGGGACAGTGCGCATCTGCCTTACCATTGTAAGTCATGAAAAATTATTTCAACTATATCCATGATAATTTCAAAGGTGCTTCTATAAATTCAAACAAGTCGATCATGATAAAAAAAAATGTAATTATATGTCCTTGAATAAAAGTATCAGTTTTGAAAACAAAATGATCACAAAGTGAACAAAGACGACTTGAATTAATATATAGATAATTAAACCAATATTAGGAATTAAAAATAAAAAGATCGCAAAATAGTTTTGAAAATAAAATGAGGTTTAGAGAAGATAGAAGATAAAATGGCACAAATGATCAAAATTAGGAATTGTATTCTATGAAGGCCTAACTTACCAAATGTATATTCTACCCACCTTGGATCATACCCTCGTATCAAATATCTAATAGGGTTTAGAATTTAATAAATCATTGGCTAAATCACATGGCCTAATTAGCAACCTTAACTACCCAAGGGTCGAATTGAATACGGGACTCCTAGTTCTAGTCATTCTTCAAAATTAAGTCAATCCTAATTGTGAATAAGTAATTTTCTAGTCGCAGGCTTACAGTAGTACAACTAACTTAAGTACTACCACAAGTTCACAATCTTTTACGAAAACTGACCTGCATGGGCCACCATAAAAACTTGTCACGACCCGTACCCACTTTTCGGGATACGAGTGTGTGTCAAAGCCCAGCCTACACTGCGGTATCGACGGTAGTATATTGTCTAGCCTACAATAAATGAAATGTTCATCGGTACTAACTGCTCATTCACCTAAACTAAGTTAACTTTACAATTTTAGAAGTTTTACATTTGAAGAATAATATAAGCTCAATTATAGAAAACTACAACACATCTAACTCATCTTCTATGGTTTGGCCTTCGAGTCTCTATCTCACCCCGTTTGGTCCATTGCGTAAAAGTAGGCACGTCATCCTCACCTATAACAACGATCCAGTAAGAAAAGGAGCAAAGTACAACCATATTGCAATTAATGTTGTTAGCCCAAAATAAGTTAGAACAATGAGAAACAATTATGACAAAGAGTATATAAAGAACTAGTAAGATATAAACTAGCAAGATATGAACTAGCAAGATATGAATTAACAAGACAGGAACTAGATAAAGGAACAATGGAAACAATTATGTGTGTGTGAAATACCTTTTAATACATGAACGGCTGGACTAATACGGCACATCATGGGATGGCTATCCACAATAATAGGGTACGGCTAACTCATACGTGGGTGTATGGCTTAGCTATCCACAATAACAATATTTGGGTTTGTTCACGTACTTATCGAGTATTTTCCCTCCCGACTCACTAAACAATCAATAAAAGTCAATGACACAATAAGAAGGATACAATAACTATGGTGTCACAATCGTGTCTCAACAGAATATCAAGCAATGTCTCAACGGAATATCAAACAAGGAAACGATAGAAAAAACGTTATAATGAACTAAAACATAATGCAATATTGTACTTGCCTGAACCCTTGCACAAACTGTAGTCACAAGTCGAGGATGCGAGAAACACCGATCTAGAAGCTATCAACCCATATCGCATATCGTACCACGAACCGTGCACGAAAACCACAAGTCAATTCTAAGATTCTAATTCTAAAATCATAAAAAAATGGCTAATTGGTTAACTAATCTAATAATAGTTAATTTTAGAATAAATTACTTAAAAATCTAATTTAACCTATAATAATCTAAAATATTATCTAAACTAGAAAGTTTGGCCATAAAAAGTCATATTTCCAATTTTGGAAACCATGGCACGCAAATTGATGTGTGTCGTTGACTATCTAGTCAAACATTATGAACTCAAAATTTTAAAAGTGAACCTTGGTAGATTTTAGTGCTACGAGTGCGTTAGAATCAATCGTGCCATAAAATCATGCTTTGGTCAAAAGATATCGTCGTTATGGCTAACCGTGACCAAAACGGTGATTTACCGATCAATTCTGTGTTCAACTGAAAACTAAAATATCAAATGAACCTCTAAATTTTTGGGAAAATTCTATATCGAAGATCGTCATGTAAGCTTTCCAAAACTTTAAACGGATCGTAAATCGGAGTTCGGGATCTCTCAGGATCTCGAAAACCGTGCGACGTGTCGAGTTTTGGACAACAAACACTCACAGAATTCTCCAGAAATTCAGGATCAAAGTATTCGAAAAAATTATAAATTATGGAAGTTTACCTCAATATGAATCCAAAAAAAAATGGCATGCTAAAATCACGTCGGGGTTGACGGCAATCGCTCTAGAAAGTCGGGAGTCTCCAAAGAGCAACTCTCTCAAAACGGCCAAGTAAATATACAAAACGGCCAAGTAAAAAATCATGTCGGGGTTGGCGGCAATCGGTTGTACTCTTTTTTACGTTCAATATACAAAAAGTTCGTTCAACCATTTGTCATGTCGAACACTCTTGTACTCGGTAGGCAACCTACTATATTAAAACACACATGAAAATCCCCATTTGGTGCTATTGACATAACACTCAAGTTAACCAATATCATCAAGCATCAAAATCTTTACATCTCACTCTCAGATGGAAAATCTAATTAAAATATTCACTTATAAAATCCTAAAGTATTGTTACTTGTATCATTGTAATGATGCCAAGACAACAACAATTCAACCACTATAATGTTAATGCAAAGGTATATATTTTCTTCCAACGCTAGGGATGTGAGGATGGTGAGAAGGAGAGGTAGAGATTTATCTAGCTGTAGTTGATTGTCAGGGAAGAGGAAAAAGTCTGTACATCACTAGTAAGATATGAAGGATATCTTGTTAGAAAAGTTCCTACAAATTTCTATACTCAAGAATTTTATAACAATAGAGGTATTTTTTTTCTTTTTAATTAATAGATTTGTCTAATAGCAGAGAAACAACATCCTAGTGGCTTATCTGCACAATTCATTGATGAGGTTTCAAATTAATTAATTTATCCAAACTTCTAATATGGTAATAACTTATCTTTTGATGCACAGTAATACACCATAACAAAAAATGGAACAAATGGATATGAATCCAAACTTTTAATTTTCTGATATATTTATGATTTGTGCAAGAAGATATCACTCAAGCTACTAAACAATATACGCAAAGAAACCAAAATTTAACAATATCACCTCATATGGTTCTTAAAGGAAGCAAAAATTTAAAGGAAGAATTCAACAACTGAAAGTCTTCATGCTAATATTAGAGGTCAGCTACATGAATTCTTCTCTCTATTCACTTCTTTTAAGAAATATGAAAATTTTGTGGCCTATCACATCCTTTCATATTGTCTCATCCAACTCCATTCAAGTTTACCAACTCTACATCTAGTAGCTACTCCAACCTCTCTTGCTCCTCCTCATTGGCATACATAATAAAGTTTTGGTGCAATTCCATTTACTTATTTTAAACATGTAATGAAGTTACAATTCATTACACTCCTAAACATGTAATAAATTTTTTGTAGAAAATCATATGGAAAATTTTATTTAATACCAACCATAGGAAAAGAAATATATCATATATGGTATTTGCACAAACATGCCTTGAAGTCCCACACAATTACAATACATGCACACCATTTCAACCAAGTCGAGCTTCTTCTTCTTTTTGCTTATCTCAAAATGTGTCAAATTTTTAAAAATCAGATGACAGCAAAAGTTCAACAAAATACCTTTAAAACATTGCTAGACAGTTCGCTCAAACTTGCGGATGCTTGAAGTACATCCTCATCAAGATCCTTATCCTCATAATCTGTATTCGTTGAACGTAATCTTTTGATCCCTGTATCATGACTCACATATTAGCTTATTAAATATTGTTTTGAATACCGAAGTTTCTACCGGAATACACAATAATTGATGCGAATAAGAAAAATAAGTGCTAAAAAAATACTAACATGAAATACAACTGATTTGATGCGTTCTTCGTCAGCTTTATCCATTTCTTCCATGATTCTTTTCTCCTAACAAGATATAAATTTCATTAAAAAAAGCATATCAATAGAAAATGAATTTCCATGAATCATGTAGCATGTCAACTCAGAATCTCAGATATTGCATATCCATGAACATTCAGATATTGCATAAACAATAAGACAACAATAGGCATAAAATACATAAACAACAAGACTAGTATGTATCATATCTACTCAAATTGATGATCAATAAATCAGGAATTTCCTACATAAAAGAAGTAGGGTGAACCAGTACCTAGTTCTCGTGAAAGGGAGTATCCTCGAGGTCTGGATCTAGCGGAAGGAACGGGTGACAAATGAAATTATCTAACCTGGTGGCATTGAAGTGTCCTTAATTACTACCAAAGAATGAATGGCCCAAAAAATATACGTCATACTACATCATAAAATTATGCCATGAGGGTGGGGGGCTTGGAAGGCTGTTCATGAGGCTAAGAAATTAGGAAATTGAGGGGATTCATGCATTTATGTATCCCTCTCACCCCCATCGCATGGGAGAAGGGCATTACCCTACTCCACTCCAATACCATTTTTGGATAGGATTTGTTTCACTGTTGTTGTATTTTGTTGCCAAATATCAAGGCCCACTACACTTTAATAACAAATGCACACAAATACTGACATGCATGTCATCCCAATTGAATAGACGAGACTACTAGTAGCAATATGAGCCTCGTCGTAAATAAATCTACAAATACACCTTGTGGATACAACACATTGTGATTTCTGTTCCCAATATGTTGCTAATACATCATGTACACAATAAAGCAGAGAGTTGCACAAGTAGAACCAAAGAGTTGCATAGACAAATAACAAATCTAATAAAAGTTACATGAGTGTGTACATAATATTTCCACCATTTTCACATCTTCAATGGTTTTCTTATGACTAAAGGCATGATAGACTTGATAGTGTCTCTCTAGAGAGGAAGGGAAAGGATTATAGATCCAGTTGTCATTCATATGGGACACAAATGCAGGTACTGCATTATTAGAGCAATATATAAAATGTTTTGAGTCCACAAAAATAATTTGTACAAGTAGCAATTTTTCAACTGCTGCTATTTACATCTTATATTCTACTAAATCAAATTGAACATTTTATATGATGAAGTTGTAAGCCAAACAATTAGAATGCAACACCAGTAGCCACCAATAAATTTACGCAACCCATAGTCTCAAAAAGTGCAATAAAGAACTTGACAAACACACCCAATATTTATATTTTCTGTTTCAAATAATCATGAATAGAGAAAACTAATTATGCAGCAGACCTAAATTGTGAAGTAATTTTGATTTTGTAAAAAGACACTTCTAGTTATATCTCAAAATCACTTACACTTCTAGCTATCAAATCACTTGATGGATTGGGCCTAAACATCGCTTAAATTTGCCGTGCAACATAAATAATAGTATGTATCCCTTGTAAAGAGTAACTTGGAAATGCATGAGGGAATTGGAACACAATTGTTGTAAAAAATGGGCCCCTTTGTCACGCCCCAGTTCCAAAATATACAGGGACTTGAGGTACGAGCATGCCAGCTAATACGATCTAGGATAAATTTCCAATTTAATTGACTTACCCCTAGACGTACTACACTGTCAAGGGTAATAAAAGTAACTGATCATCTATATCTCAATCCGCAATAATGAAGCAAATACCAAGAATGAACATAATATATTAAAGTTGGCCATCCAGTAATATATATGTTCGAGCAAGCTCGAGAAAGGAATAAGCTTGCAAATAATAATAGGCTACATAGCAACATGAATCAAATAGATGAAATGTATACAGGGAAGAGTAAATGAAATACCAAAGAACACACACATATATATATACCTGAAACCTTGGTGCATCACGCAGCACCTGCCCGGCTACTCTGTACTAACTGTTCAGCAAATACCTGGAAAGATCACTAGGTCCTCAGTGAGACGTAATAAGATATAGAAATACATGCCATAATATGAACTGAATAAAATTAACAACTCGAATCATAACATGGTCCAATATCCAGTCATAGATCAGTAAATCATATCTCTGATCAATCATAAACAATTGATGGTATACCAACCCATGATAAGACAATATTTCATGATACGGTCCGATATAGGTACATAAACTAACCCATTCTCTGTGAATGCATGGTGAAGATGACTTTGGAGCCTATAGGTAGGTGAATAAGGATTTGCATCGAAACATGAGCCGATGTCGGATCACAAGCCGATATAAACATACATGTACCAGTATACCTTTCGACCGTACCTAGCACGTAGCTAGTTGCTGCCGCCACGGCACGTACGGGTGCCATCGCCAGGGCGGTGCGCGCTAGCGCAGGAGAGAGGTTGTACCACCCCGTGGCTGCGACAGGCCATCATGACGGTTGTTGGAAGAGGCAGCCATAGTAGCTTCCACCATAACAGCAGTTGCATGTGCTGCTATAATAGTATAGGCTACACGCAAGGGCATGGTACAGCACAGGCATACGGGAAGGGTTTGCCACCATGCCCGATGGCTCACTTCCATCTGGAGTGGCGTAGTGCTACGACATGGTTGTTTAAGACAACAATAGCAGCAGTGTTTAGGCTGCCTACCATGGAGAGAAATGAGGAAAGGAAAGTATGGAAGAAGTTAGGGAAGGATATGGGAAGGAGGAGTTAGGGTTAGGGGCTGTTCTTAGAGGAGTGAAGAAGGAGAAGAAGAACCGGAAGAAGAAGAGCAGTAGAAAAAGAGAGATGGGGGAGCTATTGTTGGTCATCATGGGTTGTGTGTGTGTTTTAGAGTGAGGGGAGAGTCGATATGTAATGCATGGCATGTGAAGCATTAATGAGGGTGGAGTGTGTGGTAGGGGAT
Organism: Iris pallida; assembly: GCA_029216955.1. Taxonomy (NCBI): domain Eukaryota; kingdom Viridiplantae; phylum Streptophyta; class Magnoliopsida; order Asparagales; family Iridaceae; genus Iris; species Iris pallida. The sequence goes on from JANAVB010021198.1 coordinate 4,436,780, forward strand.
TTACATGGAAATAAAAAGTTTTGGGAGTGTGGGGATGGGAATGCTAAAATTGGGTATGAGTGTTCCATTGACTAGGGGGAGGGAGTGTGCTGGTGAGTGTCCCAAGGAATGGTAGGGGAATTTAGTGTAGGAAAGGAAAAGTTGTAGTGTGTTATGTGGAGGGGCGTGATTATCCCCTTGGGTTTTGTCATGTCACATGTGAGGGTGTGAATGAAAGATGAATGGAAGTGATAGGATAGCCACCTTTAGGTTGGTCCACTTATGGTTAACAATAAATGAAGGAATGGTGGTGTATTGCTTTGGTTAAACCATATCTAGGTATTATGGTTAATAGGATTGTCCATTGGGTTTGGGAGTGTGTAGGCTAGATGTTTGGTGTTTTGTAGGGGAGAATGTAATATTGTATGTTTTGTGTGTGCCATGTGAGTGGCCACATGAAATTGGGTTGGATGTTGGGTCATATTGGGTTAAGTTTGGGCTTAGAGCAATCAAGGCTACAATTTAAGTCATTTATGATATTGATGAAATAATAGCATGTGGAAGATCAATTAGATGGCACGTAAGTTACATGCGCATAGCAGGCTCAAAATAGCTCAAAACTATATATTGTGTCAATTATGTTGGATCGATGTCAAGCACCGAAATTAAATTTGAAGTTAGATCATATTTTTCGATAGATGAGCAAATGACCTAAATTGACCAGAAAGTTGTACAATATAAATAGAATACAAAGGAACATGTTTGAGTGGGTCATGATATATCAAAATGAAGGTAAACTTGTCTACTACAAAACTCACGATGGAAGTTTCGAGAGATTGACGTCCCTGACGCTCCAAAAATCAAAGTCACAGAAAAGTATATTTAATGATCAAAACTAAAAATAATAAAATATTTATTGAAAATAATTTATTTATACTTTTCAAAACAAACCCTAAAATCCAGGGGCTTACAACATACCCACCTTAGAGAATTTGTCCTCAAAATTACATTAAGACATAGTATAAAAGGATAGAAGATTAATATCTAAAGGAGTCAGCACGACTAGTCGTAGATGCTGATGCCACTAGTATCTAGCTTACATATCCTACTTATACAGCAACAACTATGGTCATGATTCTACTAGTAAGGTTTTTGGGATAGCATATTTCCTAAGAGGGGATATGAGAATTTAGGTATTATAGACTGCAAAAATCTAAGGGGACTTAGGTACTATCATAGAACTATTGGTCAATAACTCTACAAGGGATTACTATCAATTCAGTACTACTCCTATATAGGTGAGGGTTTCAATAAGTTATAGGGAATTGACCTGGTGGTTATTACTGGAGCGCGGTGGCATAGAAGAATTTATAAGGTCATAGTGAGGAAGCAAGTTTAGAAGAATTGCTAACAAAGGGGTTACAGATCATGGTAAGGAAAATTTGGATAAGTTTTAGAAGAAATTTTCATGGGAATGGGGCATGACTTAGGTAGATACTTGATCAAGAATTTGGAAGGAATGGCATCTTAGGGTAATATAATCGTTAGGCAGAAGAGGTATAAAATCAAGGTTTTGGTTTAAAATTAAGGCATGGCTAGGAAAGAATAGGGTCTTCTTAATCATATTTTTAGAATCAAGAAATGGCTAAATCACGCAATCATGATTTACGAGCTTAAGGAATTAGAAAGGAAAGAATATGGATAGTCTAAAATAATAACTACCAGTCACTTATAATACTCTGAAAATCTAGCGGGCTGAGGTAATTGCACACCAAATAATAGATGGTCCCTCAAATACGGCTAGCTAATCTTAATCCAAAATCAACTCATAGTATTCGAAAGTCCTCGTTATCATACATTTTACATTAGTACACTCTATTTCTTCTCAATTGTAATTTTTGCTAACTCGATATCAAGCTTCTCATAATATCCTCTATCCTTGAAAATACTCTAGATCCGACTTATTAATCTATTTAGGATTACTCTACCTCTCTATTTTGAAATATTTTATTCTCATCTCATGCCATAATCTTGGTCAGATGCTTACAATACTTCATGGTATAATTTTTTTTATATCAACTTATTTCCTTGTTTCTTTCTGTCATAAATTTCGTATCATCTATCTCCTCGGGATAGTCTCATCATTCTTTATTGGACCCAATTTAAAGATCTTGCTTACGGTATGGTCCCCTCTGTAATCCTCTTTATGTCATTGTAGATAATCATGGTCATAATCCTTATCTCAATAACTTTCCCTAAAATTTTAATCTTATTCATCTTCATTTATTCAGACTAAATGTACTGTTTCTTATAATTCTCTCTTCTTGTATACCCAACACAAAGTTCCAGTTGTTATTCCTCTAGGGTCTCTAAATACCTTACATCAACGAAGAGTTTACTAGTCTGCCTCTTAAGGTACGATTCTAACTCTATTCATAGATCCTTAGCTATGATTAATCGTCGAAGATCATGATCAAGTCTTAAACTTGATCAACTCTGAAACTCTATGATATACCTTTACAAGCCTTAAGTCATATCTAATAACAGCATAACCAATGATCTACCTTATCTATCCATAAGCAAGTATACGCTTCTCACAAGCACGCCTAACTATCTGCTAGAAGAAAAAAAATTGAGGCTTGGTCAAATAAGTACATATATCTAATACCTCTTATCATAGTCTAACTCTATTAATCATTCTTTTAGTCCCTATCTACAATAGTTCATTCAAGGTTTGACTTAGTCTTACCTATTCCTAGATCACATTTCTCTCAGATACATAATCTTCCTAGGATAGTTCCTATTATCCAAGAAATTTTTTTTCGTTATATCATAGTCCTGACTTCTATGTCCTCTACGTAAAAATTTGTCAAATTTTAGTGCAACATCACTCTGAAGGTTTTATATCTAGTCATGATCATCACACTTTATTGATTGTATCCTAACGGGGTCCTTGGGCTCTGTTTGCTATTGTCCTTCATGTTGGTACTCTAAAATCCAATGTGTCTTCCTTCAAGTTGTATTTTTACTCATCTCGTCCTTTATGATCAGAGAATTCTTCAAACTCGGTCTAGCTTAGACAATGGTAGCATAGTTTAGTCTAATGACCCTCATGTCTCTTGTTAGGGCTAAGCCTTGTACTATACTCTATTCAACATCCTATCTTGCTAGAGTGTCTATACAAGCCTACCCACCTTAGCTAGTCACCTAGTCCTGTCAAGCATTGGTTACTGTATCCTTCAAGTAAAACTTTCTAGATTTATAGGCTGAAATTGAATCACCAATTCATGGCTTATTGGATTATCCTTTCTTTAAGTCATATCTTTAAAAAAAATCTTTTATAAAATTGGACTATTGTCCCAAATCGACCCTTGCAGCCTTCTAATCATATTCGGGCCATCTCAATCATTACGAAAAATTTTATCTCATCTAGATATCTATAAATACGTAAACCTCTAATTCAATTCTATATGTTCTAGTCAAAGGGTCTCTCTTTCAATCAAGGAATTTTCTTATAGAAACTAAACTTCGATAGAAGTATCATTCATATCATATCGATCCATCTAGTAGAGTCGTTTATCCAACTTCTATATGCCCTAAATAATTATCTACAAGATATTCTATCTACCTTAGTCACAATCAATAATAAGATAATGACGAAGTGATCGTCAACACAAGGGTTCGTCCTTCCGAAAGAGGGAAAGACGAGAATTCATAAATAGTAATTCAAGAATGGTATAATTGAGCACAAATACGAATTTTTAAGGACGATAGTAGAAATCAAAGGAATTTTCAATTGCAGTAGTGGATGGAGATTCTAATATATTATCCTAATGCAGGCTTATTCGGTACAATAACGTAACCGAAACGATTTATCTCGACCTGCATGGGCCACCACAAAAATATGTCACGCTCCAGTTCCAAAATATACAGGGACTTGAGGTACATGCATGCCAGCTAATTCAATCTAGGATAAGTTTCCAATTTAACGGACTTATCCCTAGACGTACTACTCTGTCAAGGGTACTAAAAGTAACTGATCATCTATATCTCAATCCACAGTAATGAAGCGGATACCAAGAATGAAAATAATATATTAAAGTTGGCCATCCAATAATATACATGTTTGAACAAAGCTCGAGAAAGAAATAAGCTTGTAAATAATAATAGGCTATATAGCAGCATGAATCAAATAAAGATGAAATATATATAGGGAAGAGTAAATGAAATACCAGAGATATATATACATAAAATCTCGATACATCACGCAATACCTGCCCAGCTACTCTGTACTAACTGCTCAGCAAATACCTGGAGAGATCACCAGGTCTTCAGCGGGACGTAGCAAGATACAGAAATACATGCCATAATATGAACTGAATAAAATGAACAACTCGAATCATAACATGGTTCAATATTCAGTCATCAATTAGTAAATCATATCTCTGATCAATCATGAACAATGGATGGCATACCAGCCCATGATACACTGTCCCATGATACGGTTCGATATAGGTACACGAACTAACCATTCTATGTGAATGCATGTTAAAGACGACTTTGGAGCGTATGGGTAGGTGAATAAGGATTTGCATCGAAACACGGGCCGATGTCGGATCACGAGCCAATGTAAACATATATGTACTAGTATACCTCCTGACCGTACCTAGCGTGTACCTAGTGGCCATTGTCAGATCTATCCCTTGTATGTATGGCCAATAATCGGGTAACCACGCCCATAATCGGGTCACACTGAGGCTAAAATAAAATAACTATCTGTCCCATACGCCTACTGATTATCTTTTCTGCCCCAGGAAATATACAAGTCGTATCCATGACTCAGACAATTTGTATCTCAATGCGAGTCTCTAACCTAGACACCATATAACTCTGTATGTACCAACATACGAACCGCTCGTACCGATGATCAGTCAAATGCGTAAGCTCATGCCAACATAATGAATTCTCACCCACGGTGCCGTGCAATGTCTCGTGTCAAGTCATAGAAGTTATTAGGATAACTTTATAGTTTTTGGGTACGTCTACTAACTCTAAGTCATACGTGTATGCACTCATAACATCGATGCCATCATCGATAAAACCCAAGTCATTTCCTTGGATACTTACTACTAGTGTTACCAACTAACAACACAAGAATAGGTATGAGTAATGCAAACAGAACAAGTATAGGAAGGTATCTTGCCTGAGGTAAAGCAGTAATCCGATAACGTCATGCAGGAAAATCGTCAAGTCCAAAAAAAGGTAGCAACATAGGAGTCTCCATGAACATCGTCGGATGCTGAAACAAACATCACCAATGTTCCCGGAATAAGGAAAATAGCTCAAATATACTATCCATGAGTCCAATTCTAGACACAGGGACAAAATAATAATTTCGGTTCAAGATACGGTCCACCGTTGGACCCACTTGTACCAAAATTCATGTCAAGATAAAAGTTCTCTAAACTAAGCAAACTATATGTTCACGAGTCCATAATGACGATACAAATCCAATGGTATATCCAGAATTGGATTCCGATGAGCCGATCTCAAAATGATCCATTGACCCGGATGTTGGAATCCAGTTTGCACAAAAATGTGTACCGGAGCCAAAGTCCATAAAATCTAGAAAAGTATATGTCTACAAGTCCAGAATGAAAATATGAATCCAATGATATATCCAGAATTGAATTCCGATGAGTCAATCTCAAAATAATCTGTTGACCCGGACGTTGGAATCCAATTTGTACGGAAATACGTGCCAGAGCCAAAGTCCACTAAATCTAGCAAAATATATGTCAACGAGTCCCGAATACGATATTAACCCAATGGTATATCCAGAATTGGATTCCGATGAGCTGATCTCAAAATGACCCGTTAACTTGGACGTTGGAATCCGATTTGCACAGAAATACGTGCCGGAGCTAAAGTCCACTAAATCTAAAAATATATATATATATATATCAACGAGTCCAGAATGATGATATGAACCCAATGGTATATCCAAAATTGGACTCCGATGAGCCGATCTCGAAATGACCCATTGACTCGGGTCGGGGGATCTGATTTGCACCGAAATGCGTGTCGGGACCTATGTCCTCCAAATCTAGCAAACTATATACAAATTCATGGCAAAACGATGCCATGAGTCCACTGACAGTATCAGAATTAAAATCCGGAGGCCCGGGTCCAAAATTAGAATTTTACAAGTTGGGAATTACTAATTCGGACGGCCAACTTTGGCGACAAATTCGACCATTCAATGACCTCAAAATGGAACGAAACTTTAATCACAATGAGAGGATTATACCAACTGCGCACAGGAACAGATGGCTCATCAAACGAAGCTGCAACGGAAGAGGAACAAATTCGCAAACTTGGCTTTACGAAACTATCAAAAATAAACACTATTATTAGTGCAACTTGGTAACTGATTTTGACCTATCAAACGAAGGAATTAATAGCTAAAATTTTTGGTGGAGGTAGAGCTATACACCGAAATTGCAACGGTGAAAAGGGTTCATCGATCCAATGGTCGAATTGCCCAAAAAATATATGGAAAGTTTTTGTCTTGAAGCTCAAATTTTGAATGCACAATCCGCACGCTTCGACGGATTTCGACTCCGAAGTCAGAATCGACTGTCTGGGGTGTTGTGGCCAGGGCGAACTGCCACATAGATGTGGACAAGGGCGGCGTATGGCCACTGTCACCGGAGGGCGGCCATTGGTGGCCGTCGGCGAGCGCGACGGAGTGGGCTAGTATGGGAAACCGCATACAGCGTGCGCTGTCGCGGCTGGGGCACGCGCTGGTGCCACTACTATGGCGGTGTGTGCTGGCATAGGGAGAGGTTGTGTAGCCCCGTGGCTGCAATAGGACATCAAGACGGTCGGCTGAAGAGACAGCCATAGTAGCTGCCACCACAACAACAGTAGCACGCGCTGCTACAGCAGCATGGGCTATGCGTGAGGGCACGACGCAACACAGGCGTACAGGAAGGGTGCGCCACCGTGCCTGACGGTTCACTGCCAGCTGGAGTGGCGTGGTGCTGCGAAGGGTTGTTTAAGGCAGCGACAACAACAGTATTTAGGCTACCTACCATAGAGAGAAAGGAGGAAAGGAAGGTGGAGGAGAATATAGGGAAGGAGATAGGAAGGAAGAGTTACGGTTAGGGGCTGTTCTTGGAGGAGTGAAGAAGGAGAAGGGAAGGAAGAAGAAGGGCAGTAGAAGAAGAGAGATAGGGGGAGCTGTTGTCGGTCATCATGGGTTGTGTGTGTTTTTTAGAGTGAGGGCAGAGGTGATGTGTAATGCATGGCATGGAAAGCATTAATGAGGATGGAGTGTGTGGTCGGGATTTTGCATGGAAATAAAACGTTTTAGGAGTGTGGGGATGGGAATGCTAAAGTTGGGTATGGGAGTTCCATTGACTACAGGGAGGGAGTGTGCTAGTGAATGTCCCAAGAAATGGTGGGGGAATTTGGTGTAGGAAAAGAAAAATTGTGGTGTTATGTGGAGGGGTGTGATTAGCCCCTTGGGTTTTGTCATGTCATATGTAAGGGCGTGCATGAAAGATAGGTGGAAGTGGTAGGATAGCCACCTTTAGGTTGGTCCATTTATCGTTAACAATAAATATAGGAATGGTGGTGTGTTCCTTTGGTTAAACCATATCTAGGTATTATGGTTAATGGGATTGTTCATTGGGTTTGGGAGTGTGTAGGCTAGATGTTTGGTGTTTTGTAGGGGAAAATGTAGTATTGTGTGTTTTGTGTGTGCCATGTGAGTGGCCACATGAAATTGGATTGGATGTTGGGTCAGATTGGGTTAAGTTTGGGCTTAGAGTGATCATGACTACAATTTAAGTTATTTGTGATCATTGATGAAATAGTAACATGTTGGAGCTTAATTGGATGGCACGCAGGTGACATGTGCATAGAAAGCTCAAAATAGGTCAAAACTATATATTAGATTGATTAGGTTGGATCAATGTCGAGACCCGAAATTAAATTGGAAGTTAGGTCATATTTTTCTGTAGATGAGCAAATAGCCTAAATTGACCAAAAAGTTGTACGATGTAAATAGAATATAAGAGAACAAGTTTGAGTGGGACATGATATATCAAATTGAAGGTAAACTTGTCTACTACAAAACTCATGAAGAAATTTTCGAGAGATTGGCGTCCCTGACGCTCCAAAAATCAAAGTCACGAAAAAGTATATTTAATGATCAAAACTAAAAATAATAAAATACTAATTGAAAATAATTTATTTAAAAATTTCAAAACAAACCATAAAATTCAAGGGGCTTACACCCTTGCCTAATTTCCCTAGATCAATATTTTTGTTCGACTGATATCATCTTATAAAATAATCAGTTTATGTATAGTCACAAACCTGCTATTGAGGAAAGAAAATAACCATTTCACATATTGAACTCCATAGTTCAATATTAAGGGGTAATATCAGTAAATATTATTTGATAAAATAGTAAAACAAGGCTGAATGGTAATCAAAAAGTAAAAGTGTAGAATATCTGCTAGGAATTACAACAAACTATAAGAAATACTTACATCGCTACCATCTTTAGTTGGATAATCATGACCGTAAATATTCAACTCATGTACCCTACCAATAGCAACTCGTTCGGTATATGGTATAAGATTATTAGGGATACCCTTAGGATCCTCACCAATTTGCCCCTCTCAGGAGTTCCAACAGGGTTAAATATATCTCAAGATTATTATTTGTCACTATGAATCTGCCTTCTGAATAATCTGAAGCTATTTCTTCACGAAAAAGCTAATGCACCAAAAATGTTCCAAGTTAGAAGCTGAAAGTGTCCGGAAAACACAACTATTAAAACACAAGAACATAATAAATCAACATTATATTTAAAATTACATAAATTTACCTTGGTTCGTTCATCGCCTTTAGATCAAAATTTTCAACACATGAATTTTTTTTCAGGTTGCCCATAAACAGTAGTCGACGAGGAAAAAACCATCTATCAGAAAAAAAAACATGCCATATCAGTGAGCCAGGTATAGCCATGGTCTCATATAAGATTTATTTTTCAAGAAAAGGTGGATAATATAATCTAGCAATTATTCTATTAAGCGAAAAAACAATGGCATAAGGATGAAAGTGTGGCTCTTCAAGTGAGTAATGAGAAGAAGCCATACAAGTCAATTTGATTGCCAAGGTGCAACACTGCTTGGCATTTCCAAAATAAATACTTTCTAATAGCCAAAGGAAAAATACCCTACCAAAAAAACATACTTTCTAATAGTCACTAAAAGATAACTATCTACCAAGCATCGGCTTTAGTAATCATAGTTACATTCACGTGCGTTGTACGTATCAAAAAATTCAATAATATGATTAATAAATTATATAAAAAATTTAAATTATATAGAATATTTAAATATAATTTTAATATATTTAAAATATTTTAAATATAATTTTAATATTTTAAATATATTTTATGTCTTAAAAATTTAATGGTTGATGATATACACGGCTTAGACTGCTTAATTTGGAGCCATTTTGAAGCCCTTTTATATGAATAGAGATTAGAAAGATAGGGCATAAACTAGCTAGTTCTAGTTAATCCACATGGAAGAATAGTTCTTTATGTTTACTAAACTATTATACTACTTGAATTTGTTTTGTTTTTCTTCTCAATTTCTCTAATTCTTGGATATACTCCCAAGTTTCAATTCCAATATGGAAATGCAGCCGACTTAAAGTTCATTATTGAGATAGATTAGGAGTACGTCAAGCAAATAACTAAACAATTCATGCTTAGCATAATTTGAAATTTGTGAAATGATTCACAATTTGTCGCATTGCGCGTCCCCAAAGATCATGACCATCGAAGTAACCGTATCCCACTTCAAAATTTTGTTGAACAATTTGTTAGTCCTCCACGTAGCTGCATTTCGTGAACATATCGACAACCGTCGCTAGTATAAATATATTAACAACCGTTGTTTGTACAAACACATCAGCCAAGCCTCGCTCTGTAAACAGTGTGGCGGAGCTCCATCCCAAAGTTCGCCGGCCCATTATCACGAAGAAACTCCTTAAATACATTAGGACACACCAAATCTAATATGGTTCGGTGTCACCGTGTCTATGTCATAACTGTGTCTGTGCAATATCGCCTAAATGTCTCTCAACATCCTCAAACCCAAAGACCTCAACAAGATCCTCCCAATCAGGAATGTTGTTTCCATAACAAAACCCTAATTCTATGAGATTGGAGATAAGTGGCATGAAGGAGTCAGCATCGTGTACGAGTCATATAAATGTTGGACATATATGAACACGATACCAACGCTCCTAAATAAACTACGGAACACCAAAATCGTGTCCGTGTCTCTGTGCCAAAATAGTATCAAGATTCAAAGAAACTTAGATTTTTAGGGAGTGGTGATACCTAGTGGTAAGCAAACAACGAGGGAGAGAGTGGAGTTGGCTAGGGTTTGGATTCTGGAGGACTCCTCCATATCGAGAAGGAAGTATGTGTCGTCGACTCTGTAAAGCTCGTCCACCTCCTCTTTAGCCCTTACGATCACTAAGGGGTCACCGAAACCCGACTCTCCTATGCTCATGGTCAAGATGTGGGGAGACGGATGCCTACCATGGAAGAGCCTGGTCGAGCTCAACTTCTCAATGGCTAGAGAGAGAAAAAAGAGAGAGAAAGAGAGAGAGAGGAGAGGGAGGGGGGAGAGAGAGAGAGAGAGAGTGTGTGTGTGTGTGTGTGTGTGTGTTTTGAATTGTGAGGGAGTAGTATTGAGCTTGGGCTTAGGTAATTTAGAAGGTACGAGAAAATTGGAGAGGGATGAGAGAGGGATGAGATCTCTGAAGTGTTAAAATTAACATTTAACGGTTCAGATTGAACTATTCACATTAGATTGCTAAGATTAATGCATAAAATAAAAAAAACACATGGGATTAGCCCAAAATTTGGACGGCCAATTATTTTTCATTTGGACGGACAAATTTGTACTGTCCGAAAGTTTGTTTGGGACGAAAATAATTCACAGCCTTAAAAAAGATACATTAGTATGATCTTAGAAATTTGTCCTAAATAAAATTATTTTTTATTACAAAATAGATAAGCTTCTCAAATATTAAATTGAGAAATTTTGAGTTGTACCCTACTTTATTGGTCATATTTCAAGGTGCACCCAGTGCTTTACCATAATGTAAGCTACCCCCACATTTCATGAATTCCGTCCAATATTGACGGTAACTGGGCTGCAAAATTACCCCCATCTTCTTCCAAGCCACCGACAGAGCCCCCTACCTCCCCCACCGTGATCGCCCCCTTCCCCGTCTCGCTCAGCCCTCTGCCTTCACCATCACTACCAACCCTACCCTTAGCATCCAGCTCCCTCCCTCGTCCCCTCTCCCCCGTCACCCCTGCTCACCCACGGCGCCGCCTTTCTCCCCACCACCTTCACCACCACCAACCCCACCCTCAGCATCACCACCATCATCACCCCGCGTCCAGCCCCCGCTCCCTCGCTCCCCCATAAAGTTGCCCCCACCTACACCCCCGCCCCCGCTCCCCTGCTCTACGACGGCACCGTCCCCCTTCCGCAGCTGCAGTTTATGCGCGCCCCCCTCCCACCCCTCTCTGCCCCCGCGCTCCATCGTTATCGTTGGTCGACCGGAGAAATAAGGGAAGGGGAGGAGAGAGAGCAGGGAGGATCCAGCGGCCGGTGAAAGAGGGGAGTAGGAGGAGAGAGAGGGGGAAGTAGAGAGAAGGGGCCAGGGATATTTTTGTCCTAAAACTTTGGTCAAACGCGTTGACCGTCGCTCAGTGACCGAAACCGTTCAATGGGGGGGGGGGGGGTCATACATTATGGTAAAACACTGGAGTGCATCTTGAAATATGACCAATAAGGTTGGGTATGACTCAAATTTTCTCTATTAATTTTTCAGGACTTTTTAGATAAGCGTATCTAGTAGTGTCATCCCAAAAGGTCACTTTTTGTAGTGTATGCACGTGTCTTGCACTTTTTTTATAATACTTGGAAAAAGCAAACAACATTCTTAATTTTCTTTTCTCTCTACATAATTACATAATTATCCATATTAAATGTAATGAGCAATTTTAATTACTAAATATAGATGATGTATTTTTGGAGTAAAAACTTCTACGGTGAGTATAAATAAACAATTTTAAGTAATAAATATAGATGAGAGCATTTTTGGAATAAATTTTTTTAGGGTAAAACTTACTTTCCTCATTATATAGTATAGATTAAGGACCTGCAAGAAAGAATACTTATCACAGCTTAGACCATTGTATAATTATTACCATCATTAATTAATTACGTACGAGTAGGAGCAGCCTCTATTATATTCGAGTAGTGTTAATATTATTGTTTTTTAAAATAGAGTAATGCTATTCGTATTTTCAAATTGTCCCTCCAAATCATTCCTTCTTACGTGACAGCTAACGTGGTATGTTAAATAATATTATATGTCATCTAATATGACAGCTGACATGACAAATTTTAACCCAAAATATTAATGACCCAATTTTTTTATGTTAATATTAGTGTTAATATTAATATTAATATTAATATTAATATTAATATTATTGATAATATTAATATTAATATTAATATTAGTTTTAATTTTAATATATATTTTTATGCTTATTTTAAAATTTGCCATGTCAATTGTCACATCAACATGCCATATGAGCTATCACGTAAGGAGAAATAACTTGAAAAATAATTTGAAGGGACAAATACACAAAAAGTCACAACCCAACACGCTTGATCAGTGCAATATATATTGTATTCATTGTATTCATCTTCCAAAAATCTTTTCTTAAGTAAACTTACGCCAACAGTTCATGAGTTCTTGTTTGAAGCATAGAATACATTATTTTTAGTCTCAACAAACATTATAAACTCCCAAGAGACGACAAGAAGAGATGGAAACATGTTTCTTTCTGGCTCTCACACCAGCCACGTTGCAAGCTCTCAGTCTCAGACTCCTCTCATGAAAGATGATAGATTCTTCTCCAATCTTCTTCTTCCCTCACAAAACAACAACATCAACAGAAAAAAAAAAAGGACCAGCACACCAACCTCCCTAGCTAGCTATCCTCGTTTTGCGCAGACAGCAGCAGCAGGAAATTAAGCCATGGCATGCATGGCCATGTTGTCTTCGTCTCCATACCGCACAGCCGGCAACCCTCCCTTACAACACCACGGCAAGCACAGTACTCCGTGCCCGAGGAAGTCGTCGCTCATCTACTGTCGGTCCAGATCATCTACAAAGAAAGAAAACAATAACAGGTTTGATACATACATACATATATGTGCGTGTGTGACCGAGTAATTAATTATATATGAGTGCAGTAGAGTATTGGCAGCAGCTACTAACTAATTCTATGTGGGTTGGATTAATTAATTGCAGCAGTGGAAACGATCATGAGTTCCCGTTGGCGAAATTGGCAGTGGTTGCGCTTGCAGCTGGCGTCCTGGCTCTCGGGTCAGCGCACGAGGCGATGGCAGCCAAGTCCGGCGGCAGAGTTGGGGGCCAGGCCTTCCGATCAGCAGCGCCCAAGAGCTCCGGCCCACGAATCAACAATTCTAGGTCAGCTAGCTAGCTTCAACGTCACCACAATTAGCTCTGATCTCTAGTTGCTGCTAATGAACGAATGAAATGGATGGATGATACTTATAACGGAAATGCTAATTTGTCCGCCACGACCGCGCCAGTCGGCGTAACGGTCTGTCATTGCCCTCCCTGCTAGTACGGGCCCACCCCGGACAGGCCAATGGCGGTACAGCACGCGGCCATGGGCCAGCACGGACATCCAGCGGCGGGCAACTTAGCAGTTTTCTACTTAATTTTTTAAGAGAATTTGAGTGGCACCCCAACTTTTTTACGCTTATTTAAGGTGCACCCCACAAGTTTACATGAATGTATGACACCCTCCACTTTGGACGGTTTCCGTCTAATACGAACGGTCAATCCCGTTGACCTATTTTTTTTGACGAAAATACCTCCCTATCTGTTCTCTTCTTCTCCGCGTTAACTATTCGTCTCCCCCCCTCCGTCGTGCTCGGCCTCCCGCCACGGCGTCGTCGCACTCCCCCCCCACCCCCTCCTCCCCAACCTCGCCGCACCGCGCCCCCCCCCCCCGGCCATCACCACCACCACCACCACCATCACCAACATCATCACAATCATCATCACCACCACCATCCACCACCATCAACCCCCCCCCCCCCCCCCCCCTTCCCGCTCCGCCCCTAGCCCCCCCCCCCCCCCCTCCGTCGCGCTGCTGCTGCCGGGCTTGTTTGCTCACAAGCTTTGCTACGCATCTGCCGCGCGCTGCTGCTAGGGGACGGAGCGGGAGGGGGGGGGGGGGGGGGCGGTGATGATGGTTGATGGTGGTGGTGATGATGATGATGGTGATGATGTTGGTGATGGTGGTGGTGGTGGTGATGGCCGGGGGGGGGGGGGGGCGGCGAGGTCGGGGAGGGGGGGGGGGGAGTGCGGCGACGCCGTGGAGGGGGGCCGAGCACGACGGGGGGGGGGGGGGGGGGGGGGGGGGGGGGCGGGGGGAGCCACGTGTGACGGGGAGGGAAGGCACACAAAAGGAGACAAGGACATTTTCGTCAAAAAAAAAAAATTTTGACCGTTCGTTTTAGACAGAAACCGTCCAAAATGGAGGGTGTCATACATTCATGTAAACTTGTGGGGTGCACCTTAAATAAGCATAAAAAAAGTGGGGTGCCACTCAAATTTTCTCATTTTTTAATACTTGATTTTGATATTCTAATTATAACTAGCTTTTGTATAGCATCCAAATCAGTTTTCTACTTATAACTAGCTTTTGTATAGCATCCAAATCTGTATACGTTTTTGACATACTTAATTTTTTAATACGATTTTGATATTCTAATTTTATAAAAATGAAAAATTGAAATACTTTTCGTCAATAGAATACGTGACAATATAAATCTTTAACTTGTATTTTTTTTTTACCATAATATATGTTTTTGAAGTGATTTCAAAATTGACTAAAAGTGCTTAAAAGAACAATATTTTTTCTTAAAATTGTGATGATCCATTTGTAAAATTGGGATGTCAAAATCAAACAATAAAAAGTTAATATGTAAAGAGCGTGCTATAATTAATTAGGACAATTTAGCCTAGCTTATATCATTCTATTCTTCGGTGCACTATGATCAACGATTGAACAATATATATTTTGCATCATATCAAACGGAATTCTCATATTTAATTTAGGATAACCTTAATATAATTTTGAGACTACCGATTACATTTTACAACATGTCAGGGAAATCAATACTTTGCAACGATCTGACAATTAATGTGCACAATCATAAAATGTTGTTACTAAACAGGACTAACATCTACGTCAACCCACCGGTGGCGCCGCCTCTAGTCGGTGGGTATGGGTACGGTTACGGGGTTCCATTCTACGGTGGCTGGGGTTGGTCGCCCTTCAGTTTCTTCGCACCAGGACCTAGTGTCGTGGTGGGCTTCGGAGGAGGGCTCGAACTGTTTGCAGCAATGTTCGCATTTGCTGCTTTGGCAGCCGTGGTCAGAAGATTTAGGAGAGGTGGGGATGAAGATGATGACTAATGATTGCAAAGTTTGCTTCGTATGTCCATGATATGATTATACTACATGTATATTTTTGGGGGGACTGGTGTATAAAACAGACATGAATTATATGTATATCTAAGGGTTAATTGCATTAGTTATTCCTATGTTTTATACTTATTACACAGATTATCCATGCTTTGAAACTAATTACACGAACCCTCCTATATTTCTATTTTATATATAAACTAAAAACACTGACCACCCCTATGACCATTCCTATGGTTAATAAAATTTATAAAGGAAGATGGTCAGTATAATTATTTTCGGAATATGAGTAGTTTCTATAATACTCATGAAATATAGGGAAGGTCAGTATAATTAACCCAATATCTAAGTTGAGGAAGAAGGAAAGTCTTTGTTTTTTTTTTAAGTAATAACCAGTGTATCTCAATTAATTGTTTGAAACGTTTGCTGCCGAGAGAGCATTGTATTTGCACAATTTTCCAATACCAAAATAAAATGACTTAAGACTAGTTTTGGGATTGCTTACACCAAAACTGAAATAATTTTCAAAAGTTTTTTGGTAAAAATAATTTACCAAACTTTTGGAAGTGCTTTTCAAAAAGATAAGCAGCAGCAGCTGAAATAAACAAATCCCAAACCGAGTCTCATCCCTTGTTAGCAATTCGGCAAACAGAAAAAATTCGGAACGCTAAAAGTACGAGTATAAATCGGCACAATATAAGTAAAATACGGTCAAAAATTCGATCAAAAATTCGTCTAACGAAAAATATTCGGATCAAATTTAATTAGTGTTTAGTACGTTTCATATGAACCAATTCGGCACTAAAAATTCGGCATATATATAGGGCCCACCCATCTCTACTCCTTCATAAACAATGGTTCGGTGTGAGAATAAGAAGTGGTTGGATGATGAAAAACCGAAAAGTTTTTCTTTGATTGTTGCAAGCAACATGTGCAAAGACTCTTGGGTTTCTTTTTTTTGTTACTGTGACACTTTTTCTTCTTTTCTTTTGATAATTTTTAAGAATTGTGCCCGTCTTAATATCTAATAGCAGCAAGAGTCAAGAAAGTTCAAACTGTTGGGTTTCTTGGTCACATTTTTTTGGCCAATTTTTTTAAAAATTCGTACGGTACGCGTTTAAAACGCCACAGTCTTAAAATTCGCGTACAAATCCAAAAGTTTTAAAAGTACGCAAGTATTATACGTTTATGTAAGATACAGAAAAATTCGCGTATAATACGCATTTTATTCGGGTGATTGCTAACAGGGGTCTCACCAAAGTAAGGGACTGTTTGGTTGGAAAAAAATAGCCTGAAAGTGGGAGAAAAAAAATGAAACTTTGTGAAACTCACGAGAGTTCACTTGTTTGGTTGAAAGTTGATACTCATGTGGATTTTCTTGATTTGATGGTGGTGCAGTTCTCGTCTCCCCTCCTTTTCTCCATTTTCACATCCGACCAATTTTAGTTGAAACTAGTAGGAAGTCACGAATGAGGAAGAGAGAGTGATAGAATTTTTTTGGAGAAAGTCCGAAGGAAGAGAGAGACACCATGTCTCGTCTACGGGGACTCCGGCATACTTCGACCACGGACGACTTGAGAGAGACGCCGCGGACGACTGGAGAGGGGTTTGGCCAAAAGGGGCAACCCGCAGGCTCGACGACGGTAGCGGTGGTTTGGCCGATGCGGGCTTGGCGGATCCAATGGCAGAAACTCGCTGGAAGGGAGGAGATCCCCTTGAGGGAGAAGAAGCCAAGGAGTGGAACATGGAACCATGGGAATATGAAGTGTTAGGGAAATGTTCTCCCCCGGGAATGCAAGCAGTCTCTGGTGAAATGTTCTCTTGGAATTTGAAAAGCCATGATAAATAATTATGATGTGTTTAATTATAGTAATCAGTTTAAAAGGTTTTTAAAAAAAAAAATTGATATTTAATTCAATAAAAATCTAATTACATTTTGGTTTGTTTTGTTCATTTATGAGAATTTTATTTTTATTTTAGAAAATTCACATTCATTAATTATATATCAATTAAATAATTAATAATAATTTGATAAAATATATATTGCAATATCTCCAACTAACAATTCAAATAAATTTGGGGATAAGCCTACTGAGGTTACCATATCTATAATTAACATTCACTTTCAACAACCATCCAAACAACCAAACTCTTTTTTCCCCACTTCAATAATCATCCAAATAACGGAACTCTTTTTTTTCCTCCACTTTCATATCTTTCAATTCCACCAGCCAAACAATACTTTAAAAGTCAAAATTTATGCATATACATCGCGTACGCAAATTCTGTTTTTCCACTTTCACACTTACATGCACTTTCATGCAACCAAACAGCCCCTAAGAAAAACCAATTTTTGGAATTGATTTTGGACCATTGGTATCCATCACACTTTGATTGGTTTCATAGTTTCGATATTCTTGATTTTAGAAAGCCAGAAAGCCAAAAAGTAAGGTTTCGTAAAATTTGACAATTGCCAAAAAAAATTAAATTTTAAATTTCAAAATTTTCAAATGTGAAAATTAAAAAAAAAACAGATTTGAAAATAAAAAAATTCAAAAAATAAAACGAAAGAAAATCCAAAAATTTAGAAAAAAATTTGTGCAGCCGCCTAGACGGCCTAGGCACGAGGTGGCCCTCCACCGCACCAATTCCGCCTAGCAAAATCTATAACGTTGCTTCCTACTACCATGGCATTCTGAAAATCAGGGTTCTAAACCAAAGTTTAAACTTGTAAATCCTCAGGACCAATATATCACTGATGAAAAGGTTATTCAAGATGCAGCAGTGGACTATTATACCTCTATGTTCAATACAGTTGGGCATCCAGTTTCCAGACTACCAACAAGCTCTAGAATGTGTACCTCAAGCAATTACAACAAACATTAACTCTTCCCTCTGAGCTATCCTCAAGAATCTGAAATTCATGATGCTATTAAGGCGCCTTCAGTGCCCCCAGGACCTGATGGTTTCACAGGATGCTTCTTTACCCTGTACTGGAGCATAATCAAATCTGAGGTTAACCTAGCTATATAAGTTTCTTCAGAGGCGGGAGCCTACCAGCCTCTATCTCATCCACTCTACAAGTACAGCTTCCAAAAAAGTCCCCCGTCCCACTCAGTTTAAAGAGCCAAGACCTGTGACCTTGTGCAACATTGCACACAAGATCATTTCTAAGATATTGGCTACTAGAGTGAAGGACATTCTTCCTCTAATTATCTCCCAAGAACAATCAGCCTTTGTGACAGGAAGGAACATGCATGAGAATATTGCCCTAGCTCAGGAACTGGCTGAGGATATTGATAAACCTATACATGGTGGGAACTTAATCATTAAACTTGATATGTCTGACGCTTTTTATAAAGTAGAATGGAGCTTCCTCCTAGCTTGCATGAAGAACCTAGGATTCAATATAACTTGGGGTGATCTGATTTACAGAAACATTATCAGTTGCAGATATTCTATAGCTCAATTTGCCTACTTCAGGTCTTCTAGGAGTGTTAGACAAGGGGCTCCTCGCTCACTTAGATTGTTTATCATTGCTCAAGATGTGTTAAGCAGGAACATCACCCAGGAAGAAACCAGGGGCCAACTCATTCAATTCAAAGGGAAGAATAACCGCTTAAGGTTACTCATCTGCTATTTGCAAAACGATATATAAGAGATATATCGCAGATATATGTCGGTTTAGGCCTCAAACCGATATATCGGTCTATATATCAGCTGATATCGCCAATACCTATAACATTGTCGATCATCCTAGCTGGTATAACTATGATCTACAAGCAAAATGCATAGCTACAAATTTTGAATACCATATTTTCGTTCGTGGATTATAATCATACGCATATAAGTTGTTAAAATGGAGTATGCATGGATTCGGTCATGACTAAAATGACAGGAAATCGCCATCTTGCATCAAAATATTTAAAACTTCTCTTGCCTCAAATAACTATAAAGAAAGCCAAAAGCTTGACTAATAGGACGACATTATGCCATTTCTTTACTAAATAAATGTGAAAGCTAACAAGGTGGTACTTTGATTACTGTAAAGAAAGCCAAAACCTTGATTAATAGGACGATACTATGCCAGTTCTATTTAAGATGCTTCAGATACATGAAGTTTATTCTATCAGTCCTCGACGTTTCCAAAATGTAGGCTGTAACTCCTACATACAACAAACATTTAGTTTTGTCGTGGTGTTTTTGTGTGCATGGTAACACACCTCTGCTAAAACTTGGATCCATAATTCTTCAGTATTCATCCCTAATTTAGTTTATTTATGACCAAGTTTAATGAAAAAACACCAGTAAGTTGTGTTTGGGTTCAAGTTCAACTGCATGTTCATTAGGTTGAGATAATGCAGTAAGACTATTTCTAAAAGCAGAGCGAGCACCTCCAAATTGTGATGAACCTTTGAACCATATTTGTGAAATTACCTATTCTTTTGAGATTAAGACTTGATATATTTGTTTAGATTGTATTATTTTGATGATTACTCAGCCTATCCTTGTTCGATTTCTCAAAATAAAGATTTGACTCAGGATTTCCCTTTCTTCCAAACTTCCAGTGAATTTGGAGGTTACAACTCTCTTGAATGTATCACTGAGTACAACTGTTTCATTTAAGTTGAATGTTTCACTTGGATTGCATGCTTGCATAATAACCCTGAAGTCTTCATGTTTCATTTAAGGTTCCTCAGGACCGTCCACGATTTTGTAAGTGTTACAGGTTGAAGTATAGGGAATAAGATGACACTTCTTAATAAATCAGGGAAGTAATTTCTTTTATTTTTAGGGGCAAAAAAGTCCAATATACTCGTGCCTTGCATCTGACTTTTTAAGTGGGACAGACGACTAACGGAGGGTAGTAAGTTGCAAAAATGGTGATAGTTCAAGGTAGGTAAGGGCCTAACAAAATAATTCAGAGTATTTAAGTGCAAAAGTAGGTATAGTTCAGGTCTTTAACTGCAAATTAGCCAGAAGAATATGTGTAAGTTTGGTCATGACTAAAATGACAAGCAATCAGAATCTCACGTAATAATTGAAAACAGAATAGCTATACTTCTCTTGTCTCAAAATAACTATAATGAAAGCAAAAATGTTGGATCATAGAGGTAGTACTTTGACAGTACTACCTCTACTAAATAGGAAATTATTACCATTGCTTACTAAATAAATGTAGAACTAACAAGGTAGTACTTTGAGTTTGACTACTGTATATAAAAAAATTCAGAGTTTCTCACTTTAATAATTAAACAGAAACAAAAGGAGTTCATTTCTAACCTTTTTGACATTTTCCTTATAGAGTCAAATCACTAGTTGAAAATCAGCCGAGTTCCTGAATCTCCGAGATCTCATCCCTAAACCTTGTTTCTATCCCATGGTCAGGCTCAAGACAACATCAACATGTGCAATGAAGCTACACCTGGCTTAGGCTACATTTGTTATCAGAAATCTAGGAAAATCACGAAGCAATCAAATATAAGAGAAATTAGACTCAATATTTTCCCAGTTGCTTCTTACATTTCCGTTATGTGTCACTCTGCAGAAAATGAGACAGCATATACAATCCCAAGTATATGAACCATATTCAGTAACCAAGACTTCATTGTACCATAAGGCAATCTCCATATTATAAATCAAATTAGCAACATGGTAGCAGAGTAATCTTGTATACTGGACCCTTTTGTGTAGGGTAGAATGGACCTTCTTTCTTGACGGCACCTCAGAGCATCCAAACGATAGGATTATCGTTTGTTGTGGTTGAGACATAAGTTACTCTTTTCCAGTAAAGAAAAGCTAAATGTCAACTTCCAACCAGCATAAAATTGACAGTTTGTTTTTTGGCTAATTTGCAAGTAAATACCCTGAATTTTTTATTCGCAACTACATTCTAAATACCTTGAAATATTGAGCATTAGCAGGTTGCTACCTTCCATTATTTGACCATTATATTTGTGGTCAATTTTATCTTTCTTAAGACTAATTTGCCCCCAAAATTAGTAAACTGGTAATTGCTTCTTCTTTTTGTAAATAATCAAAAAGTCCAAAAAGTTCTTTGAAAAACTCTAGCCTTGTCATCACACCTGCGTAGGGTTAAGGTTTATTTTTTTCATTTTTTTAATTTGTTGGAGGGGTATTTTTGTCATTTTACGACCATATTTAACACTTGCTAATGGCCCAATAGTTTAGGATATTTGGTTGCTAATAAATAAAAAGTCTAGGGTATTTAGTTGCAAAACATGAAACTTCTGGTATTAGCTGCAAATAAGCCTTGTTTTTTTCTAAGAGGGACTGAAAATTATGTAGTATGCAGAGTGAAGAGTGAAGAAGTACCCATTTAAGCTAGAAATCATATTCCAATCTTAATTAATAATTTATGTAAAATAAACTAAGATATAAGTGAAATATCATATTCCAATCTTATTAGCAATTTATGTAGAAAGAATTGATACATGCAAATATGATGGACCAGAACATAATATTTCATGAAACGTTATAACTAAAAGAAATCAGATTGGCGAATAAGTTTATTTGGTGACTCTTCTTATAATGTGTGTATTATGAAACTACCATGAAAGCATCTGCACCATAGACAGGCAGGGAAGATAATCACATCTACAGAACTCCACTGTAAAGGATAAAAAAAACCACCATCAATACCTTGGCAGTAGTGGCTAGTAGAAGAGAGGCGCATTCTGCAAGTTTGCTAGTTTTCCAAACGAAACCAGAACTAAGGGGTCGAACTCTGGCAGGTGTTTATTCGTGAAGCACCTCGACCTCATTTCTCTTGAACTCTTGAATTCTTCTCCTTCCCAATTGCCAAAAACCAAGGTGGTGACTTTGAGACGTACAGAGCATCCCTTCATGGAGCCCCGTCCATGCCTATTTCCTCATCTTAAACTTCCCATCATGATTACATTACATCCTCTTCTTCCAAATTTTGCATTTGCTTTGGTGGGAGAGATTCCATCATCTTTTTTAGCTCCTCCAACTTGCCCCCCTCCTTCGATCTCCTCAAGACCCTCTCCAACAACTGAACGCTCCTCACGGACGGCCATCTCCCTCTCTCCGCCAACTGCTTAAAGCACTTATAAGCCTCCCCCACCCTGTCGCTACCACACAAACCTGTGGCCAGCAGATCCAATGCGTGCGGATGAGGGCAGCATCCCCTCTCCACCAAATACTCCCACAGCTCCAACCCGAGATCGCACCTCTTACTCTCGCAGAAGAACTTCATGAGCAGCATCACCGTCCTCACCCTCGGAACCAACCCCTTCCCCGCCATCTTCCTATAAAGGCCACAAACCCCCTCCAAGTCCCCCTTCTTCCTCAATCCACAAAACAAAGTGTAGTAACTCACGTCGTCGAGGCCGAACCCCTTCTCCTCCATCTCATCGGACAGCTTAACCGCACCAGCAAAATCCCCGCCCCTAACCAGAGCACCCATCAGCGCATTATAAGCGCCCCTATCAACGACAAGCCCCCTCTCAGGAATTTCGTCAAACAGCTGGCGCGCCTTCGCAGGGTCCTTCGTGATCCCCGCACCGTGCACCAAGGTAGTCAACGTCTCCACCGTGGGCGACAAGTCGTCCCTGAGCAAAAGCTCTCTGTAGAGCGCGAGAGCGAAGCCGAAGCGGTTCATCTTGCAGTAAGCGTCGATGCGGATGTTGTAGGTGACGACGTCGGGGGAGAAGCCGCGGAGGACGGCGTCGTGGAAGAAGACGTCGAAGGCGAGGAGGTTGCCGGCCTCTTTGAAGCCGAGGAGGAGGGTGTTGAGGGTGGAGGGGTGTGGGGGGAAGCGGGAGTGGAGGCGGACGAAGAGGGACCGGGCCTCGGGGACGCGGCCGAGGGAGCAGAAGGCGCGGAGGAGGGCGTTGAAGTGGGGGTAGCCGAAGGGGGCGGCCGCGTCGGAATAGGTCCTCTCGAGGGAGAGGAAGGCGTGTAGGGTCTCCTCGAAGGGACGGAACTTGGCGTGGCGGGAGAGGAGGATGGAGAGGGTCCGGGGAGAGGGAGGGGGGTGGTGGTGGCTGTTGATTTGGGAGAAGAGGGAGATGGCTTGGGGGAAGTGGCGGGAGCGGGAGAGGGAGTGGACGACGGAGTCGAGGGAGGCGGGGTGTGGGGGGATGGTGGGGGAGTGGGCTAGGGAGAAGAGGAAGAGGTTGAGGGATTTGGAGGAGGGGGAGTGGGAGAGGAAGAGGCGGGAGAGGAGGGTGGGGAGGACGGCTGGGGAGGAGGAGAGGAGGGGGAGGTGGGGGAGGAGGACGGGGTCGAGGGGGAGGTGGGGAGGGTGGGACTTTATCAGCTCGGCTAGCCGGTCGATGTCGGCGGGGGTTGGGGGAGCTTTTGGGAGCAGCTTGCTGCTGCTCTTCTCGAGGAGGAGGGTGCTGCTCATTCTCTCCTGCTCGCTTGCACGCTCAGCGGGTGTTTGTTTTTGGCATAATTATACGACGCATACATTTTTTTTTTTGGATCCGACTATTGACACCCATGTATTTATAAGGACAACTCATGTAACTTAAGTGAAAAAATAGATTAATGTGTAAAGACGTAAATACCTAGCACATCCCATCAGTCTCATTCATATGCTTCATTATATTTTGGTCTTCTTAGTACACCCCACTTTCTCTCCCCAACCCAAAAACCCTCCACTTTCTCTCCCCAAGCAAAAAATCCTAAATTCTTCTTACTTTGAAGGAAGTTAAAGGAAGTTGAAGAAATCATAATGGAGGAACAAAATGCACATGAATCTTCCAAGGTACGTTCCTCTTTTGTTGAATTTTTTCGTTTGTAATCGTGTGATTCGGCTTTTTTTGAAAAAAATTTCAGAATTCGTGATCTGTTCGACCTGTACAAGTCGAACAGATCAACAGATGCTCGACCTGTAAGAGCCGAACATATATGTTTGCACGACCTGCTCTGGTCGAACAGTATGGGTTTGTTCGACTCTAACAGGCCGAACAGTTTAAGTTTGCACGACCTGCTGTGGTCGAACAATATTAGTTCTTTTTTTCACCTTATTCAGTTGTTAAATTTTTTCACTGTAGGAAAACACTTCAAATGACAATGAAATTAACACTGAAATGAGCATTATCAGGCATCCAATGTTTGAAGAACAACTTAATTTCTTAGACGAATTTCATACGGATGCGTTATTTGAGAATCGTGAATCTTTGGTGAATTGGGTATGTACGGTAGGAAACCGTCATAATATGGTTATTTTGGTTAAACGATCGGATAGCGGAGATGGAAGGCGAGCTCGAGTAATTTTGGGTTGTGAGCGCGGTGGTAAATATCGGCAGAAGAAGCCAAAAGTCGATGAAAAAAATTCGACTAACATTGCCAAGAAGCCGAGACGTGAAAGGCTTACGGGCACGAAGAAATGTGATTGTCCATTTCAGTTGAAGGGAGTGCAAGCCAATGACGTAGGACAATGGTCATTGAGGGTTATATGCGGGTCACATAATCACCCACTGGGACGAAATTTGGTTGGACACTCATATGCCGGTCGACTGACCCCTGCAGAAGATCAACTTGTTAAAGACCTGACGAAGAACAATACAAGGCCAAAAGATATACTGAGCACGTTGAAAGATAGTTTTAGTGGGAATGAGTCAACATTGAAGACTATTTACAATGCTCGACATAAGCATAGAGTTGTCGAGCATGGAGGACTTTCTCAGATGCAATATTTGTTGGGAAAATTGGAGTCGGAAAAGTACTACTATCTGACTAGGAGATGTGAGCAAACCGATCGAATGAAGGATCTTTTTTATGCTCACCCAGATATGTACTACTTGGCGGCGTCGGCCTACAATATGGCCATCGTCCACATGCACAAGAACGGTTTCTCGTTGTTTCTACCTATGAGGACTGAAGTTCCAACACTTCCTCAGCTTGTATGCATGGCATTTGTTAACGAAAATCATTTCATCTTGGTAAATTTTAGTACGAAAATCATTTCATCTTGGTAAATCATTTGTTAACGTAAATTATAGTGACATGTTATTAATTGTATGCAGGTAAATTTGGCCGAAGACGCACCGCTACCATCCATTATCACCAGGTGGTCTATTCTGTGTCTTCCATGTGCATCCGGTTGGGAGGATATCTACAAAGAACGGATCAAAAAGTATAAGGAAATTGTTCCATCCGGTAGCTCACATGTTGAGGCTTTGGCCGATTAGCGAGGACGATTAATTGTATTGAATTCCATGAACCTTATGAAATTGTATTAAATGCATGTGGACAGCTTGGTTCCATGAACTATCATGTATTTGTACCAAAAAAATGATGTATTGGTAACAAAAGTTGTGAATTGGTACTTTGGGATGATCTTCCATGTGAATAGTATTGTGTATATTAGAGTTTTTGCAATTGAAATGTACTTGTACTTTTATTTTTTGACTGAAAATGTACTGCTCGACCACAATTGGTCGTCCAGGTTCATACTGTTCGACCACATCAGGTCGAACACTTGCAAACTGTTCGACCTGTACTGGTCGAACAGTTTACAATTGTTCGACTAGAGGTAATCGAACAGTATGAACCTGGACGACCAATTGTGGTCGAGCAGTACATTTTCAGTCAAAAAATAAAAGTACAAGTACCATTTAACAAAGTAACAACCAATATTTCATACAACAAACATTTAACAACCAAATTTAACAACCAACTTTTAGTCTGCGTAGCCTTCTTCTTCTTCAGTTTTGAAACTTGGAATAAGTCGGGGATCCTCAGGTCCACCGGGACAAGGGCCCGTCAAAATATTAGCGTCTTCTTCCTCTTCTTCATCTGTGCGCCGCTCTTCGTCTGCGTGGCCTTCTTCTTCGTCTAATTGGCCGGTCGTTTGAGTCGGAGCAACGACCGTAGCTTCTTCAAGACGTGCACGTTCTTGTTCTTCGGCACGACGTCTCCTAGCAGAAGCATGAGTGGCTTCCCTCCGCCTAGTGTTTCATGCAAATTTAATCAACATCCATAAATTAAGAAGAAAAAATATGTTTTGCCTTCAAAATATACTGTTCGACCAATACTTGTCGGAAAAACCCATACTGTTCGACCAGAGCAGGTCGAACAAAAGTAAACTGTTCGACCGATGTTGGTCGAACAGTTGTTGTATGTCCGACCGACCAGGGTCGAACAGGGCCGCAAATTCCAAAAAAAAATTCGAACGATTGTTTCGTTTTTGTCACAATCGATCGGTTTCGAAACATATACAGAGATCCTAAACGAAGATAGATACTAATTTCGAACAAGATTACTCATCTACAGGTCGATTTGCGGAAATTTACCTTCCGATTGAACTTGTTTTCCTCTATCCATTGCGAAGCCGAACAAGGGAGAACTCTTCGACGAAGGGGAGGCGACCGGGCAGCGACTGAAGGGACCGAAGTTGGCTTCGGAGTGAGGAGAGTGGAGTGTTAGGGTTTTGTGAGGGAGGAGAGTGGAGTGGAGTGTTAGAATTTTAGTGGGGTGTACTTAGAAAGCTTTGAGATGGGGGTGTAGAATAGGTAAGGGTATTTTTGTCAAATATTGGGGTGTACTTAGTATTTTTATAAGCTTAATCAACTACATGTGGGGTGTACTTAGAAATTGGGGTGTCTTTAGAAATACATGGGGTGTCAATAGTCGGAACCTTTTTTTTTTCACCCACCAAAATTAAGGCTAATTATAAGGACACAGCTTTTTTTTGATCGGGACTAGCCAGGATTAGAGCTAGCCAGGTTTTCAGAAAATTTTACTCGGGCTGTCAAAATTTTTCATTCAGGGGGCTGTCCAAACCCCACAGCCCCCCCAAATCCGAAAAATTACTCTCATTTCAAATTTTCACTCTCTCTCTCTTCACAAATCCTATTTTTCCTCCTCCTCTTCTTCTTCTTCTCCACAATTTTCCACTCCTGAAGGTACATTTTTTTTCGATCTTCATCTCCACCATTTTCCAACCTTCTTCACCATTTTCCAACGATCTCTCCCTACGATGGCACACAAACGTTCCTCTCAATCAAGGTAAGAACCCTAAACTTAAAGTTGTCAATTCCCCCCCAAAATCCTATTAATTTAGTTCGAAAAACCCAAGTATACATTGTAATGGAATGATAGTTAAGATGATCACGAATTTGTAATGGAATGATAGTTAGGCTTCTCGAGTCGACTACGACTGCCCATGTTTCTGGCAAGTATAACACAGGACTGCCGCACTTTGTGGCAGTCCTTTGTGCATAAAGGACTGCCACAAAGTGCGGCAGTCCTGTGTTATACTTGCTGTACAAGTGGACTGTCGCTCTTTCTGGCAATCCTAACAGTACATAGGACTGTCATAAAGAGCGGCAGTCCTGCATTGCAAGTCTTCTTTGCTATTTGCTAAGTATTAATCGATTGATATTAAATATTCGTAGTCACGAGCCGAATCCGAAGACGAAGAACATTGACGTCGAGGGTGAAAGAAAACGTCCTACCACATCGGAGCGGAAGGCACGTGAAGCTGAGCGGGTTCGCGAAAAACCAATAACGATAAGAGAACCGGTGGCACCCTCTCAGACTGCAACACGTCTAACCAAACCCGTTGCAAGTAAATCGAAGTAACAGAAGACTCGTCCTGATTCTCCCTCCTCCGATGATGATTTGCCCATTGTTCATAGAGGGGGGACGATGGTTCCTGACCTTCTCACGCGAAGGCCGCTTCTGATAGAGCTGATCGGAAAGTGAGCCCAATCGGTTGCTCACTATTGAAGTCTCTGCCTAACCACATATCTTACCAAATTTGGAAGGATCTGGCAAGTTCATTACCTTAGATGTAAATTGACTTTTGAAAATAGTAGTTACATTTTATATTTATATATTCTTTATCTTGTTTTATTTTCAGAAAAGCTCGCGTATCTTGCGGGTCATTAACCACGCTAAGATGTACAGTACATAGGATTTTGATAATTTGAAAGAAGGTGTGAAGGCCAAAATCATCCCCACTGGGTTGCAACATATTGCGAAACACTCGTATAAGATCTTGGATCACGCACTGATCTCTACGTTTGTGGAGCGGTGGCATCCTGAAACAAACAGTATCCATTTCTTATCCGGGGAGTTGACGATCACCCTCGACGACGTCCACCACATTTTGGGACTTAGAGTTGATGGTCGTCCAATGCTGATAAATTATTCTACGGGCGACTTTGAGATGTATGACGAGATGGTGGAATTGGTCGCCAATTCACTCGGTATTGAGGCAGAGAATTTTGTCAGTCTCCCCGAGTTTAAGAAGTTGTACTGAGTTCCTTTGAGTTTTCTTAGGAATACACACATTGATGATGATGACAATGAGGACGATGAAGATGACGATGAGGACGACGCCAACGATGATGTAGTGGCCCGGGCATACATATATTTCATCTTGGGAGCCGTCTGCATTCTGGACAAGTCCGAAACCTCGATTCACGCCAAATATGTGAACAATTTTATGAACTTAGGAACTGTGGATCAGATATCCTTTGGAAGCGGTATACTAGCTTATCTCTACCGCGAACTTGGCACTGCATCTAGAGTCGGATCGAAGACTATAGCTGGTTGTCAAACTCTGCTCCATGTGAGTCAAGTAAATCGTACTTAGAACTTGCTGTGAACAAGGACTGTCCAGGAAACTGGGCAGTCCTTATTCACAGCAAGTTCTAACTAGGACTGCCCAATTCTCTGGCAGTCCTTCATTCACGATGGACTGCCAGAGTTCTGGGCAGTCCTAGTTAGAACTTGCTGTGAACAAGGACTGCCCAGGAAACTGGACAGTCCTTGTTCACAGCAAGTTTAAACCTGGACTGCCCAGTTCTCTGGCAGTCCTTCATTCACGATGGACTGCCAGAGTTCTGGGCAGTCCTAGTTAGAACTTGTTGTGAACAAGGACTGTCCAGTTTTCTGGGCAGTCCTTGTTCACAGCAAGTTTAAATAGTCATACTCAAATATAAATGTGATACTCAACTGTAAATGTGATACTCAAATGTCATACCAAAAGACATAAACTTCCTTCTTTTTGTTTACAAAATGATGTAAAATAGTGTATCTGAGTAGTAATATAGACTTCCTTCTTTCTTTTTACAAAATGTGAGAAAAGATATAAACTTCCTTCTTTATGTTTACAAAATGTGACCAAAGATATAAAATCCTTCTTTCTAATTAGGACAAAAGTATCGGTGTAGGACCCACTATCAGTCAATCAATACATCGTAGTGGTCTTTCGGCATTGGTATAGGTTCCACGTAGTTTGTTTTCTTTTTGTAGACATTGATCGCATCGGTGTAGAGTGTCGTCCAAGCGATCGATTCTTCCGGAGCATGTTTATACCAGACTGGATCAGGGGGAGGAATAGGACTGTGCCCAATCAACCGCGGGATGACGAAGTGATTATCATCAAGTCCAATGGCATATAGAGTGGACATAGTGTAGTCTGCCGGAGGAGCGGTCATTGGGAAGAAAGTGTTGTTACTTCTCTTGGACAGAACGATAATTGGGATCTTGTACCTGTAAGCGAATACAAATGCAGTATAAGTATTTATCAAACTTTTCACGTTAGTAAGAATGTATCGGTATATTGTACCTGTTAGCGAATAGATATGCAGCAGAAGGAATATCCATGTAATGTTCCTCTCCAGTAGTCTGATCGGCGCACGGAATGCTTGTCGACAATTCTCCAACTGTATCTGGGATTAGTAATTTGCTGTAGAAGGGAAGATGAGACTCCAACTTCTCGTACAGCTCTGCTCTAACCTGTCTCCATCCGTCTTTAACGGAGTAGCCTAGATGTCTTACAAGGGCGTGGTACCCACAATGTCCATCTTTAGGCATATCTTCAATAGACCAAATTTACTCCCGTATCGCAGGATTAAATATATGAATGTACATGTCGAATGTGACACCAACTCTTGTTTTCTGTTTCTTCTGTTGAATAGGAAGCTTGTCATTCCTCTTTGGACAAACGAACCTTTCTACGCTTCTTTCAATATGCTCAAATAATGATAGTTCTCTTCTAGTAGACTCGAGCTTCTTCTTCTGTGTTCTTGTAGGTCTTCTTGGTGGTCTACCCTTCGGGGCAACGACAACAGATGGCTCCTGCATATGACTACTTGTAAGTCTTCTTGTAAGTCTTCTTGTAAGTCTTCTTGAATTTTACGTTTAATAGACTTCCTCTCATGTTCTAGTGCAGCACACCATCTTGCATGAAGGAGTTTAACTTCTAGCAAGGAAAAGAAATCGTTGTGACTGTCCACCATAGGCATAACTGACAATTGTCTCCAACGTTGATCAACGACCACTACTGGAATAGGTCTGCATTGACGTCGATATTCGTTGATCTCATGAGCACAAGGAAGGCCGAGAGAATGTCGATGTGTACAACCATATTCTTCGGTATCAACACCAACTGAATTTGCCCGAGCAATCTCATCAAATATAAATCCCAAAGCAAAGTGAGACAATACATGGATTAAATCAGACAAAAGCTTCTCTTTCCTATGTTCGTGCTTTACAATATTCAGGCTCATCTGAAATGAAGCCTTTATCTCGTTCATCGTCGAGTTGGTCATTAGATTTATCGACTGCCAAACTGACACAAAACCACCGACCGATGAACGTATATATTTCTTCAGTTTTGAGTGTGAACCTTCGGCACGGTTTGTAGTGGTCGTGCCGTAATGCTTCACCTTATTCGTCCATGCTAAGACGAAATCTTCTTTAAATGGATCAACCCATATGTCTTTGATATAAGATATACATGGCTTGTTGCTACTTTCTCACTTCTCTTTGAACTCCAACCACGCTTTGTCAAAAGCGTCTACAGTACTTGCTCGTCAAACAAGGGTCCAATCGTCGTAGAATTCTGTGAAGCGGTCCATATCAAGTTTGCCGTCTACTTTTTCAAACCTACTCTTGTATTGTGCTTGAATATTTCGATTAATATGCCATGTGCATAGTAGTCTACGAGCATGAAGAAATACGATATCTATAGCATTCATCAATGCATATTCTCGATCGGTGACAAAAACAGACGGCTCTTTGTGTCCAGTGTAAAGTGTCTTCAATTTGTTCAATGCCCATGTATAGTCATCTACGGCTTCATTCTTCAAGAAACAAAATACAACTGAAAATGATTTATCCGTTGACGTGAAGCCGACAATGTGGAAAAGTGGCATCTTGAATTTGTTAGTCTTGTACGTGCAATCAGCCACCAAGACATCAGCAAAGGACCGTGCCAAATGCGTACACTCCGGACCCAAAACATAGAAGTAATTTCATTAGACGGCGGATGTCTTCTATGGTACTCCACATAGTGATTGTCGGCAAGTAACTTCAAAACTTGTTGCATCGCCATTCTTCCTCTTAAGGTATTTGTCCTCGATCTCGAGAGTGTATTGTAGATTGTCCTCACCGTTGATTTGTTCTGTTCATTCTTCTGGCGCACCGCAGAATAAATTTGTTTCGGGCCAACTTCGGAGCAGGACAATTCTTTAACTAACTTCTTCTCCTCTTCATTCAACCTTCCGGCATAGGGATGACCAGTAAGTGTCTCCGCCATCGTATGATTGTGCATCCCATTTCTGACATCAACTGTCCACTTTCTATCATGTCTTGAGACAAGCACAATCTTGAAAGGACAACCACACTTTCTGGACCCTAC
Organism: Iris pallida; assembly: GCA_029216955.1. NCBI lineage: Eukaryota > Viridiplantae > Streptophyta > Magnoliopsida > Asparagales > Iridaceae > Iris > Iris pallida. The sequence continues at coordinate 4,469,070 of JANAVB010021198.1, forward strand.
CGCCTTCTTCGGGACTTTTTTTCGGGCACATTCTTCTTTCCTTCGATGAAGCCTAAATGTCCCACCTCTTTCGCATCCAAGATCAGTAGTTTTATGACACGACGAGCCTCGTAATGACCTTGAAATGACAATGTCACGACCCGCACCCTAGAGTAAGGGCACGAGAAGTGGGTACGTCCAGCCTACGCCGTAGTGTCGGCGGTAGAACGATGTCCTAGGTCTCATGCATCTAACAGTATAAGACTAAACAGTTTATACTCTCCGAATGGGGGTGACATAGCAGAATGTAAACTCAATCACAACTAAGGAAGAAGAGCACGATATGATATAGAACTCAAATGAAATACAGATGATCAAAAGAGTCTAAGTGTCTAAGATAACAACTCAGCAAACATCCAGGAATACACAGTCTCAACTACTGAATATGAAAGAATATATATACAATCCAGATCTCAAATGACAGAAATAATAAAACCTAGACTAGGAGCCTCAGTCTCTATAGCTAGTGGATCCGGCTGGAAATCCGGATCACATGTGTCATTTAGAGCTGTCCCATAAAAAGTGTCAATACCAGCCTCATCCTTGTAACTCCACCTCCCAGTTTTCTAAAAATAAAAATAAATTCAATTTCTATAAAATTGTGTTCTTGTTATTACTAGTTTCAATAATAAATTAAATTCAGTTTATAATTTAAAAATATTTTGGAGAAAATTAATTCCGGGCAACTTTTCAAATTGGGAAGTTGTTGTAACAACTTTTTAGTTGTTTTCCTTATTTTAAAAACTGTTTTTATATACTTTATGTAATTATGAAAAGGCAGAGAGTCTTTTTGTAATTTTTTATTAATTAAAGGGCCGGGTTGTAAATAGTGAAAAGGGGGAGGATGTTTTTGCTTAAATGCCATTCGCGGAGGGGCTGATTTGCAAAATTTCCATTAAATTCGTTTTAAAACCCGACTCGTTTGCAGGAGAGAGAGAGAGAGCAGCATTAATTCATTTATTTCCTTTTCCTTTTTCCGACCCTTCGAGAACCCCAACGTTCTCGAGTCCCCCGCCGTTCTCGAGTCTTCTCCGCCGACCCCTCGGGTTCCCCAGTCCCGCCGACGACCTTGATGATGACGGCGACTCTGATGGTGATGGCAACTCTGATGGTGACGGCGATGACCTGAGCGGAGCGACGACTTCGATCCTGACGGCGACTTCAATCCTGATGAAGACGACGACCCTTCCGATGGCAATGAAGATGACGGCCAAGTCTAGGCGAGTTTCTCTCGACGCCTAGGCGCTGCTTCGCCAGAGCTTTCCTTTCTAGATCCGACCTTTTCTCTTCTTCTCCGGCGAGTTTTCGAGGCTTCGACTTCTTGAGGGTAAACCCTAGCCTTCTGTTCGTAGATCTATGTCAGATTTCTAGATCTGACCGTTGCCTTTTCTTTTTGCGAAGATCTATGATGAGATCTCGAGGAGATCTCTGAGATCCACGGATCTATGATGAACTTGACTGAAGTTTTGAGAATCATTTTGATTTTGTGTTGATCTTGAAAAGATTTCTGAGATCTTTTAAGATCAGTGATGAAATCTTTATAGATCGTTTGCATGCTTATAGATCCATGATGTTTTCATAACTTATGGCTAGATCTTGTAGATCGATTCTATTAAATTTGTGTTTGTGTGGGGATCTATGGATCTGCTATGGATTCTGTAGATTGATCTCTATTATTGAAGATATGTGCTAGATCTAGTGATTTTGTCTGGATCTCGAAGTTGTTCTGCTTCCTTGCAGATCTGTGATAGATCAGTAGATCTGAGCATTTTTCTTTGAGATCATTAGAGATCTGTTATTATGCGTGCATAATCGATTGGATCTATGGGTTTTAAACTCAGATCTGGGAAATCGAGACAAGTTCTTCACAGAACTTGTAGATCTGAGAATTTGGGTTCATTTTCTGAAGACTGAGATCTTGTGTCCTAATACTCTTATGTCGGACACTTCATGCATGATTATATTCATTTCTTCTGTGATGGAAGTTGTTTACTTTTTAGTAACCCTTATTTCTTTCTGTTCGAGCTACTCTGGGTGTTCGTGTCGGTTTGGACTTGGTGTCGTGTCCGGATTGGACGGTTGGAGTATACTGTGATAACTGCTTGGCGAGTACCTGCTGTTGAACTTTGGTATTGTACCTGCTGTTGTACCCTGACCGTGTCGTACCTGCTGTTGTGTCCGATGTTCGTGTCAGATGCGAAGGAGATGACCCTGTGAACGTGTTGTACCTGCTGTTGGACTATTGATGGGCTGAACCTTGAGTTGGGCTTGCATTGGGCTTAGTTGGGCTAGCTAAATGTTCAAGTTATTATTATTATTCATAATCTATTTGATTTTTAATTATGGAGTGGGCTGGATCAGCCCACTGGGTTGTAATATTTTGTATATGTTTGTGTGTGTATGGGCTGGCCATAGGAATTGTAGTGTTGGGCCAGTTTTGAGTTTGGTTCTGTGCTGGACTTATGGCAGGAAGTTGGGAACATTAGTGTTTTGGACTGAGTTTGGGTTTGTTGGGCCAGAACTTGGGCCAGTAGACTGGTTGGACTGTAGCAGTATATTTACGATTTAATTTAAATAAAATTCTTTGTTTTCTCTCAGTTTAAACTTTGCAAATGGATTTCAGGAGTTTGAGTTTTTATGTTTAAAAAGTTTTAACTAAATTATGGTATTTATTTATGACCAAACTGTCTTTCCAAGAAAGACAGCCCTTTTGATTTAAGCAGATTAATTATTGAAAAACTAGAATTTACTTTTCTTAAAAACTGGTTAACTTTTATTGATAGCTAATAAGAATACTTCTATTAATCTGAGTGCAGTTGCCAGCTAGATTCATTAGACATTAGTTTTTATTAGTAAGTAGAATAATAGAAACTGATAGTTTAGACCTTAACCAACTTGTAATCATTATTAAACATGAGGACATCTAGCCCCGATCATTACCCTTACTTTCCCGGAGCAAGGCAAGTACTTTTCTACGGTTTTGTGCATTTACATTCCTGTACTCTTTCTTGTGACACGTCATGGCACGATATTCATGTACTCCTGTATTCCTGTACCCTTGTTTTTGTACTTATTAGTGTCGGATGAAGAAATACACTAGCCATGTGACAAATTCCGGTTACTATATATTCCTGTGCCTAGCTTAGGCCTCGCACTGTGCACGCGGGTCCTAAGTCGTACCATATTCATGTACTCCTATACATGTTCTCACCCCAGCCGGTCACATGGACTAGATGTATTTCGATATTGTGCACTTATCATGTCTGGTACTTCAGGATTATAGTTTCATTCCTGTACTTTACATGTTCCTGTACTTTACATTCCTGTACTTTATTACCTGTACTTACATTCATGTACCTTTATGATCTTTTCCTGTACTTTATAGTTCATGTTCCTTTGTACTCATTTTTATATCATGTTCTTGTTCATTACCTAGAACTGTACTTTGCTCCGCTCCTGACTGGATAAGTTGCAGGTATGCTTGCAGGATACCATTCTACCATATGGGTCAGAGCCCGGGATCTTAGCTGAGCAGGATGGTTCATGATTTAGCTTGATGTTTCAGGTTTAGACTGGTAGCTTTACTCTTAGATATTGTCTTTAGAATTCATGTACATTTCATTCTTGATGACTTGTACATTTATATACATAGAATTATGGATTATGGTGATCATTCTGGGATACGTTTTTAGATGCTGTGATTCTATACTTTCATGTTTATCTGGTTAGTTTTCCCTAGCTTGGTACAGCTTACTTCGTCGTGTCTAACGACGAAGGCTGGGCGTGTCCGACTCGTGTCCGATTATTCGGGAGCGGGTCGTGACAATCCTCGTCCTCTGTAAATATATCAACGATGCCCAATCAGGACGGAGCGAGCATAATACATCTCAACAGATCATAGCAGGTTAGAAAATATAATCATGCAGTAAAGTAAGATACAAAAAACTGAAAGAAAGTACATCATATAAACAGAGAGAGAACTGTAATAGAAATATCTACTATAAATAGAGAACTAACAGTGGCTAGTGAGTCAGAGTACAATATAGACATGTGAATGGCATAGGACGATTCTGATGCTACACTACGGAAGGATTCTAATGCTACACTACTTGGATATTATTCACATGTCCACTTCTACTCCCCCGTACCCCCAATCAATACACAAGGATCCAACCAGGTTATGTTATGATTTATGTAACGGCCCCCGAAGGGTGGTACATGATAGTCCCATAAATAGGGACTCTAGGAAAGCCCATAAATGGGGGATTCAAGGAAGACTCTGTAATCATGAGAGTACATGTCACAAGTGATTCAATGAACCATGAAGCATAATGATACACAATGTAAGTGAAACGTACAGAACATGTAGTATTCGATGCTCCCTGAGGGGATAACATCTCAAGAAAGGATCCATATAGTACTAATCCGTGTGACCAACGTGACAGTATCAAGTAAAGTTATTTAAAGCAGGAGAATAATTTAAACAGGATATGAAATGATCAGAGAATGTACTCGCTTGGTATCCTAAATGTTCGAAGAGAATATACTGTCCGAGGAGTGGTATCTGTCTCCTATAGAACAGTACAAGTCACTACATGTCTAAAATAAGGAAATAGACTGCTACAATGCATCTACATGATGTTTGGGGTTAATCTAGGCTAAAGTCAACCTTTGGTCAACTCTAGTCAACCCTAACAGTCAAACTAGGTCAAACTAGGTTAAACTTGGTCAAACTAGTCTAGGTTAGTCAATTCTAGGTCTAAACAAACTAAGTATATGCAAATCAAGTATCCAAGATAGCTACTAACTCATAGCCTAAGTCACTTGCTAAACCAAGCACAAAACTAAACCATAAGCTAACAAGGCACACAAACTTAGTCATATAATGTATATATATTATTCACATTCACATATTCATATACATAGATATATATATGAAAGCTATATATATAGGCACATACATATATATATAGAGAGAAAGAGAGGTAAAAGAGTAAGTGAGTATGTGTGTGTTTGGCATGTGTGTGAAAGGATATGTGTTAATGTTCTCAGATTTAGTGATATGTAGGTGTACGTGACATGGGATACATGGTGTCAAAGGGTGTATGAATGCATGTGTGTAAAATGTTATAGGTTAACTCAATTTATAGAAATGCATACATACATACTTACATTGTATACATGCAGTCATACATATCATATATGCATACTTGCATTCATTCATGCACCTATACATACATACATATTTGAATACATTATATACTTGCATACATTATTTTCATATATGCATACTCTACATTATATTACATTAATTCCTGCATACATGCATACATACATATTATGTATATTACATTACATGATACACACATGTATACTTGCATTATATTATACTTACATTCATGCATATTAGATACTTGCATTTATATTAACATATTATATACATTCATTTCATTCGTGCATCTATGCATTACCTATATGTTTTATACATATGCATACATTGTATATTCATATCATTTCATACATTAACATAGAGGCATACAAATATGCACACATCATATATTTTATACCTTGCATTACCTTATATATCATGTTATATATTATCATTCATTCCTTTCATATATTACATTATCTTTAAGTTGAATACATCATATATGGATACAATACATTATCTTGCATGCTTGCGTTCATATATTACATTCTATATTACCTATATACATGTATTTCCTCCATTCATTCAAGCTTGCATCATATACTCTACATTACCATACATGTTATCATTATATATTGTATTACAATATTTATACATTATGCATTCATGTCTATCATTACATATATACCTTGCATTCATATCTAGCATTCATTATATACTTTCATGCATACATTGTATATCATTCTTTCATTCATGCATTTATGCATTGCTTACATACATTATATTAATTGCATTCCTACATGCTTGTATTCAACCATATATATACATTAATGTAAAGAGGATATATATCATATATATATCATTTTATTCATCTAACATATCATGTATTACATACTCTATATTCATTTAATATCCATACTACATAGGCTCATAGGTTACACAAAATACATATATCGTATAGTCACTCTTCTACTCAAAACCAATACTGTACCAATTAGGCCTTCACTAAATTCTAGGATTAAATTATGTCGTAGCCCTTTGTGTTAGCTTTCCGAAACTTTAAACGGATCGCATTTTCGTGTCCGGAAGCTCCCGGAATCGCAAAAACATCGAAACGCGTTCGTCTTTCGTACAACTGACACTCAAATAATTTTACAAAAAGTTTCAGAACGAATTTGGCTTATTAAAATATATATATTTTGAAAGCTAACTTCGATACGGTTCTTTTAAAAAAAATGAAAGATAAATCGTAGTTCTAAGCTAAAAGTTATGACATTTCTAAATTGATTTGGTTAATAAAACGTGGATAAAAATTATGACGAATTTGGGTTGGCCAAGATACTTGGATACCAACATAGGTATCCAAATGAAACTCATTCTAACCATCCTAACTAAGATCAATCCACTCTCTAACCATTCTAAAACCGAATTTAAATATCTATTTAAACTATTATCATACATACATACACATGGGGTGTCCTAATTTGGGATCTATCAAGTAGGACACAAGACACACCTATAATATCCTCAAATGGACTCCAAATGGTCTCAAAATTGAATCTAAAGGGGACACATGCATGGGGGTGGAACCTTTGGATTCAAAACTAATTAATATACAAAGAAAATCAAGTTAGAGGACAGGTTTTACCTATTGGGAGTGAAATCCCAATAAAAATCTTTAGGACACGGCTCCGATACGAAGATCTATCCAAAAGGACACCTCCCTTTGCACCTTGTCCAAATTCTTGGATAGAATCCTTCCTTGATGGTGTGGGATGGATTAGGAGAAGTTTGGATGAAGGAATGTGAGGAAAAGGAAATCAAATCAAAGAGGAAAGCTCTCTAATTTGGGGAAGAACACTTAGGGTTCTATGTAGAGGTAAAAAAAAGAGGCAAGGATTTCCTTAAGGATTCTTTATAGGAAGGGAGGGACACTTGATGGCTGATCATTAGATGAATTAGGGTTAGTTTTTCATGTAGATGAGTGGCTAGGAGTTGTCCACCCAATTCTAAGCCTTCCTATTGGTTCAACTAGTCATAAGGCTTTCTTTTTCACAAATATCCTAAGGGGTAAATATCCTACTATAAAATATCTAGATATTGTTAATCTAACTTAACCATTAAGTCTCTAACCTTCTAACTAAACCTCCATGAGCATCATTAACATCTAGGTTTAGTCAAAACTAGGTTAGTCCCTAACAATTCAATTAGCACAATACTAATTAATCAAAATTCATTTTCATTAATAAGTCAAAAATGACCAAAATACCCTTAGGCTAAAAAGTCACAATTAGTCATCCTAATCACATGGTTAGGTCCCCATGGTCATGGTTAGTCTCTAGGTCATGCAGTCTCTAGGGTTACACTAGTTAACCATCAAAATCATAATTCAACATTTTAAATAGTTTTAAAATAATTAAAAATTACCAAAAATTATAACATGGTTAAATCTTATTATTGATTAATCAAAATTATAAAAGTTCAAAATTATCCTCATTTTAGAAAAATGGGTGTTACAAGTCTACCCTCCTTAGAAGAATTTCGTCCTAGAAATTAAGATGGTCGTACTTCTTCTAGAGTCTCTTCCCCAACAATCATGGTCTCAGAACTTACCTAAATCATACGATTAAAAAGGACGGCATACAGGGTCATGGCATATGGTGGTAGTGAAAGTCTCATCTAGGTATACTAGTCATGCTAACCAAAACGGTCATAGGGTATCAAACATACAAGCAATCAGGGGTGTTAAACTGGAAAAGATACAGAAATAACAAATCATCAAAACTGTAAGGCAGTCTACCATCCTATATGAAAACTGGTATTTATCAAAAAATAAAATAAAAATAACTACCAATTATCTATAAAGGGGTACAGAAAAAATCAAAATCAAAAGTTAAAGAATGAAAGTCAATTGCACTGAAATCCAATCACAATATATAGGATTCTCTTAATCCTGTTAAGACTAAATTGTAAGTTCTAAAGGTTATGTGGTTAGTGTGTGTATGGGTGTATGTGGACATGTTCATAGGGTTAGATAGTAGACATGTGTGTGTGTGTGAAATATACATGAAAGTGTATAGGAGGATTTGGGTTTCAAAACAATAGCTATCAAGTTACACTACTCATGGCATATTGGTTAAACAATCTATAATACACAACCTATTTACTCATAACATGCATGTCTAACCATATATATATATATATATATATATATATATATATATATATATATATATATATATATATATATGTATAGAGAGGTAGAGATTTAGTTATGTATCTATATACATTCTAACATGTATGCATAATCTATATAGATACATAACTAAATCTCTACCTCTCTATACATATATATATATATATATATATATATATATATATATATATATATATATATATATATATATATATATATATATATATATATATATAAAAAAAAATATATATATATATATATATATATGAACATAACATAGAGATGAAGGGTTACGTTTACATGGCAGTTGTGAACATTAGTGTAGAGTGTCAAGTGTACAGGGGTTATAACTTAAAATAAAGGGTTCAATCATTCATTTCAGTTCAACATTACATATTAAATCTGAAATTGAACTAAACATTTAAAATCAATGTAAAAATGTTAACATGTATTCAGTTTTAGGATTTTGGAGAAATTCGAACATCAAACCAACCCAATGTTCATCATAACCACAACCTAACATGTAAGAATATGAAACCTAACATTATATTCCTACATACAACAATGTATATAGCTCAAAATATTACATTAAAAAATATCAAATTGAACTAAACATTTGGAATCCAGTATTAAGGGTTAATATGCACACAGTCTTAGATTTGACAAGTTCAAACACAAAACTCAACCAATTTCTTTAAGAATTGAAACCCTGTATATAACATACATGTGCAGTGATGTAAACAAAACTAATAACATGAAATTTATATTTAAATTACGAATTTAAACTGGAAAAAGCATAGAACCAGTCTCTGATACTGTACTGTATCAGAAATATTAGGATTTTGAGAATTTAAACATCAATAACATATTAATATGTATTTAGATAGGTTGGTAATAAAATTGTAGCATGCATACGTGTCAGGCAAAGTGTCCACTATATATATTCTCATGTCCCAATATAAAAATTAAATTCCATATCAATACCAACATTTAGATACCTACAAGGATTGCACGTAGGTGATTGATGTAATCAAGACAGTTTTATTACTATTATTATTATTTAATACAAGAATAATAGCAAGAAGGAAATAACGATAAAATCTGTTCTGCTTATCCGTTTAAAAGAAGGAACCATTTTGAAACCAGAGCTATAATATCAAATCCAAAATAAGGTCTAGCAAAATTATCGATTCATTATTTTAAGAAGAGATTCATAGTAGGAAGTTACACAAAGGTTTATAATACAGCTAAAGCTACTCCTACTCCTAAGTTAAATAATGAGAAACAAAACAAACAAAATAATTTTTTTTTGAAAGACTGAACAAAAGTAGAGAAAACTTGTTCAAGAGCATTTAAGGTACAATCTGATAATCACATGCGTCTATCTAAAATCATGGTACTCTAAATCCTTGTCATACTAGTAAGCATGGCTACGATAATCTCAGAGTCCACGACTAAGGCACATACCTCTAGAATCATGGTATTTAAAATTTTCGCATTGCCGCATGCGACGGCAAAAACCTTAAATTTCCACACCCGAAAAATACGTCCCAAAATCTGACTATATGTCCTCACTATGCCAGCTAACATGACTATCGAAGATTCTAGATCCCATAACTGAGGTGATCTAGCCCATATAATTTTTCTCAGAAGAAAACAAACATAACACAAGAACAACAGAACAAAATTAATCAGTCAACAAGGAGCAGATGGAATCAAATTTCAAGATAGTTATAAGAGGCAATTGTGGAAATGGAATCGAGAAGATCAGAACCTGTAGCAAGATCTCCAATGGCCTGTGCATTCTCGACTGTCCTGACGATAGCTCGCCCTGCTGGTTTCCCCTGGTCTGCTGCTGATGCTGCTTGAACCGCTGCTGTTGAGAGAAATCGGGAATGACGGGAAAAAGTCTCTGTACAGACAGAGGTGCACCTCCAATATAGCAGAAATGCTAACTTGAGTCGGCACAACAGGAGCTACGGTCTCGAGGCCCTGATGAACAGGACGAGAGGTGGCCAGCCTCTCGATAGTATTTCCCGGACCGGAGTGATGAGATCGTGTCTTCATAACCATCATGAAGACAGATCAAAACAAAAAACAATTTCTGAGAATGAAGCGAAAATTCAAAGGGGGACAGTTTATATTCAAGGAAAGTCAATAAGCAACAATTTAGATAAAAGGAATCTGATTAAGAGTTTTTTTCTAGTGTGATTGAGTACCTTCAAAAATATTCTAATTTCTACTGCAGTCTGTAGTGATACTCTAGTTCGAATACCACTACATAAACTCGACCTGCATGGGCCACCACTAAAAATATGTCACGACCCGTACCCTAGAGTAAGGGCACGAGACGTGGGTACGTCCAGCCTACGTCGCAGTGTCGGCGGTAGAACGCTATCCTAGGTCTCATGCATCTAACAGTATAAGGCTAAACAGTTTATACTCCCCGAATGGGGATGACATAGCAGAATATAAACTCAATCACAACTAAGGAAGAAGAGCACGATATGATATAGAACTCAAATGAAATATAGATGATCAGAAGAGTCTAAGTGTCTAAGATAACAACTTAGCAAACATCCAGGAATACACAGTCTCAACTACTGAATATGAAAGAATATATATACAATCCAGATCTCAAATGACAGAAATAATAAAACCTAGACTAGGGAGCCTCAGTCTCTATAGCTAGTAGATCTGGCTGGAAATCCGGATCACAGGTGTCATCTAGAGCTGTCCCATAAAAAGTGTCAACACCAGCCTCATCCTCGTCCTCTGTAAACATATTAACGGTGCCCAATCAGGACGGAGCATGCACAATACATCTCAACAGATCATAGAAGGTTAGAAAATATAATCATACAGTAAAGTAAGATACAGAAAACTGAAAGAAAGTACAGCATGTAAACAGAGAGAGAACTATAATAGAAATATCTACTATAAATAGAGAACTAACAGTGGTTAGTGAGTCAGAGTACAATATAGACATGTGAATGGCATAGGACGATTCTGATGCTACACTACGAAAGGATTCTGTTGCTACACTACTTGGATATTATTCACATGTCCACTTCTACTCTTCCGTACCCCCAATCAATACACAAAGATCCAACCAGGTTATGTTATGATTCATGTAACGGCCCCCGAAGGGTGGTACATGATAGTCCCATAAATGGGGATTCTAGGAAAGCCCATAAATGGGGGATTCAAGGAAGACTCTGTGATCATGAGAGTACATGTCACAAGTGATTCAATGAACCATAAAACATAATGATACACAATGTAAGTGAAACGCACAGAACATGTAGTATCCGATGCTCCCTGAGGGGATAACATCTCAAGAAAGGATCCGTATAATACTAATCCGTGTGACCAACGTGACAGTATCAAGTAAAGTAATTTAAAGCAGAAGAATAATTTTAACAGGATATGAAATGATCAGAGAATGTACTCGCCTGGTATCTTGAATGTCCGAAGAGAATATACTGTCCGAGGAGTGGTATCTGTCTCCTATAGAACAGTACAAGTCACTACATGTCTAAAATAAGGAAATAGACTGCTACAATGCATCTACATGATGTTTGGGGTCAATCTAGGCTAAAGTCAACCTTTGGTCAACTCTAGTCAACCTAACAGTCAAACTAGGTCAAACGAGGTTAAACTTGGTCAAACTAGTCTAGGTTAGTCAATTCTAGGTCTAAACAAACTAAGTATATGCAAATCAAGTATCCAAGATAGCTACTAACTCATAGCCTAAGTCACTTGCTAAACCAAGCACAAAACTAAACCATAAGCTAACAAGACACACAAACTTAGTCATATAATGTATATATATTATTCACATTCACATATTCATATACATAGATATATATAGGAAAGCTATATATATAGGCACACACATATATATATATATATATATATATATATATATATATATATATATATATATATATATATAGAACGAGAGGTAAAAGAGTAAGTGAGTATGTGTGTGTTTGGCATGTGTGTGAAAGGATATGTGTTAATGTTCTCAGATTTAGTGATATGTAGGTGTATGTGACATGGGATACATGGTGCCAAAGGGTGTATGAATGCATGTGTGTAAAAGGTTATAGGTTAACTCAATTTATAAAAATGTATACATACATACTTACATTGTATACATGCAGTCATACATATCATATATGCATACTTGCATTCATTCATATGCACCTATACATACATACATATTTGAATACATTATATACTTGCATACATTATATTCATATATGCATACTCTATATTATATTATATTAATTCCTGCATACATGCATACATACATATTATGTATATTATATTACATGATACATACATGTATACTTGTATTACATTATACTTACATTCATGCATATTAGATACTTGTATTTATATTAACATATTGCATACATTCATTTCATTCGTGCATCTATGTATTACCTACATGTTTTATACATATGCATACATTGTATATTCATATCATTTCATACATTAACATAGAGGTATACAAATATGCACACATCATATATTTTATACCTTGCATTACCTTACATATCATGTTATATATTATCATTCATTCCTTTCATATATTACATTATCTTTAAGTTGAATACATCATATATGGATACAATACATTATCTTGCATGCTTGCATTCATATATTACATTCTATATTACCTATATACATGTATTTCCTCCATTCATTCAAGCTTGCATCATATACTCTACATTACCATACATGTTATCATTATATATTGTATTACAATATTATACATTATGCATTCATGTCTATCATTACATATATACCTTGTATTCATATTTAGCATTCATTATATACTTTTATGCATACATTGTATATCATTCTTTCATTCATGCATTTATGCATTGCTTACATACATTATATTAATTGCATTCCTACATGCTTGCATTCAACCATATATATATATTAATGTAAAGATGATATATATCATATATATTATTTTATTCATCTAACATATCATGCATTACATACTCTATATTCATTTAATATCCATACTACATAGGCTCATAGATTATACAAAATGCATATATCGTATAGTCACTCTTCTACTTAAAACCAATACTGTACCAATTGGGCCTTCACTAAATTCTAGGATTAAATTATGTCGTAGCCCTTTGTGTTAGCTTTCCGAAACTTTAAACGGGTCCCATTTTCGTGTTCGGAAGCTCCCGGAATCGCAAAAATACCGAAACGCGTTCGTCTTTCGTACAGCTGACACTCAAATAATTTTACAGAAAGTTTTAGAACGAATTTGGCTTATTAAAATATATATATATTTGGAAAGCTAACTTCGATACGGTTCTTTTAAAAAAAATGGGAGATAAATCAGAGTTATAAGCTAAAAGTTATGACATTTCTAAGTTACTTTGGTTAATAAAAACGTGGATAAAAATTATGACGAATTTGGGTTGGCCAAGATACTTGGATACCAACATAGGTATCCAAATGAAACTCATTCTAACCATCCTAACTAATATCAATCCACTCTCTAACCATTCTAAAACCGAATCTAAATATCTATTTAAACTATTATCATACATACATACATATGGGGTGTCCTAATTTGGGATCTATCAAGTAGGACACAAGACACACCTATAATATCCTCAAATGGACTCCAAATGGTCTCAAAATTGAATCTAAAGGGGACACATGCATGGGGGTGGATCATTTGGATTCAAAACTAATTAATATACAAAGGAAATCAAGTTAGAGGATAGGTTTTACCTATTGGGAGTGGAATCCCAATAAAATTTTTTAGGACACGGCTCCGATACGAAGATCTATCCAAAAGGACACCTCCCTTTGCACCTTGCCCAAATTCTTGGATAGAATCCTTCCTTGATGGTGTGGGATGGATTAGGAGAAGTTTGGATGAAGGAATGTGAGGGAAAGGAAATCAAATCAAAGAGGGAAGCTCTCTAATTTGGGAAAGAACACTTAGGGTTCTATGTAGAGGTAAAAAAAGAGGCAAGAATTTTCTTAAGGATTCTTTATAGGAAGGGAGGGACACTTGATGGCTGGTCATTAGATGAATTAGGATTAGTTTTTCATGTAGATGAGTGGCTAGGAGTTGTCCACCCAATTCTAAGCTTTCCTATTGGTTCAACTGGTCATAAGGCTTTCTTTTTCACAAATATCCTAAGAGGTAAATATCCTACTATAAAATATCTAGATATTGTTAATCTAACTTAACCATTAAGTCTCTAACCTTCTAACTAAACCTCTATGAGCATCATTAACATCTAGGTTTAGTCAAAACTAGGTTAGTCCCTAACAATTAATTAGCACAATACTAATTAATCAAAATTTATTTTCATTAATAAGTCAAAAATGATCAAAATATCCTTTGGCTAAAAAGTCACAATTAGTCATCCTAATCACATGGTTAGGTCCCCATGGTCATGGTTAGTCTCCAGGTCATGCAGTCTCTAGGGTTATACTAGTTAACCATCAAAATCACAATTCAACATTTTAAATAGTTTTAAAATAATTAAAAATTACCAAAAATCATAACATGGTTAAATCTTATTATTGATTAATCAAAATTATAAAAGTTCAAAATTACCCTCATTTTAGAAAAGTGGGTATTACAGACAAGGACTGTGTTTGCTTGCCTTCCAACTTGTCTGCACCATTCTAATGCTTTTTCATAAGATTCAAATACGACATCCATTGAGAATATATTACTCAAGTCAATGGAAATAGGAGGTGGTATGCCCTACATTTAATTTCAAAAAAAATTGCCAATCACAATTACAACGAAAATTACAATATCAACAACTTCAAGACTGTCAAGGAAAATTACCATTCCTTCAGGACTTTACAACAGGACTGCCAGACATTCTGGCAGTCCATCGTATTTTATAGACTACCAGAAAGTCTGGCAGTCCTGTTTTATACTAGTTCTACACATAGACTGTCGAGTTTTGTGGCAGTCCTTCGTATTTTATAGACTGCCAGAAAGTCTGGCAGTCCTATTTAACACTAGTTCTATACATAGACTGCCGAGTTATGTGGCAGTCCTTCATGTTTTATGGACTGCCGAAAAGTCTGGCTGTCCAACTGTACAGTATTTCTACATATAGACTGCCACATAATCTGTCAGTCCTGGTTACTTCTTGGACTGTCATATTTTGTGGCAGTCCTATTTTCACTAGTTCTACAAATAGACTGCCGCGTAATATGGCAGTCCTTCGTGTTCTATGGACTGCCAGAAAGTCTGACAGTCCTGTTGTATAGTCGAATGCGTATTTGGTCGGTCGAAAATTTACCGAGAGTTCTTCGGGTGTTTTGTCGTGTTCTTCGGAAGATCCGGGTTCCTCGATTGATAGACGTGATGATCCACTTTCTTCCATAATTTCTACATTGGGACAAAATATAAGATTACTTCAAAAAAAAATTATCTCAGAAATTTTGTCGTTTAGTTGACGTAATCGTACCGAATATTCTAAGAATCTTCCTTGGGGAATCTTCTAGGGTTTGGAAAAATGTGGGGTTGAGAATGAAGTGGGGACCAGAACTAGGGTTTGGAGAAGAAAGAGGGAGAGAGAATGGAGAGTGAGGAAAAAGAAAAAAAATATTAAGAGTAATCTTTTATACCTACCACTTGGATAGCCCTGAGTAATTTTTTCAGTGGCAAACTTGTAAATATTGGAAAACTATCACTTGGACAGCCCCGATCAAAAAGAGTTGTGCCCTTATAATTAGCCAAAATTAATGTGTTTGTTCATCCTCCAATAATGAATTAAAGTTTTTTCTAAGGGCACCACACTTTTATTTGAGGGCAGCCCAAAAATGGTTGCAAATATTACAAGTTTGTCATCAGTTTTTTTTACTTGGGGGCAGCCCAATAATAGGTATAAAAGATAACTTTTCTATTTTTTTTCTCTCTCCCTCCCTCTACTCTTTTCCGCTCTCCCTCAACTCTTTTCTTCTCTCCTTCTACTTTTTTCTTCTCTTCCAACATTTCAAGGTCATAGAATTAAACCCTAGTCCAAATTTTTTTCCCAAATTTTTCATCCTTTCTTTTCGAGAATTATCCCCAAAAAAATTTTTTATCTCAATCATGTTTGGCACAAATTTTCCCCCAAATTTGTAGCTACCAAAAAATGTTTCCACTCATACTCAAAATCAGAAAACATAAACATAAATATTAGGTTTAGAATCACTTTAGGGTTCATGAATGAATTTTTCGAACATGATAATTCTCACATATTTCTTGAAACCCTAACCCTAGAACACGACAAATCGTTTTGGCCGTTCGGCTGCTACAGTTTCAAATAGGACTGCCAGGAGCCTGGCAGTCCTAATTGAAACTCTCTGTTATGAGAGTTTTAAATACAAACTCTCCTTACAGAGAGTTTCAATTAGGACTGCCACACCCCTGGCAGTCCTACACTAAAGTAGGACTGTCATGGTGCTGGCAGTCCTAATTGAAACAGAGACCAAGTTAACATATCATATCTCATAAATTCAGTCAAAAATATTGGACTGCCAACATGGTGGCAGTCCTTGCTTCATGTGGGACTGTCCATTCGCTGGCAGTCATGAATGGATGTGTATCAAAATTCTCGTACAGAGAATTATGAGTTGGACTGCCAACATTGTGGCAGTCTTTGCTTCATGTTGGACTGCCCAATTACTGGTAGTCCATCTTTTACAATGGACTACAGGACAGCTGGCAGTCCAAGTTTCTCAAAGGACTGCCCGACTGCCTGCAGTTCTGTCCGTCTCGTGCCCGACTGTTGGCCAGAACGACGAACATAAACCCTAAATTCGTTCTAGGGTTCGAATTTTATGCCAAAATTGGTCTTATTGTGTTCGAATGATACAAAAATGAACCCTAAATTCGTTCTAACCTATTTTAGAAAACTATTTTGATAACTACCAAAGATTCAATAGATTTTAAGCGAAAATATAGCAAAAATATATCAAAACATATCTAGATTGTGATGTAGGTTTGGGCTTGGGTGCCATTGCTTGAAATTGCATGAATGAAAAAGGAATTTAGGGTTTAGTAATTTGGGTTTGGAGTTATGGAGAAGAGGAATAGAGTTTAGGTTTTAGGAAACGAGAAGAGAGAAAAATATTTGATGAAATGAATTGTTAGAAAGGGTTTAGGGGGGAGGGGGGCTGCCCCCAAGCAACTTGTGGGTAGCCCCCAACAAAAGCTCCATCTTCTTGGGCTGCCCCCAAGTACATTTGGTGGTGCTCTTAGAAAAAACCTAAATTAATATGTATTAAGTGTTTTAGTCAAAACCGAATGTTTATAAAACTATTTCCAAAGTGATTTATGTTAAATAAATTTGATACGTGTCAATTTATTATTGAGGATGAATAAATATCCTAGTTTTGGTGGGTGAACAAAAATGGACTCATTATATGACTAAATTTCAATGCGGAATACAACCATTTAGATTAGGAAAAGTCTACAGTCACTTCTTTTTTTTTTACTTGAGGGTAGTTTAAATTTTTTCTGTTTATTTACAAATTTCTCACTCATTCTTTTTGCTTAAGCACACCCAAATTTTGAGTATAAAAACCAACAGGACTGTAGGCAAATTATACGTTCCTATAATATATAGGACTATGAAATTTTGTAGAATTTCCTACAATCCTGTTGAAATATAGAGATAAACAACTGGGCCTGTAGGGACTGTAGTAAAATTATGAAGTCCTGATTATATACAGGACTGGTCCATATATAATCCAGGACTGTAGAATTTTCTACAGTCCTACATATACTATAAGACTGTAGAATATACTATAGAACTGTAGAATTTGCCTATAGTCCTGTTGGAAAGGTTTGGAGGGGAGGGGGGGTTGGACAGCTCAAAGTGAATTTGGGGCTGTCCTGAGTAAAATTATAAAAATCTAGACTATCCTGAAGTAATGGGCTGTCCTAAGTAAAATATAAAGTACCTATAGGATTTTCTTTTAGCTTATAACCATCCTAGAATTACAACCAAATAGATTATAATCCAATTTTACCTACGTGACAGTTGTCAATTGGGGTCCCTCTTTTCATGTGGAGTAGGGAGATGAGAGGGAACCTGAAGGAAAATATCCAAAAATATATGAAAAAAAATATCCAAAAATAGGCCAATGACCTTTTTTGACTTTGACCAAATATTTGATTAATTTTCATATATGGTAAGCCTACATAAGATTGGATCTTGAGCCTACTTAAGATTGAATTTTAAGCCTACATAAGATTTGATTTTTATATATGGACACATGACATGCTATATAAAGGGGTCTAAAGGTTCTCCTTGAGACATCTCAGTGTGCTAAAGAAAAAAAGTTGTTGAATAAGTTTAACACAGAAGAGCTAAAGTTGTTGAATAAGTTCAATACAAAAGTTTCTTCTTCTTTATCTTTGTGATAATTTTTTTTTGAGAGCAAGGAGAGAAGTGTTGAGAGAGTCATCGTAATTCCTTTTCTTCTTTATAATGGGAACTGAATCACCCTCGTCCGTGTAAGTAGGCATCTTGACCAAACCACGTAAATTATTGTTTTTGTGGTTGTAAATTTTCTCTGAGGTATTTTCTGATTTTTTAGGTTTATTTCTGCTGTAACCCAACAACTTGGTATCAAAACTTTGGAATTCTAGCATGGTATCCGACAAGTTCTCAAAAAATTAATTAGATACTTCTTGATGGCTCCGTCAAGCAGGAATATGAAGTATGAAATTGCGAAGTTCAATGGGAAAAATGATTTTGGCTTTTGGAAAATCCAAATGAATGACGTTCTCATATCTCAAAAGCTTTACAAGGCTTTATGGAAGAAAAAAAAATCTAAGAAGCCCGCTGACATGATCGATGATGATTGGAATGACATCGATCTTGAAGCATGTGTTGTTATTCGTCTGTGTTTGGAAAGGGATATCGTGTACTCCGTGAAGGACAAAACCACCGCCGCTGGGCTTTAATTGAAGTTGGAATAACTATACATGATGAAGACTCTTACCAACCAACTTTATATGTTAAAGTCGCTCTACAGACTAGTAATGGAGGAAGGTACATCAATTCGTGATCATGTCTCAAAATTCAATCGAATTATTTCTGACTTGAAGGATGTTGAGTTACATGAAGATAATGATCGTTTGGCACTAATCTTATTATTATTTTTGTCCGATTCTTATGAGAATCTTATTCAAACATTATTTTACGGGAAGGACTCATTTTTTGTAGAAGAGGCTACGATTGCCTTAGTGTGAAATGAGGTACGGAGGTTGGCTTCTAATGGCAGAAATGATGGAGACCAAGCCTAAGGTTTGACGGCAAAAGGGAGGATAAACGATAGAGTATCTTCTAACAGAATGTCAAGATCCAAGTCCAAGACACATATTGAGAAGGTGAAGTGCTTCAACTGCAATAAGAAAGGACATTATGCAAATAAGTGTCCTCGTCCAAAGAAGAACAAGAAAAAGGATATTAAGACAGAGAGAGAAAGTGATGAAGCAAATTGTGCTTCAAAAGCCAACAGTGACGGGGTCTATTTTTCGGTAGCACATGACAACATGAGTGACCGTTGGATTATCAATTCTGGATGCTCGTACCATATGTGTCCCAAGAGGGAGTAGTTTTCTTCCTACAAGACGACAGATGGTGGTTTTGTGTTTGTGGGCAACAACAATGCATGTCGAGCTGTTGGAATTGGGTCTATAAGGCAAAGATGTATAATAGAATTGTGGGGACTTTAGCCGATGTCAGACATGTTTTCGACCTCAAGAAAAATCTTATCTCTTTTATTATGCTTGACTCGAATGGTAACAAGTTTGTTGACAAGGTTGGAGTCTTGCGGGTTGTTCGTGGTTCTTTGGTGGTGATGAAAGGTCATCGACAGGGTAACCTTTATATCTTATTGGAAAGTACTGTGACTGAGACTTTAGTAGTTAGTACATCTGATCCGTCTATAGCACGCATCTTTGGCATATACGGCTTGGGCATATGAGTGAGAAAGGTCTTTCCGTACTGAGCAAGCAGGGGTTACTGAAGAACTTGAAGAAGCCAAGCATGGATTTCTATGAGCATTGTGTTTATGGAAAGCAGCACAGGTTGACCTTCAATACAAGCAAGCAGAAGACGAAAGGTATTCTCGACTATGTGCATACATATGTATGGGGACCTAGCAAGATTCCTTTCAAGAATGGAGCAAGGTACTATGTTACTTTTATTGATGATTATACGTGTCATGTATGGCTGTATTTCACCAAAACCAAGGATCAAGTTGATGATTATACACGCTATGTTAGGAATTTAACAATTTGACTACACTTTTAGCCATGGCTAGAATAGATTCATAAAATTAAATTATAGCCCAATTCACTATTTTCCATTAGGCTGTTTTATTAGCAATTTGGAAGAGAGTTAGTCAGAGGCTAATTAAGCCATAATTAGGCCCAAACCCAAGACCATGATCGACCATATAGTTCCCCTCCCCCTCACTCTTCACACTTCATTTCTTCTTCTCCAAGCTCCTCTTTAATTCTCTATTGGAGCATATGTCACGACCCGCACCCGATGTAAGGGCACGAGGACGTGGGTACGTCCAGCCTACGGTACAGTATCGACGGTAGAACGCTGTCTAGGTCAAAAATACTAACTATACATCTCTTGAATATGTATCACAAACTGTTGATGATATCTCAACTCCAAAAGGAGGACAATATAATGATAATACGCATAGTCAATTGCAATAAACTATAAGGAAAATAAATGGCATGATGATAACATAAAAGATATGATATAATAATCCAAGAGAAGTCTAGAAGCATAAACATAACCCAAATCATATCCAGAATCTATGAGTTTAACTATCTCATCATAAACATAAGTCTCAGAAATAATAACATCTTAAAGTGTCAGAAAGCTGGAGACAAATCTAATACTAATAGCTAATCTAGTTGAGTCACTACTAGTGGTGTCTCCTCTACTGGAACAAGTCCCTCTTGAGCCAAAGTCTCCATGTATACTCCCACTACATCCTGAGGTCCGTAGTGGGTAAGGCACCACTCCTCTAAATCATCTGAAAAATAGATCCAGTCAGGACTGGAGCGAAGCACACGTCTAATAACATTTACAATAAATGATATATACTATGTAACAATAAAAGAAAGATTATATACGATAATAGAACAGGTATATGAATATAACAAGATATGAAAATGTTGTAAGTAAATACAAGAGCAAAAAATTTCATATATAAGAATCAAGAATAAACTAAGTGAGTGAGCACTAGCTTCAACATGTGATCAGCTTGGAAACATGCACAAGGAAAAAGAGCCTAGTTAATCATATATGCGGTGTATGATCAATACTCACAAGGAACAAGACATGCACAAGGAGGGTATGAATTGTAACCTTTGTTAATCGATTTCTTAGATTTTCAAAATTTTTGTATTTTTTTAATCTCTGAATTTTTTGAATCTTTGAAAATCGTGAATTCTAGTGCGATATTTATTTTTCGATCATAATATACTATCAGTGTTTGAGTCATTAGTTTTAAAAAAACTAAATTATGATACTTAAATGATTTTCTGTCTAGAATTTGCAACAGATATAAATATTTCCTTTATATACGTTTAATCTATCAAAATATTATTTTAGTTTAAAATACCTTTATTACTATTAAGAAATTTTTATTTTCAAACCGCATCGTAAAAATGATTATAAGATTTTTCGATTTTCTCTCGTATTGGGTTTTGACCACTAGGGTCCAAGTTCTAGCCCAACAAGCCTTAGGTTAGAGTTATGGGCTACGACCCCGGTTGTTAGTATTTGGAAGCTTACCTAAATTATAATTAGCTAAACAACTATTAATATACTAGCAATTAGATTAATAAATCAATTAATAGCTAGTAATTAGTTTAGTACTAATTAACTAATTAAATCAATGAATAACAAATATAATAGTGGATAGCGACTAGGTTAGTTGTTAGTTTTCCAATAAGTTTCCTAATCCTATTACATGTACATAATTTTAGGGTTTTCTCCCCATCCTATAAATAGGCACACTTCCCCAATAGTTTGCACAAGCCCTAAAACCCTAGACATAATTCCTACAACCACCACCCCCTTAGCTTTGTTCTGACCACATCACACCCGACCGATGGCTACCGCCACCATACTCCGCCCCATTGCTCCGCCCGACCATCCACCACCAAGAGCACACCACCATGACCACCATCATCACCATTCCACCCGGTCCCGACTCCAACATCCCTCACTGCTAGCTACCGTCATACACCACAGCCCACCTCCGGCCACCATTCATCATATCCACCACACCACCACTCCCCGACTCATCCGAACCGCCCCATCCTCCCAAATCCCCTTCGCCACACCGAGCCACTACAGGCACACCCACCTTCGGCCAGTTTTCATCACCTCCATCGGACCCACAAACACCACCGCACCACCATAGTCATCACCCCACCATCATCACATAGAGAGAGGATGAGAGAAAACCTCCACCCGCTGCCCGCGACCGCATTCCGCACGTTTCCCCGGCGCTGCCCTGGTCAGCCCCCTCCTTCTTGCTGACCCGCTCCGTCGTTGGTCGTCACCAACTGTCCTTCCGTCGTAGCTACCACAACTCCACGCTCGGCGAGTTTCGGAACTGGCGCAGCCCAGATCCAGTCGCCCCCAGCTTCTCCGCCCAGCTCGTCGCTGACCGCAACCCTATGTAAGCCATCTTCCCTCTCCCGCTTGGACACCCATTTTCCCTTCTCCATTTTCTACTGTGACATGGAAATGAAGTCCAAGCTTTTCCCTTTTGATTTCACTTAAGTATAGGTCTGCTGTGTTATGAAGAATAGGGATTTTAGTATGAAATGAGTAATGGGCTATAAATTTTTGTTGGAGTATATAATTTTGTTAATGTTTTGGGCTTGTAAGCCCCTGTTTTTTAAATTTTAGTTAAATTAGTGCTAATTAAATTTTTATGTCATTTATAGCCTTAAATAATTATTAGGAATTTTTAGGAATTTTTTTATAAATTTTAAATGATTTTTCAATAAGTTTTATATATTAAAATATTAATTTGTAATTTTTAGAATTATTTTAATATAATTTTCTAATTTATCGAATTGTTTTAATTATAGTTTGTAATAATTAGAATTGATTATATATCAATTGTAATAAATGATTTGTTTTTAAATATGGAATGCAAATTATATTTGCATTTATATTCTGTTGGGGGCCTAGTGTAATAACCTAAAAACTTGGGGGCCTAATTGCTAACTACCCGAACCCCCCCCCCCACGACCGAACACTCTCTCTCCTCACCCACTCGCGTTGACCCCCGGCTGCCCCGACCACCACGACCGCCCTGCCCCCGCCAAATCCGGCTGCCCCCACCGCCTCAACCCCCCCTATAAAACTCCCCCCTCTCCCCCCGACTGAACCCTAACCCTAAATTCTCTCCACCACCCCCACGACCACCTTTCTCCCCAGTTCTTCCCCGAAATCCTAGCCTAAACCCTAACTCCGGCGTAACCCCACCACCAGCTCCACAGCCACCTACATCGACCACAACCGCCACCGTTCGACTCGCCCTGTCACGCCGACCCCAGCGCCACCCGACCGTCCTGACCACGACGCCTCCTCCGCCCAGGCGCCACCCCCGACAGCAGCCCATCTCCGGACACGTATGTGTCAGTCGTATTTTCGTGTCTCATTTGTGTCTCGTTTTCCTGTGGACGACTCGCCAGGACACGGGCAGTCTTTGGGTAAACGTGGACACGGCCGATTCAGTCCGTGCGTGTCGTGCATAGCACAGACACATAGATACCTGTGTCCTAAACTGTCTGGACACAGGACCGTTTATATATTTTTTTATATAATCTAATCTAAACGAAATAAAATAAACAAGACTCTAATCCTAACAATCGGGCCAAGTTGGCCCACTGGCCAGCGGCTGCAGTGTTAAACCCCCCATGCCTGCGCGCTCGGGTTCGAGCCCCCCCTCTTCTTTTGTTTCCTTTTCTTCTTCTTTTCTGTTTCCTTTTCCTTTTCTTTTTCAGTTTCTTTTCTTTTCTTTTTCTGTTTTATATGTTTATATATATATATATATGTATATATATATATATATATATATATATATATATATAATATTAGTATATATATATGTATATACTATATTTAGACAGTATTTTATATATATGTATATATTTTATAGTTAGTAAATTTATATATATATGTTTATATTTATTATATATACATATATGTATATATATTTTCATGTGTATATATATATTATATATACACTATATTATTAAGTATTTTCTTATATATATATATATATATATATATATATATATATATATATATATATATATATATATATCTATATATATATATATATATATATATATATATATATATATTTGTACATATATATATATATATATATATATATATAATATATATATATATATATATATAAAATATATATATATATATATATACTTTATAAATTAAGTATTTTTCCTTACCTATAAATATGTACTTTTAAAAACATATGCAGGTATATTTTCACTATGCATAACTTTACCATATTAAAATAATAATATTTATTTCTACCACTTTGTATTTTTTGTATATTTAAATTACTGCAACCATTTGGTGTCCAAGCCTAGCATGGGTATTTGGGCTCAAATGTGTTTTCACACATTCAAGACCTGTACAAGTCATATTGGACTTGATTCATGGCCTTAAGTCCTGTATTTGAACTTTAGTTCAAATTATATACATGGACAAAATACGCAGATAATTAATTATTGTGTGCAATGCTATTTTTGATTTTCTAAAAATACTTAAAGTACTGCTAAAATTATGGTAAAATAGTATTTAGATACTATGTTAAGTTGGCTAATTTAGTATAATTTTTGTAGTATTTAATTTACTGTTTTGCCCCTAGTTGGCATATGAAACCAAAACTCATTTTCTGTTAGAACACAATGGACTTTTGATTTATTTATTGATTAATTACGACTTGTAGCTTTTTGTGTTATTTTGAGTTTAGCCGTGTTGAACCTCACCCCTCACTAGTATAAAGACCCTAGAAAGTTAGTTAAAGTAGTGTGTCATCCTACATTGGTCCCTTATGCCAAAGTTATCATTTTGGCTAGGTGCCCAGTCACAAGTCGTGTCGCACCAATTAGTGTCCTAGTATTTTAGCTTAGTATAAAAACTAAGTTATTGTATTTACTTCTACAGCGACGAGTTACCGGACATCCATAGCACTGTTATCGCAGCTTGTTTTGTTTTGCTTTGCTAGAGGCAAGTACTTTCTACGAACTTTACATATTGTTACATAAATGAACTGCAAAACCCACCATGTTAAATGCTGATCCTTGGGGTAGCAAGTTAAATCTCTACATGTTATACTTTCAGTTACTACCATGCTTAGAACAGTCTTGATGTATCTCTCACATGATTAGAATATGGGTTATGGGGAAACTGTTAGTAGTGTACGTGATCATACCCCTTCTCCCGTACGTCTGTACCGAACAAAGTTTTATTTTATATGATTACTGCGTCGTAGGCCTTTATATCAAGGCGGAGTTGTGCGTATGTACATCTATCGCCCTATCACTTGTACGGAAGTATATTTCATTATGTGCCACAGCACATTGTACATCTATTGACCGATCACGTACTTGCTACAGTTTTAAACATTACATGTACATCTGTCTGTATGATATATGTATCCTTGCCATGATAGATTGTGTGATGCCATGCTTTCCAGTTATTCCTCTCATGTTCATTTTCATGTTTCATATACTAGTTTGCTAGATTTAGTACTTGCTCCCGTCCTGACAGGATAACGTTGTAGGTGTCCTTACTGAGGAGGAGTTACTCTGCGACACATATTATGAGGTTACTGCCGAGGATCCGGCTCTGCTTTACGAGGATGTTCCTGCGGGGAACCTCGCCTAGTTGTCTTTTGTTTACTTAGACTTTTGAGAGTAGTCATGTATTAGACTATATCTTTTTGTAACTGGACATGTATCCAGTTTTACTTTTCAGTTTCACTTGTACTTGGACATTTCACTATATACGACGACTTTTGTGTTTGGAGCATTTATGATTCTTCTTCACTTATAGAACTGTTAGCACATTTAGTCTTATCCTGTTGTCTTTAGAACAGCTTACTACGTTTTATCTCAACGTAGGCTGGGCATGACTCGGCCTGGCCCAACAATTTGGGTAGCGGGTCATGACATGTTTTTAGTGGTGGCCCATGCAGGTCCTGACTAAACTGTTTGGTTACGTTATTGTACCAAGCATGCCTGCAATTAGGAACTTAAGGTAATTAGACAACATTAGGAAAGACGCTTAGAACACTTAGAGGAATGCTAGGATTGCAACATAGGAAATATATCACATGTTTGCTATTATAATTAGATTTTCTTGCCTATGATTGCTTACTTTAAATAAGTCCTTATAAGTCTTTTTATGTGTAATTTAGATGGTGCTTACTCGTTCATCCCAGTATGTTACCCCCGAGAATGGGGCCCTCTATATCCAGTCAGCTGACTAGTTGATTGATACATCTCCACCTACCACTTTCCTCCACTCCACAGATCCACAGACCCAGATACCACAACCACCTTCCACATCACAGGCCCGTCAGGACCCGATACTTCCACCACCCCCTATCACTATACCCACCCAGGCTTCCGTCATACTCGACGGGAACCAGCTGCTCACACTGATTCAGGGGTTCCTAACAACCCATCAGGAGCAGACTACCCTACTCCGCCAGAGCATGGAGCGTTCTGAGGGACGTCCCGTGGTCCCACCACATGTAGAGCCACGGCAGAGAGCGGGGACGGTCAAGGACTTCATGGGTCTGAATCCCAAGGAGTTCTTAGGGACTGAGGGCATAGTAGTAGTAGATGACTGGCTAGATTCAGTAGAGAGGAAGCTCCTCGGAGTCAGGATGCCGGATGACCTCCAGGTCGAGGCAGCAGGATTTCTGCTGATAGACTTAGCAGGAGTCTGGTTCCGGAATGAGCCGTTGTTTGCGAGAGGGAGAGCCACTTAGGACCAGTTCAAGACCCAGTTCAAAAAAAAATTCTTCTCGACCACTGCTAGAGTAGCCATGGGGCTACGATTCCAGAACATCCAACAGGGGAACCGTTCTGTTGATGAGTATGCGACAGAGTTTAGTCGCTTGAGCCGTTTCGCTCCTAGTCTGGTTGCAGATCCAGAGGAGATGACCCGTAGGTTTTGCCATGGTCTAGTTCCAGACATTGGCATTCTTATAGTGGCGAACGGTACGACTGACTACTACCAGAGCCTAGAGTTAGCCCGGAGCATCGAGGAGCGTCTTCTGTCATGCAAGAGGCCGGCTTTTGTACATCATGAAGGACCGTCCAAGCGTCAGGCTTTCCAGCAGAGAGCACCGACGCCGCCACAGCAGACTTACCGTCCCTCTACACCACACCATCAAACCCCGCCAGTTCGAGCCCCGGGACCCCGACAGCAGCAGCAGCAGAAGGGAGCTATATGTTCTTTCTGCGGAAGACCAGGGCATGATTACTCCATCTGCAGGAAGAGGTTGAAGCAGTGTCTAGCTTGTGGGTCTTCCACCCACCACCTGCAAGGGTGCCCAGTAGCGAAGCCTAGAGGACCACTCCCGACTCAGCAGCAGAGGTTTGGGCAACATCTGCAGCAGAAGGGACCTCAGGGAAAGGTTTATAGCCTAGCCCTTGAGCCGGAGCCGGAGCAGGTTTCGGAGCCAGATTACTTAGCTGACGTCATTACAGGTCATGTTTATTTGTATACTTTTCTAGCTCTATGCTTGTTTGATTCTGGTGTATCTCATAGCTTTCTGTCATTAGAGTTTATGCATGAACATCATTTAGTATCTACACCTACTGCGGAGATTAGTAGAGTAATGACGGGAGGAGGACCAGTGCCTATTAGAGCTAGCTATAGATGCTCTATTATGATAGCCGGAAGAGAGTTCGAGGGGCGATTCTTTGTGATGCCACTTTTCGGTTATGATATCATATTGGGGATGGACTGGCTTAGCTATGCCCATGCATCTATAGATTGCCATGAGGGTAGTATTTTGTTCAGTCCCCCAGGCACAGCACCATTCAGTGTCAGGAGGACAGAGCCGAAGATCAGCCTAGAGCCGAACTGTTGTACGACAGTCG
Source organism: Iris pallida (assembly GCA_029216955.1). Lineage (NCBI taxonomy): Eukaryota > Viridiplantae > Streptophyta > Magnoliopsida > Asparagales > Iridaceae > Iris > Iris pallida. The sequence continues at coordinate 4,497,687 of JANAVB010021198.1, forward strand.
GGGACGCAGCACCGCCACACCCTATCATTAGGAAGTTTATGGATGTATTCCCAGAGGATCTTTCAGGGCTTCCGCCTGACAGAGATGTAGAGTTCACTATAGATCTAGTACCGGGTTCATCACCAGTATCCCGGGCTTGCTATAGAGTGAATCCCAAGGAGGCCATAGAGATGAAAGAGCAGATTGATGACCTATTGAAAAAGGGTTTCATTCGATCCAGTGCTTCTCCATGGGGAGCGCCAGTGCTCTTTGTGCCTAAGAAGGATGGTACAGTCCGGTTGTGTATTGACTACCGGGCCTTGAATGCCATCACTATCAAGAACAAATATCCTCTGTCCAGGATAGATGATTTGTTCGACCAGTTGAGCGGAGCGAAGGTGTTTTCCAGGATAGATTTGAGATCCGGGTACCACCAGGTGAAGGTTAGGCCAACAGACATCCAGAAGACGGCGTTCAACACGAAGTACGGGCAGTACGAGTTTCTGGTGATGCTATTTGGTCTTACAAATGTGCCAGCTGTCTTTATGAATTTGATGAATAAGATATTTCACCAGTATCTGGATAAGTTCGTTGTAGTGTTTATCGACGACATCCTGATATACTCGAAGACGCCGGAGGAGCATGCAGAGCACTTGCGGATAATTTTGGGGATTCTGAGGCAGGAGAGATTGTTTGCCAAATTGCCGAAGTGCGAGTTCTTTTTAGACCGAGTGGAGTTTCTCGGCCATGTAGTCACTGGAGATGGAATCTCGGTGGATCCGAAGAAGATTGCTGCAGTTGAGACGTGGAAGGCTCCGACGTCAGTTTCAGAGATCAGGAGCTTTCTGAGTTTAGCAGGCTATTATAGAAAGTTCGTCCAGGACTTTGCTAGGATAGCTGAACCCATGACGAAGCTGACGCGGAAGGACGCAGAGTACATTTGGTCAGAGGACTGCCAGACAGCATTTGAGGAGCTGAAGAGGAGGCTGACGACCGCTCCAGTTCTGACTTTACCTTCAGGTTCTGGAGGTTTCACCATTTACAGTGATGCTTCTGGGAAGGGGCTAGGATGTGTTCTACAGCAGCATGGAAAAGTAATTGCTTATGCATCTAGGCAATTACGGACTCATGAGAGGAATTATCCTACCCATGACCTAGAGTTAGCTGCGGTGATCTTTGCACTCAAGTTATGGAAACATTACTTATACGAAGAGCGTGTGGAAATCTTTACTGACCACAAAAGCTTGAAGTATGTGTTCACGCAGAAAGAGCTGAACATGAGACAAAGACGATGGTTGGAGTTGATGAAGGACTTCGACATCGATTTACAGTATCACCCCGGGAAGGTAATGTGGTGGCGGATGCGCTGAGCAGGCATCCGATGGCATGGTATCTGATGATTGATCGGCATTTGCGGGAGGATCTGGAGAAGCTCGATATCGAGCTAGTTCGGCCAGGATCAGTGATACAGATGATGGCGCTTGACATTCAGTCAGGTTTGATGGAGCAGATCCGGGAGGCACAGTCTACAGATGAGAGCCTTCGCAGACTTCGACCCCAGGCGTTAGCTGGATTGCTGGATGACTTCACGATAGCAGAGGATGGATCCTTGAGGCATGGCAGCCGATTGTGCGTGCCAAAGGGAGTTCTAGTAGAGGCAGTCTTACAGGAGGCGTACCGATCGAGATATTCTATTCACCCTGGTGCTAACAAGATGTACCGTGACTTGCGGGAACATCTTTGGTGGCACGGGATGAAGAGGGATGTATCGTATTTTATTTCGAGATACCTAGTTTGCCAGCAGGTCAAGGCGGAGCGCCAGAGGCCAGCTGGTTTGTTGCAGCCGTTACCCATTCCCGAGTGGAAGTGGGAACATATTACGATGGACTTCATTTCAGGGCTTCCTCGTTCCCAAGGAGGGAAGGATGCCATCTGGGTCATCGTAGACAGGCTGACGAAGTGTGCGCACTTCATACCCTTCAAGGTAGGACTTTCCACCGAGAAGTTGGCGGAGCTATACATACAGCAGATAGTTCGCCTACACGGAGTGCCGATGAGCATCGTGTCAGACAGAGACAGCAGATTCACATCCTACTACTGGAGGAGCTTGCAGGAGGAGTTGGGCAGTAGGCTCAAGTTCAGTACAGCGTACCACCCGCAGACAGATGGGCAGTCCGAGAGGACGATACAGACACTGAAGGATATGCTGAGGACCTGCGTGCTGGACTTCGGAGGATCGTGGGAGAGCCATCTGCACTTGGTAGAGTTTTTATACAACAACAGCTACCAGGCCAGTATTGGTATATCTCCTTTCGAGGCACTTTATGGACGACGATGCCGCACACCGCTCTTTTGGGATGATGTTGGAGACAGAGTTATGCTTGGGCCAGAGATGATCACGGATGCAGCAGAGAAAGTCGGGATGATCAGAGACATGCTCATAGTAGCTCAGGATAGGCAGAAACACTGGGCTGATGCTAGTCGCAGACCGATGGAGTTCGCAGACGGTGATATGGTGCTAGTGAAGATATCACCTACCAGAGGGACGATCCGGTTCGGACGAGGAGGAAAGCTGAGCCCCAGATACATCGGGCCGTTCGAGGTACTTGGCAGGATCGGAGAGGTAGCTTACAGGGTTGCACTTCCACCCAACCTAGCAGGAGTTCACGATGTCTTTCACGTATCTCAGCTGAGGAGATATGTTCCAGACCCCAGTCATGTGCTAGATCATTCAGAGTTGGAGGTCGGACCGAGCCTTACAGTTTCTGAGCAGCCAGTGGAGATATTAGACAGAAGAGAGAAGAGGCTGAGGAACAAGGTTATACCCCTAGTGCGAGTAGCTTGGAGCCGTCACTCCCCAAGTGAATCTACTTGGGAGAGGGAGTCGGACATGAGGGAGAGATACCCTTACTTGTTCGATCCAACCGCTGTGAGGGAACCACCCGTTCCCGCTTGATACCTTAGAGGTTAGTTTCATCGCAGCCTTAGTCATTTTATTGCATTGCTTGTTATGTTAGAATATTGTAGGGTTTTCAATCCTTGTGAATTTCGAGGACGAAATTTTTCAAGGAGGGAAGACTTGTAAGCCCCTGTTTTTCAAATTTTAGTTAAATTAGTGCTAATTAAATTTTTATGTCATTTATAGCCTTAAATAATTATTAGAAATTTTTAGGAATTTTTCTAGAAATTTTAAATGATTTTTCAATAAGTTTTATATATTAAAATATTAATTTGTAATTTTTAGAATTATTTTAATATAATTTTGTAATTTATCGAATTATTTTAATTATAATTTGTAATAATTAGAATTGATTATATATCAGTTTGTAATAAATTATTTGTTTTAAATATGGAATGCAAATTATATTTGTATTTATATTCTGTTGGGGGCCTAGTGTAATAACCTAAAAACTTGGGGGCCTAATTGCTAACTACCCGAACCCCCCCCCCACGACCGAACACTCTCTCTCTCCTCACCCACTCGCGTTGACCCCCGGTTACCCCGACCGCCACGACCGCCCTGCCCCCGCCAAATCCGGCTGCCCCCACCGCCTCAACCCCCCTATAAAACTCCCCCCTCTCCCCCCGACTGAACCCTAACCCTAAATTCTCTCCACCACCCCCACGACCACCTTTCTCCCCAGTTCTTCCCCGAAACCCTAGCCTAAACCCTAACTCCGGCGTAACCCCACCACCACCTCCACAGCCACCTACATCGACCACAACCGCCACCGTTCGACTCGCCCTGTCACGCCGACCCCAGCGCCACCCAACCGCCCTGACCACGACGCCTCCTCCGCCTAGGCGCCACCCCGACAGCAGCCCATCTCCGGACACGTATGTGTCAGTCGTATTTTCGTGTCTCATTTGTGTCTCGTTTTCCTATGGACGACTCGCCAGGACACGGGCAGTCTTTGGGTAAACGTGGACACGGCCGATTCAGTCCGTGCATGTCGTGCGTAGCACGGACACATAGATACCTGTGTCCTAAACTGTCTGGACACAGGACCGTTTATATTTTTTTATATAATCTAACCTAAACGAAATAAAATAAACAAGACTCTAATCCTAACAATCGGGCCAAGTTGGCCCACTGGCCAGCGGCTGCAGTGTTAAACCCCCCCTGCCTGCGCGCTCGGGTTCGAGCCCCCCCCCCCCCCCCTCTCTTTTGTTTCCTTTTCTTCTTCTTTTTGTTTTCTTTCCTTTCTTTTTCAGTTTCTTTTCTTTCTTTTTCTGTTTATATGTTTATATATATATATATATATATATATATATATATATATATATATATATATATATATATATATATATATATATAATATACTATATATATATATATATATATATATATGTATATTTTTTTTATATATACATATATATATATATATATATATGTGTGTGTGTGTATATATATATATAATATATATATATATATATATATATATATATATATATATATATATTAGTATATATATATATGTATATACTATATTTAGACAGTATTTTATATATATGTATATATTTTATAGTTAGTAAATTTTATATATATATGTTTATATGTATATATATACATATATGTATATATAAAAAAAATATATATATATATATATATATACATATATGTATATATGTATATATATTTTCATGTGTATATATATTATATATATACACTATATTATTAAGTATTTTCTTATATATATATATATATTTGTACATATATATATATATATATATATATATATATATATATATATATATATATATATATATATATATATATATATATATATATATATATATATATATATATATATATATACTTTATAAATTAAGTATTTTTTCCTTACATATATATATGTACTTTTAAAAACATATGTATGTATATTTTCACTATGCATAACTTTACCATATTAAAATAATAATATTATTTCTACCACTTTGTATTTTCTGTATATTTAAATTACTGCAACCATTTGGTGTCCAAGCCTAGCATGGGTATTTGGGCTCAAATGTGTTTTCACACATTCAAGACCTGTACAAATCATATTGGACTTGATTCATGGCCTTGGGTCCTGTATTTGAACTTTGGTTCAAATTATATACATGGACAAAATACGCAGATAATTAATTATTGTGTGCAATGCTGTTTTTGATTTTCTAAAAATACTTAAAGTACTGCTAATATTATGGAAAAATAGTATTTAGATACTATGTTAAGTTGGCTAATTTATTATAATTTTTGTAGTATTTAATTTACTGTTTTGCCCCTAGTTGGCATATGAAACCAAAACTCATTTTCTGTATACTTAGGAAAACTGATTTTTATAAAATATTTGTACTGGTTAATAAATTCCAGAAAAATTATAATAAATTTCTATGATTAACAAGGATCACCTTGGTTCTTTACTTTAAGAAAAACTAGGCTTTTTGTCTACTTCAAAAATTGTTAGAACACAATGGACTTTTGATTTATTTATTGATTAATTACGACTTGTAGCTTTTTGTGTTATTTTGAGTTTAGCCGTGTTGAACCTCACCCCTCACTAGTATAAAGACCCTAGAAAGTTAGTTAAAGTAGTGTGTCACCCCACATTGGTCCCCTATGCCAAAGCCATCATTTTGGCTAGGTGCCCAGTCACAAGTCGTGTCGCACCAATTAGTGTCCTAGTGTTTTAGCTTAGTGTAAAAACTAAGTTATTGTATTTACTTCTACAGCGACGAGTTATCGGACATCCATAGCACTGTTATCGCAGCTTGTTTTGTTTTGCTTTGCTAGAGGCAAGTACTTTCTACGAACTTTACATATTGTCACATAAATGAACTGCAAAACCCACCATGCTAAATGCTGATCCTTGGGGTAGCAAGTTAAATCTCTACATGTTATACTTTCAGTTACTACCATGCTTAGAACAGTCTTGATGTATCTCTCACATGATTAGAATATGGGTTATGGGGAAACTGTTAGTAGTGTACGTGATCATACCCCCTTCTCCCGTACGTCTGTACCGAACAAAGTTTTATTTTATATGATTACTGCATCGTAGGCCTTTATATCAAGGCGGAGTTGTACGTATGTACATCTATCGCCCTATCACTTGTATGGAAGTACATTTCATTATGTGCTACAGCACATTGTACATCTATTGACCGATCACGTACTTGCTACAGTTTTAAACATTACATGTACATCTGTTTGTATGATATATGTATCCTTGCCATGATAGATTGTGTGATGCCATGCTTTCCAGTTATTCCTCTCATGTTCATTTCCATGTTTTATATGCTAGTTTGCTAGATTTAGTACTTGCTTCCGTCCTGACAGGATAACGTTGTAGGTGTCCTTACTGAGGAGGAGTTACTCTGCGACACATATTATGAGGTTACTGCCGAGGATCCGGCTCTGCTTTACGAGGATGTTCCTGCGGGGAACCTCGCCTAGTTGTCTTTTGTTTACTTAGACTTTTGAGAGTAGTCATGTATTAGACTATATCTTTTTGTAACTGGACATGTATCCAGTTTTACTTTTCAGTTTCACTTGTACTTGGACATTTCACTATATACGACGACTTTTGTGTTTAGAGCATTTATGATTCTTTTTCACTTATAGAACTGTTAACATATTTAGTCTTATCCTGTTGTCTTTAGAACAGCTTACTACGTTTTATCTCAACGTAGGCTGGGCATGACTCGGCCTGGCCCAATAATTTGGGTAGCGGGTCGTGACAGGGCTCAACTGTGTGGGCTCTGGTTTGGGTTTGATTATAGCCTGGTGCACTGTACCTATAGTCTCAGCCCAAATTATTTAAGGCTTTGGCTTGATTCAGAATTTGGTATTGGATTGGACCCTAACACCTAAATGTTGGACTGGGCTCTAAGCCATTAGAATTTTAGTTGTAATTTAATTAATTTAGCTTTATAATTTTTGGTTTTTAAGCTTATATATTGGATTAATAAAATCTTTTTGGCCAAATATTAATTGGCTTATAGATTTCCATTTAAATGTTTTGGGCTTTGAAGAAGTGCTTTTCATTTATAAAGGATTGGGCGCATAAGTGCCTACATTTGGGCCTATAGGCATAAATAGACGTTTAAAGGAATTAGTAAATTTTATTGAAGATTTTTTATTTGGACTTTATTCCTAAAGTAAATTTATAAATATTTTCTAAAGATTATGTTATTTTAACTATTGGAATTATTATGATCTATAACCTATATGCCTTATTTGGGATTCTAATATAGTTTTAAATAAATTCTTAATATGGGATTATCTATATTTAATTTCCTTTTTGACTAAATTATTTAGTTTCCCGATCGTGGCTAATCGAATCATTTGTTCTTTTCCTTTTTTAACACGGATATCCATCTCGATCTCGATAATCGTACCAACTTCCAAATCTAGACTTTTATAGGTCGAATTCGGCTATTTGGACTATTCTGGACTCAATGGAACTACATGTGCCATTGTTTGGGACCATCTTGTGGAGCATATCATCGATACCTATTTTGTGTCGACACGTTCGTGTTGCGCACGTCAACTCCAACCAAAATTCAGGCGAGTATATTCTCTGTTAGTTTTCATTCATGATAGTATCTATATTGCCTGCTCTAGACTACTTTACTTGATGCTGACACGTTGTTCACATGGATTAATACTATATGGATCTTGTCATGAGATGTTATCCCCTTATCAGATGCATCGGGTATTTCATGTTCATGTAGTTTATCATGTACATCGAGTACTCTTTGTATTCATATTATTAATATACACATCATGTGCTCTCATGTTCTCACATGTACTTCATGTATAACAAACAATTATGTTCGAAACATAACTTGATCAAATCCTTGTGTATTGATTGGGACGGGAGAGTAGAAGTGGTTATGTAATTAAATCACATTAGTGTAATCATGTACTTGTCGATTATGACTTCACGTACAATCGAGTTACCGTAAAATAATCATGTATAGCCTAAATCAATCACATAATCATCTTGTGCACTAAATCACTTATGTTTACTATAGTTCATAGATTCTCTATCTTATTCATGTGCTCAGTTTGCTTATTCATATTTCCTGTATTCATGTACTTATTTTATAGCACATCATGTATTATATTCTATTGCTAGTTCTATATTTCCTACCATGCATTGGAACTGCTTTTAGAGTTATGTGCTTCGCTCTAATCCTGACTGGATAACCACATATTTAGGAATTGTTATGCCCCACACCATTGTACTACATGATGATGCTAGCTGAGACGGATCTCGATATTCTTTTCACCGTGAGTTGTCTCCCGGGAGTTTTAGACCTTGTATTTATGATTTACACTTCGTTATCGGATTTGTCTCTGATACTTTCTGGTCTTGTATATTCATTTGTAGACTCTGTTTGATTCAGTGTTATAGATATCTTTCCTATTCATATCTTCCTTAGTTGTTTGTGATGTGATTTGAGTACATTGTTCTTATGGATCATCTAGATGTTGTAGATTTTTATTGGGTACTTGATAGCATTCTACCGTCAATACTGCGGTATAGGATGGGCATGGCCCACGTACTTGTGCCCGATTATCCGGGTGTGGGTCGTGATACATTTTTGTGGTGGCCCATGCAGGTCTGCCTTTGCAACTATTACAAAGTCATGGTTGTACTTAGGCTTAGCCATACTACTGCGAGCCTATCCTAGGATTTGGATTTGAGTCATGGAATATTTTAGGACATTTGGTACTCAATCACATATTATGAACTCTTGATATATTCCAGGAATAACCCCTGAGAATCTTATTTCGAAAACTCTTTGAGTCCATTCCCACTTACTTTTGCTCGTCTTGATTTTGAATATCTACCTGTTATCAAACCCTATTCTTGCATTAGGATGAGTATATGGACCCCAGAGAGAGTTAGAAGGTAGAAGTGAACTTATATACCATTTAGGTTGAAGAAAGAATGATTAGCCAATCTTATAAATATAAAGGTTGAGATTTGTTTTAGGTTATATTCAATGAATTTTGAACTTTGACCCAGATAGTACCTTTGGAACAACCCCTGATAATCTTACTCTAAATTCTATTTCGAAATCTGTTTCCACTTGTTTTCGTCTACTCTTTCTTGTTCGTTGATTAAAAATTTTATGTTCGTTGTTGACTTTGAATTTGTATCTAGATAAATTTTATGGATTTAATTAAGGTATATTCTGATAACCTACTTAATGAGGATAGTGAGAAAGGTAAATGTCTGCTTTAGTTATGGAGTTTAGAATTTATCGCAGCCAAATTAGCTGGTATGATAAAAACATAGAGCCTGATTTTGGGTATAATTATATTAGTTATGGAATTTAGATTTTATCGTAGCCATACCGGTTGGCGTGGCGAGAATTCTATATAACATGATTATAGGGTATATACCTTAGTTATGGACTCTATCGTTTATTGCAGCTATGCTTACTGGCGTGGCGAATATTCTGGCAACATGATTTCAGGAAGACGCGTATGGTTATCAGATTATATCTTAAATTGGTTCACTTCGTTATGACCAGTTGAGCAAGAACAAATTTCTACCGTTATTTTTTGTCTTACCATTATTTCTTCATCTTAATTAACTTCATCCTAATTACATTGATCAACTATCTCATATCTACTTCTGTCAGTTACACTTTAAAAATTTTGAAATTCTCATATCTCTTTACCTTGGAAAGGCCAAGGAAGTATCATAAATCATCCAGCTCGGAAAGGCGTAATTTGTTAACATATGGTGATCTTGGTAGGAATATAAAATATTGGACATTGATATAGAATTTTGGGATAGAGATGTAATTGAGATTGAGAATGAAATCAAGAGGCCGATATTATCAATTTGGAAACAATTACACTTAGAGAAATATTTTGAGTATAAATTATTTTAGAAAGAAAGTAGGAGGATTTCGAGTAGAATATACATTAATGGTGGAAACTGCAATATTTTGTAGTTGTACTTTTATAACTAATAAGGATATTCGGGGGCGTTGATTCTTGATAATTTAGAGTTACTAATCCTTAGGATATTACCTTAGAGAATTAAGACAAGATACCAAAATTTGGAATTCAAATATATGGAAGGAAGCTTATGATGTGGTGACGACATGAAATAGAACAAAGATTGGTAAGAATGATTGAGAATCGAGAGAATACAGAATTTTTGAGTTAAAGGAACCTCTTGGAGATTTTGTGAGAATTTTAAATTTAATAAGGATAATGTTGAGGTATAAGTTGAAAGAATTGTGAAGGCTAATTTTATAATAAAGGATAAATTTTATATTGTAGTAGTGACATTATACTTAAGCAATACAAGGGTATCAATCGGAACGATGATTAAGGATTTATAATCATTGATTCAATTTTGAATCCAGGTTAAAGACAAGACAAAGGAATTTGAATTTTTGAATGACTAGGTGGATAATGAACTGCAAAATCAAGAAGAATAGAAAAATGAGTGGTTCTAACAAGAACATGCTTCATGGATAGTGCCTTTGGAATTAAGGTCAAGCCTATGGTATTTATGAAAGGGTTTAATCTTTATGATCGAAGATCATGATTCTTGGTAGTAGTCATATAGGGGTTGAGTTTCAAAATTGAAGGTCATGATTGGATAGTGGTATGTCTTGGCGTGTAAGACAGAGACAAAATTGAGAAGTGATGACCAGATAATCTAGTAGTAGTCGAAGTGAAGTGAGATGACTTGACTTCCTTCTACAATACTATCTTTGATTTTCCTATCCTAGTAAAAGAGATTGACTTTTCTAGTCTAAAATCATTCCTTTAAGTTTCAATATTGCTAAATTCTAATTCCCTTTGATTGCGACCAATCGATTTTGGTCATCTCCTTTATCGTACCAATATTCCTAATCCTTGATCGTACTCAATTGATTTAAATTCAATCGTGACCTGGATCTCTATCAATATGTTTCTCGTCCTCAAAAACTTTGATTTCGTTTTTATCAAACCTAAACCCCATTTAATCAAGAATTGATTAGCCCTATTCTTCATCGTGTCAATATTTTAATTTGATCGTGATTAAACTTCGATACCAATATCACTCGTGCGTAAAACTTTGATTTATTCTTGATAATGACTAGGTTTTGTTCCAACAACGACTAAGCTTCATACTATCCTTGATCATACCGAAAATTTCATGTTTGGTTGTGCCTAGACTACGATTATATTCTTCATTATATCTAAATACTGTTTGACCAAGGTTAGACAGACCTTATCTATGATCCTGTCGAAATTTTGATTATGATCATGTTTGGATTTTAACACTCGTGCCTAAACTCTTTTCTGACTATGATTGATTTTCTGATCATATCTGAGATTTTCATGTTTAGTCGTGCCTAAGATGACCTGGCGTGTTTAGACGACTTTGATTTCCGCGATCGTAAATCTAAAGCTCGTAACTATACCTATTAATCTTACCCCTGAAACATGCCTGGAATTTGATCTCCGATCACGACCATCTGATTCGACTACGGACAAAGTTGTGTCAGAAATTAGGGTGATCATGTCAGAATAATTTTCTATCATACCTAAATCTTGATTCCCTAATCACCGTGCTCCGATTTCATTCATGACCATGACTAGGTTTAAAACTATTCTAAATCGTGCCTAAGTGGTTAGCCGTTCCAAAAATTTTAAACACGTTTGAGCCTTGATTTTACTCGTGACCAGATGGCTTGGTCCTTGGTCACTGATCGTGCTAAACGTTTCATTAATCCTAGCAATGACCAACCATGTCATTTTTTGTACTTGATCGTGCCTTTATAACCTTAAATCTAACTTCATCGAGCCTAGATCCCATTAATCAATACTTCGGCCTAATTTTAACTAAATCGTAACTGAACGATTTTGATTTTCTTAATCGCGTCTTCGTGCTTAAATAACTTTAATATTATTTCTAAAATTGTGCCTAAAACCCTGATCCTCGATCACGACTATATGATAGATTAGTCGTGCCAGAATATAGACTTTGGTTATGTCTGGACCATTTCTATTCCTACCGGAAATTCGATTCTGTAGATACTCATGCTTAGGTTCCATTCCTAGACATGCCTAAGTTTTGGTTTTTGTAATCTTATCCTAGATCGTGCGAAGCGAATTTAGATCATTCAAGTTTTAATTACGTCCGAGCTCAGATCATAATTCACGACGTAATTAATCATGCTCATTAAATTTTTGATCGTGCCTATAAGACCTAGACTTCAAATCTTGACCGTGCCTAAAATTTTATCTTGATCATAACTCAGTTTTGATATTGATCGTGCTTATGCAATTTTGAATCTAAATTTTTTTTTTCAAGCCAGACTCTACTAAATCATTCCATATTTGAAATTTCGACTCCACCTTCGATTCTCCTAAACGTGATTGAGATCATGTCGCAATGACTTAAGTTATTTCTAAATCGTACGTATAGTTTCGTTCATATCACGATTCCATTGTGCCAAAGTCGTCGATCTTTGAACGTGCCTAAGGCACTGACTAAACTCTCTATCATGTTTTGATCCCTCCGTCAATCTTAATTTCAAGGACGAAATTTTTTTAAGGATGATAGATTTGTAACCTCCGTTAATCGATTTCTTGGATTTCAAATTTTTTGAATTTCTTTAATCTCTGAATTTTCTGAATCTTTGAAAATTATGAATTCTAGTGCGATATTTATTTTTCGATCATAATTTACTATCAGTGTTTGAGTCATTAGTTTAAAAAAAGAAAAAACTAAATTATGATAGTTAAATGATTTTCTGTCTAGAATTTGTAGCAGACATAAATATTTCCTTTATATACGTTTAATCTATCAAAATGTTATTTTAGTTTAAAATACCTTTATTACTATTAAGAAAATTTTATTTTTAAACCGCGTAGAAAAAATGATTCTAAGATTTTTCGATTTTCTCTCGTATTGGATTTTGACCACTAGGGTCCAAGTTCTAGCCCACCAAGATTTATGCTAGAGTTGTGGGCTACGACCTTGGTTGTTAGTATAAAGCTTAGCTAAATTGCAATTAGCTAAACAACTATTAATATACTAGTAATTAGATAAATTAATTAATTAATAGCTAGTAATTAGTTTAGTACTAATTAACTAATTAAATCAATGAATAACAAATATGTTAGTAGTTAGCGACTATGTTAGTTGTTAGTTTTCCAATAAGTTTCCCTAATCCTATTACATGTACATAATTTTAGGGTTTTCCCCCCATCCTATAAATAGGCACACTTCCCCAATAGTTTGCACAAGTCCCAAAACCCTAGACACAATTCCTACAGCCGCTACCCCCTAGCACTGTTTCGACCACATCACACCTGACCGGTGGTTGTCGCCACCATACTCCGCCCTACTGCTCTGCCCGACCATCCACCACCAAGAGCACACCACCACGACCACCATCATCACCATTCCACCTGGCTCCGACTCCAGCATCCCTCACTGCTGCCGACATACACCACAGCCCACCTCCGGCCACCATTCATCACATCCACCATACCACCACTCCCCGACTCATCCGAATTGCCCCATCCTCCTAAATCTCCTTCGCCACTACTGGCACACCCACCTTCAGCCAGTTCTCATCATCTCTACCGAACCCACAAACACCACCGCACCACCATACTCATCACCCACCATCATAACATAAAGAGAGAAAGAAAGAAAACCTCCACCCGCCATCGCGACCCCATTCCACGCGTTTCCCCGACGCCGCCCTGGTCTGCCCCCTCCTCCTTGCTTACCCGCTCCGCCGCTGGTCGTCCCCAACTGTCCTCCCGCCGTGGCCACCACAACTCTGCGCCCGACGAGTTTCAGAGCTGTTGTCGCCCAGATCCGGTCACCCCTAGCTTCACCGCCCGGCTCGTCGCCGACCGCAACCCTATGTAAGCCATCTCCCGTCTCCCGCTCGGACTCCCATTTCCCCTTCTCCATTTTCTACCGTGATATGGAAATGAAGTCCAAGCTTTTCCCTTTTGATTTCACTTAAGTATAGGTCTGGTGTGTTATAAAGAATAGGGATTTTAGTATGAAATGAGTAATAGGCTATGAATTTTTGTTGGAGTATATAATTTTGTTAATGTTTTGGGCTCAACTGTGTGGACTCTGGTTTGGGTTTGATTAGAGTCTGGTGCACTGCACCTATAGTCTCAGCCCAAATTATTTATAGCTTTGGCTTGATTCAGAATTTGGTATTGGATTGGGCCCTAACACCTAAATGTTTGACTGGGCTTTAAGCCATTAGAATTTTAGTTGTAATTTATTAATTTAGCTTTATGATTTTTGGCTTTTAAGCTTATATATTGGATTAATAAAATCTTTTTGGCCAAATATTAATTGACTTATAGTTTTCCATTGAAATGTTTTGGGCTTTGGAGAAGTGCTTTTCATTTATAAAGGATTGGGTCCATAAGTGCCTATATTTTGGGCCTATAGGCATAAATAGACTTTTAAAGGAATTAGTAAATTTTATTGAAGATTGTTTATTTGGACTTTATTTCTAAAATAAATTTATAAATATTTTCTAAAGATTATGTTATTTTAACTATTGGAATTATTATGATTTATAACCTATATGCCTTAATTTGGGATTCTAATATAGTTTTAAATAAATTCTAAATATGGGATTATCTATATTTATTTCCTTTTTGACAAAATTATTTAGTTTCCCGATCGTGGCTAATCGAATCATTTGTTCTTTTCCTTTTCCAACACGGATATCCATCTCGATCTCGATAATCGTGCCGACTTCCAAATCTGGACTTTTATAGGTCGAACCAGGCTATTTGGACTATTCTGGACTCAATAGAAATACCTGTGCCGTCGTTTAGGACCATCTTGTGGAGCATATCATCGTTACCTATTTTGTGTCGACACGTTCGTGTCGCGTACGTCAACTCCAACCAAATTTAGGCGAGTACATTCTCTGTTAGTTGTCATTCATGATAGTATCTATATTACCTGCTCTAGACTACTTTACTTGATGGTGACACGTTGTTCACATGGATTAGTATTATATGGATCTTGTCACGAGATATTATCCCCTTATCGGATGCATTGGGTATTTCATGTTCATGTACTTTATCATGTATATCGAGTACTCCTTGTATTTGTATTATTTATGTACACATCATGTGCTCTCATGTTCTCACATGTACTTCATGTATAACAAACAATCATGTACGTAATGTAACTTGATCGGATCCTTGTGTATTGATTGGGGCGGGAGAGTAGAAGTGGTTATGTGATTAAATCCCATTAGTGTACATGTCGATTATGCCTTCACATATAATCGAGTTATCGTTGAATGATCATTTACAACCTAAACCAATCACATAACCATCTTGTGCTCTAAATCACTTATGTTTATTATAGTTTATAGATTCTCTATCTTATTCATGTGCTCAGTTTACTTATTCATATTTCCTGTCTTCCTGTACTTCTTTTATAGCACGTCATGTATTATATTCTATTGCTAGTTCTATATTTTCTACCATACATTGGAACTGTTTTTAGAGTTATGTGCTTCATTCCAATCCTGACTGGATAACCACATTTTTAGGAATTGTTATGCTCCACACTATTGCACTACAGGATGATGCTAGCTGAGACAGATCTCGATATTCTTTTTACTGTGAGTTGTCTCCCAGGAGGTCTATACCTTGTATTTATGATTTATACTTCATTATCGGATTTGTCTCCGATACTTTCTGGTCTTGTATATTCATTTGTACACTCTGTTTGATTTAGTATTATAGATATCTTTCCTATTCATATCTTCCTTAGCTGTTTGTGATGTGATTTGAGTACATTGTTCTTATGGATCATCTAGATGTTATAGGTTTTTATTGGGTACTTGACGGCGTTCTACCGCCGATACTGCAGTGTATGTTGGACGTGGCCCACGTACCTGTGCCCGATTATTCGGGTGCGGGTCGTGACATGAACACATATCTATACTAATATTTTCTACCCACGATTGGTATAGTAGATCCAACCATGGTACATTATGGCACGAGATTATATGAGAAGGTAGCAAGTTTTCTCAAGAATTAGTGTCCATATAAGTTCAAGAACAACAACAAGGCTTGAACAAAATACACCAATATCTACAAGAAATAACATCTCACGACGGGATCCAAAAATATCAATCCATGTAACCATGTGTCAAGAAATCAATGATATGTACACTAGATACAGGAAATATAGAAGATATCATAAACAAAAAATTATCAAAGAATGTACTCGCCTGTAATCTGGGGTAAAGTATCAAACTATATCTATAACAGTGCCTCGAAGACCTAAATATGGAATAGCAATGTCAATTGGTGTTTTGGAGTGATAATTATTTATATCTAAACCAAAATGTGATTTCTATGTCATGGAAGTCAAACTAGGTCATACCTTGCTAAACTAGGTTTTCTAGGTCTTACTAGTCATTATCTAGGTTATACCTAGGTTTCTAGGTCCATACTACATAGAAATAGGAATATTAGGTAACATATATATATATATATATATATATATATATATATATATATATATATATATATATATATATATATATATATATATATATACTCAATAATTCAAAAATATATATATATATACTCAATAATTCCATACCTTAACTCATACCATTACCCTATGCATTTTTTTCTTTACCTTAGACATTACCTTATCCTATATCACATAGGTATGCCGATACACACCCTTACCTAACATTCCTATTCCATGTCTACATGTCACCTAGGTATGCCCAATTACCCTTGCTCTATAACCTATAAGTCTCACTAAGCATTACCTAGCATATTTACCACTACCAATCTACCTTAACACATATCCTATTACCTAACCCCTTTACCTAATATACATACAATACCCTATCTATGCACATACACTTGATTCCTGCACCCACACTGCTGTTAGTGCTCCCTTGCTCCGAGTGCTATTGTTGTTTCTTCTAACAGCTGATACTTCATTTCCTTTCTACTGTAGTCCCTTTCTACTGCAGTCCTGTCCTCCTAGAGCACCCACTGCCTGCTTTGCTCTACTGTTTCTTACTGCCATGCTAATGCATCTACTGCTACCTCTGCTACTTCACTACTGCTACTAGGTTATAGGCAAACTACTGCTGTTTATTGGCAAGGCCAGCAGTTTACTGCTGCTATTCATCCTACATTTACTGTTGCTGTTATGGCTTCCCAAATGCACTACACTTCTCTAATTGCTGCTGTTAGTGGCACAGCTACTGCTGCTGCAGTCCCTTCTTCACTGCAGCTGCCTACTCCCCCTTCCTATTTGATACTGCTAACAGATTTCCCCTCTAGAATGCACACCTACACACTCACCTATCTATCCAATTTATAGATACACACACACACACACACCACACACACACACACACACGCACGCACGCACGCACGCACGCACGCACGCACGCACGCAGCACGCACGCACGCACGCACCACGCACGCATGCACGCACGTACGCACGCGCGCGCACACACACACACACCCACCCACACACCCACATCTATGTATATAGATACACACATATGCGTAAGCCTATCCACCTATACATGACACTCACACTAATCGATGCCTACCACCTAATCAATACATACATATATATCTATATATATATATATATATATATATATATATATATATATATATTCATATATTTTTTATTATATATATAGATATAATAATATATATATATATATATATATATATAATATATATATCTATATTTATATATATATATATATATATCTATATATTTTTTTATATTCATATATATATATATATATATATATTATATATATATATATATATATATCTATATATTATATATATATTAGCTATCTATATATATATAATATATATATATATATATATATATATATATATATATATATTATATATATATATATATATATATCTATATATATATATTATATATATATATATATATATATGTATTATATATAATATATAATCTATAATATATATATATATATATCTATATTATATATATATATATATATATATATATATATCCACATCTTTCCCCCAAATGACACTCTAAATCACTCTCCTACCTAGACACACACACGCACACACACACACACACACACACACACACACACACACACACACACTATAGACACTCACTAGGTGTCTAATACCAACACTTGGTGTGCATCACCCTAGTATCGCACCAATCTACGATACTCTTGTGATACGCCCAAGATACCTATACCAAACATTGTCTGAACCTATCCAAATCACATGAAAATATCTAAAACATAAATTAGAGCCTAATTAGAACAATCTATAGCTAATACAATGTGTCACGGAAAATTTGGTATGTGCGTTACAAGTGCCGGAGGGAAAGAAAAACCCCAAAATGTCTCTGTGTCCTACCGTATCAGATACAGCCTACTCGTATCCAATTGTGGACACAAATCTAGACACACACAACTAAATAAGTCTAAATAAATCTAGATTACCAAATGACAAATACTTGGTGCACCAATCTCAAAATTTTCCCAAAATTGGTATAAATATTAATAAAACTTTCACATAAAAGGGTCATTAGAGCCTAATTCTTTCTCCTATAGGTAGTCCTAGTCCATGGGTGGATTTTTAATGGTCAAATTGGACATTATAGTCTCAGAGGAGAATTAACATGTATACCTATTGGGAGATAGATTCCCAATACAAAATGTCATGACCCGCACCCGCTTTTCGGACGCGAGCTCGTGAGCAAGCCACTACTATCGAGCGGACTCCAGCCTGACTCGAGTACGTATAAGCTGTCCAGAGTAGGGTATCATGTCTAGTCTAAACTATATCTCAATCCACAGGATCATATAAAACAGAATGAACAAGTATGGGTCATGGTCTGCAGCCCATTAGCATATTGTCCGATTAGACTCCAAGAATGATATGAGTCTATAAATAAGCAAATATAACATGATACGGAATATAAAGTACGAGAGGATAATAAAGAATATCACAAGCAAATACCTTATCATACATCGCAATCCTCTACCATTCCGCTCTGCTAACTAACTCCATGCAGTCGCTAAACCTGAAAGATCATCAGGTCCTCAGAGGACTAGTAAGATACATAAAACATGCCTATCTAACAGTTTAATCATGCAATAATATAACCAGGGTATAAACAGGAACTAGACATGAGACTGACATGTGGCTACTGACAGGTAGCTATGAACACGGATACGGAATCAAGTATGCATAAATGAACTGTTGGAAGATCAATGGAATACCAACCCTCGCCTCGAATGTGGACTCGTGGGTCAGTTTCAAGACAAGTCACCCTCGCCCCGTGTGTGGACTCCCAGGTGCAAACGGACAACCCTCGCCCTGTGTGTGGACTCGCAGGTTGTGGGAAAGACAAAGGAATAGCAGTTCACTCACACATACTTGCAGACACGACTCAGTCAAGATACAGGTGAAGACACGGTACAACTCAGTCATGACATAGGTAAGGACAACTCTAGCATGATCCATGACGTAAACAAGCCTGGTATAACTACACTATCAAGTCATAAAATACTTATATACAAGCAAGACAATAAACTGGTAAACGCGGTATCATATAAATCTATAACAACTAAGGTAACTAAAGATAACATACTATAACAGGTGTACTATAAGAATGAAAATAAACTGTAGAGGGAGGCAAGGTATACTTGCCTGGTGGTAGCACGAAGAGCCAACAATAAACCGTCAACCGGTAAGCCAAATAAGTCCAAATCATCACAACTGTCTCCGAAAGCTGAAACAGATAATGCCAACAGTCTCAGAATAGTCAAATTAGCTAGGATTGCATGTCCTTAAGTCCAATTCTGGATACAGGGGCAAAACGATAATTTTGGGCAAAAACGATGTCCGCCGTTGGACCCACTTTGTACCAAAAAAGTGCCAGAATTAATGGTCTCTAAAGTCATCAAACTACATATCTACGGATTCGTTTTGATGATACGAACCCAACGGTATGTCCAGTTTTGGATTCCGGTGGGCCGTGCACAAAATCGCCCGTTGAATCGGACCGTGGGGCCCGTAAAACGGCGATCCGATCAACTATCTCAGAATTGGACCAAATTTGGCATACAGGACCAAAAAAATGATACGGTCCTGTTGGTACAAGTTTCGTATCGATCTGATGAACATGTACAAAGTAATTAGAAAATTTGCACAGAGGTCGATACGGTGAATCTCGACGGATACGCATCAAATTCGTCGCGCACACGCGACCAATTTGAATTTTGTCAAAGCCCACACATCCGCAATATCCGTATGCATCTTTCGATGCATACGGTGCGCGACCACATCGCCCGGATTGGCGGGACGTACGTCGTATCGATGAATTTTGTGATTTTGAAAATAGATTTTCGGCAAACTTCGGGATTCGATTTCTCGACACGTAGTCGATGATTTCCAAATCCACAAAAAGGGTCGTGAAGTCCTATATGTTATCTATAACTATGTTCAAATAGAATTTCTAATATGGTACTGGATCGATCGAAATCGATCGTCAAACTTGGATGAATGGACTGTTATATACCCTGTTTCTGGACAGGTTTTCGGTCAAGTTTAGCATCATTTTGCCGACAACCTAGGGCATCAAGATACAATATAATTGAAGGGAATTAAAGCCGTAAGGGTTGTCGACATACCGGAGCAACTGGTTCATGAAATGAACGTGTGTACGCGATGAAAAGTCGGCACGAAGCTCGCCCGCACGCTGCGTTCTGCTGTCGCTTCTATCGCTGCGCAGGCCGCCTCCGGCCAGCGGTCGGCCGCCACGACGGCGGCACGGAGGAAGGTGGTCGTTTAGGGTTTGAGTTTCCCTCCTCATGTATACGCATATATACATATAAACGGGTTTGAGTGTTGCCGAGCGGGGAAGGTTTTTCCAATGATGTGCTGGGGAAGCTTTTGCATGTGGGCTTGTGTCCTGAAATACTGTTGTGTGTGACTTTCTGTGGGGAGCTGTAGGTTTTCATGGGCTGGGCTTCACTTGGTCCGTGTCGAGTCTTTGGGCATGAGGGGGAAGGCGGGGCTGGCCTGGCTGCTTGCTTTCTATTTCTTTTTCTTTGTCTTTTCTATTCTTGTTTAGCAAATAATATATATATATATATATATATATATATATATATATATATATATATATATATATATATATATATATATATATATATATATATATACCATACATGTATACCTACTATTATATGTATTTATATATATACACATACACATATATATTATATATTTATATATATATACATACACATACTCACGTATATATATATTATATATATATATATATATATATATATTTTTATATATATATATATATATATATATATATATATATATATATATATATATATATATATATATATATATATATATATAGATATATATAATATATATGTGTATGTGTATATATATAAATACATATAATAGTAGGTATACATGTATGCGTATATATATATATATATATATATATATATTATATATATATATATATATATATATATATATATATATATACACGTATACACACACATTCACGTATACACCCATATAGATATTTATATATTATTATATATATATATATATATATATATATATATATATATATATATATATATATATAGATATATATATATATATATATATATATATATTTATATATATATATACACGTATACACACACATTCACGTATACACCCATATATATATTTATATATTTATATATATACATTCACACCTATAAATGACTATAAAATATCCCTATATACATCTACAGTAGATATATACAATACCTATATAATATATATATTATTGGGCCATAAAAAATATAGGTACTTATTTGTATATATTTACCACAAAATTATATATAATATATTTTCTAACTTATAAAATATTGCAATCATAAAATATTTTCTATGTAAATTACTCATGTGCACATATTAGTCCCGTGCTTGTTAATCCTATTTGTCCGCAGAAAAATATACATTTATTCTATTATCAAATATGAAATTATCAAATGCATAGTGAGTAACCTATACTATATAACAATTCTTTATAACAAACAAGAATACTTATTTGGACGATTTAACTAGATTACGAAATATGTATCTACATGGACACCATTGCACACACTACATGACTACATGGGCTTAGGCTCTGTTTGGGCCTAGTCCGGGCTAGTTCGGTCTCACCGAGTCTCCTAAAAAGTCATAATTTTAGAAAAACTAATTAAATTATTTAATGGGTGTCAAGTCGCAACTTTGCCTGTTTTTCCTAGTTAGAACATCACTATGGCTCGGCCTTCCTTGGCATGGCTAATACACTAGTCAAGGCACGCCACTGCACTATACGTGCCATGATTCCTAGTCGTCTGGTACCTCAAAACTCAACCATGGCTAAAGTCATCTACCGTAATAATTAACTAATTAATTATTTATAAAAATACAAATTTAAAAATCACCATTTAAATCAAATAAATAAATAAAAAATATTTCAAAAAATTTTCTGAGAAGGGGAGCTACACAAAATCCAATGAACACGATATAATATCCCGCTCCGCACGGTGCATTATACTTAGTCGTTGACTCGAAATGTTGCGTTGACCCAAAGAAGTATCGATGCGAATTGATACAAGAGTTATGTTGACTCGAGGAATGCATCGAGTCGGATCGATACAAAGCGTTAAGTTGGCCCAAAAGAAAGCATTGAGTCATTTCGAAGACCCAATGAATCGAATCGATGCAAAGCATAAGTCCGTTTCGGACAAGTATTAATTTTAGTTGGTTTCGTGTGTATGTTAAGCTTTTACGCTGAATTATAAAAGGTCGATCTTGAGCATTGTTTGTGACAATGTCCACAGAACCAAAACATCATCTTACAATGGACTGACTCATGGACATGGTAGGTCAAATTAGTCGGATAGTTCAACGGAGCACGAAGTGCTCAAATGACAAAGTCAGAAAAGTTGGCCGTGCAACAAAGTTATGAAATCGAGTCGCATCGGCTCGATGAAATGACAAGGAATATCGGCTAAGGTGGGAGGACTTTGACCCTTCATTTCTACTCCGTCATGCCTAACTAAAATGCACCGTTTTATGCTAAGTTAACCTATCGAGTCCACGGGCGTGGCTCAATTGAGAGAAACCATAGTGCGCGTCGAACACTAAGATAGAACAATTGAATTGTAACTTACATCAAATGTATAAGTCGCTAAATAATATCAAAATATCATAAAGGCGAGCGCCTCGATGTGCAAGCCATAAAAATATAGGAAAACTCTATCAACGAGTGCATCAAATATACGAGTGACGGGACATTGAACAATTGGATCAAAACGTGCCTCAAGACACGAGTCGTTGAACATCAATCAAATACATGCCTCCGCGCATGAGTTAGTATGCTAGAATATGGAAAGATTATATCGACTCGAGTGGCTTGTGCATGAGTTATAGAACATTGAATACTCTATCGAGACGTACCTCAAAGTGCACAAGTCGAAGGGAATGAACATAAGTCTAGCACATTAAAAGATCGTGTCGGCACGCATCAAATGCACGAATCGTGTATTATTGAATGTTAAGTCATTGTCACGACCCGTACCTTGATTAGGGGCACAAGCACATGGGTACGTCCAGCCTACGCCGTAGAATCGACGGTAGAACGCTGTATAGGTTGTCTATAATATACAACATCTAGACACAATATATAAACATGTCATCTCCGCACGGAGGTATATAAAGTCATAACTCAATCACAAGACATCTAAAGAAGATAGCACGAAATATGATAAGATAAGATAGAAAGATAAACTGGAAATAGATGCAAGATCACAACACAAGTTTAGAGTTCAAAACATAACACAAGATCCCAAAATATAAAGTATACTACAAGTCTCAAGTACTAGCTGGATCGCAGTCTGGTCAAGCCTAACTAGTCTAAGTCTAAGCAGGCGGTGCATCCTCAATGGGCACCGGCTCCACAGGGATGTCCATGTAGTACTCAGCGTCTATGCCAAACCCATAGAAGGTCGAGCAGTCAGCCTCTATATCATCTGTAAACATCAACGGGATTATTCTGTCAGGATATGAGCAAGTATAAATGCTAACAACAGTTCCATGTGAATTGACAAATTCTATAAAAGACAATTATAATGGAATACAAGATGAAATATCAAGACTGGAATATAAACAGGATACGTAAAACTTGATATCATGTCAGGGTATAAAATACTGTAATATAGAATAGTACAGTAATATCTAATATTTAATATAAACATAAACGGTGTCTTGAGATATTAGAGCGTTATGTGATCGGCTTGGGCCAGGATCATGCTGTTCCATTTGACCGACTATGCACAAGATCAAGCACAGGTAAACCCGGAGATCAGGCTGGCCAAAATGGAAAGCTATGCACAAGTAGTATCAGGCCAGGCTATACCCTACGTATAGTGAGGGTGGAGCTATGCACAAGTAGTAATAGGAATACATGAGGGATATTGATCACATAACTACTAATAACTCCCCATCTCCGAGTAGTATAATAGATCCGAACATGACATATCATGACACAGGATTCAAAAGCAGGGGGGCAGCCTACTTCCAAATCAATGTCTATACAAGTACAGGAAACAAGATAGACCAATGCACCCATATACCAGAAAAGTCCATGAATAACATCTCATTACAGGATCCGACGTATATTAGTCCGTGTACCATCGTGTCGGAAATCAAGTAAAACACTACAACTGAATCGGATATAACAGATATTAAGACAATGAAAACTATCAGAGAATGTACTCGCCTGTGGTCCTGAGCTGTCAATGAGAATCGATGCTTAGAGTGATATCACAGACCTAAAGATGAGATATACATGAGTTAATTAGGGTTTGACAGTGTATGGCATGATATTCTAGTGTATGCTATACAAATCTAGGTCAAACTCAGTCATACTAAGTCACACTAGGTCACACTAGGTCATACAAAGTCATACAAAGTCATGGTAAGTCTAACAATGTCAAACTAGGTCAAGGTATGTCAAACAAAGTCAAACTAGGTCAAGGTAAGTCAAACAAAGTCAAACAAGGTCAATCTAGGTCAAGGTAAGTCAAACTAGGTTAAGGTAAGTCAAACAAAGTTAAACTATGTCAATCTAGGTCAAGAGTTGACCTACAGTTGACTTTTGGTAAACTCCTAGTCCATTCTAGGTCAAATTGGGTCAATAGTTGACTCACAGTTGACTTTTGGTCAATTTGTCAACTCTGATCAACTCATAGTCCAATCTAGGTCCAATATTGACTTGCAGTTGACTTTGAGTCAAAACAGTCAACCTTGGTCAAACAGTGTCAAATCTAAGTCAAGCATCATATTCCTAACCATTACCTACCAAGATACCATATACCTTGGTCCTATTGGTATCCCAATACCAAACCTTGGTTGGAAGTCAAATACCATAATCTAGGTAAACATACCTTAATACCCAATACCCATACTTAGATATCTAGTAACTATCTATATACCCCCAAGCTACTAGCTAACCAATAACTTAAATATCTAACCTTAGTTACCTAGGTAAACCCAATACATTGCCTTGAAGGTAAACTATTACCTTAAGGAAAAAGGTAAATCTAAGATATCCTAAGATACTACTTGGGTATCTCAAGATACCACTCTAACCATATCTTAATATCCTACTTTCTTGATACCCTCAAGATACTATCATACCCACTCTCTAACATCTACTAGCTATCCCAAGTCATCTAACCAAGATACCAACTTACATAGGATACTCACTCTAACATAGATACTAACTTCTAGTCTAGGATACATAGGGTATCTAATTACCTATCCAAGATACTAACATATCTATCTAGGATACTATCTAAGATATCCTAAGATACTAGCTAACTCATCTAAAGATACTAACTATCCTAAGATACTCTAATATATACATATACATTATACCCTTCTCCCCCCAAATGGTAGATAACCAACTCAACATATATATAGATATACTTTATACACTATCTATGGGATAATATCCTATAATCTAGGATACCAACTCTAGCCTATATCCTAATATCCTATCCATTTATGTAATACCCCAATTCTAACCATTACCTACCAAAGTATCCTAATACCTTGGATACTAGGTAATACCCTTACCCTAGTAATATTTACCTTAGGCTAGTAAATAATCCACTAACCTAGGCTAATAGATCCTAAATAAACCTTAGACTAGTCTCTAACCATCTATCCTAGTTTCCTACCAATACCTTGCTATTACCTTACCCCTACCTTAGGTAATTTCCATTACCTTGAAGGTAAATCTATTACCTTGAAGGTAACTCAATATCTTACCTTGTAATAGGGTAAACTCCACTACCTTGGTGAAGGTAAACCAATATCCTAAGATATCTCACATTACCTTAGTATCCTAAGATACTACTTTGTATCTCAAGATACCAAGTATCTTAACTCTAACATATCTAACTTAGATATCTATATCCTAGGATATCTAACTCTAACATAGATAGACATCTAACTAACAAACTCTAACTATAATATCAAACCATCTATCTAACATATAACACTAACCATACTCTAGACACTAACTTAAGGTATTCTAACATATATATATCTAACCACTCACACACACATGGACACAATCATCCTACTCTTAGCACTTGACATCTTGATATTATCTATTACCTAGTTCTAATACCCAATATCTTAGTATCTTGACCAATACCTTATCCTCCTATATACTTATCCAACTAACTCTAATACTAATATTTGATACCAAATAGGATACCTTACTTAAGTCCCAATACTCACTTATCCTTACTCATGATACTTGAGTGTCACGATACCAATATCCTCATGGTACCCAAGTATTACACTAGTACCTTACCCACAACTTTAATACCTTGACACATAACTTATCTATATTTGGCTTACTTGTTAGCCATTTGTATCAACATTAACGCACACTAACTAACACATATTACCTAACAATAATATATATATATATATATATATATATATATATATATATATATATATATATATATATATGTACTATATCATACGTATTCTTGACAATCTATGATACCTACATTTACTTGATATCTATACTACATAGGCTCATAGGATACACAAAATGCCTATGTCGTATAGTCAGTTTTCTACTTAAAATCAATACTGCACCTATTAGACATATTCACTAAATTCTATGATTAAAGTATGTCATAGCCTTTCGTATTAGCCTTCCGAAACTTCAAACGGATCGTATTTTCGTGTCCAGAAACTCCCAGAATCGCGAAAACACCGAAATACGTTCGTCGATAGCTGACACTCAAACAGTTTTACAGAAAGTTCTAGTATGGATTTGGCCTATTAATATATATATATTTAGAAAGCTAACTTCGATACGGTTCTTTAAAAAACAACGGAAGATTAATCGGAGTCTTGACCTAGGAGTTATGACATTTCTAAGTTGCTATGACTACTAAAAACGTAGATGAATATTATGACGAATTTGGATTGTTTTGGACAAAAGAAACACATGTATATACCCAAATCTAACCACGTATATCATGAAATAACATAACACAACACCACGTATCCTATTTAGGATATATACATCCAATCTCGACTCAAAAAGGACACAAAAGTTCCTTTGGGGACACGTATCGAATATTTGGTGGTCACAAATTCGATTTTCCCCAATTTGTATCAAAATGAAAGGGGAAAAACCTTCAAATAGGAATAGGAGAGCCTCATCTCCTCTTTAATGGTACCCTAATGCAATTGGGGTCCTAAATGAATGTAGTTACACTAATGAAATGGAATGGAAGGGTTTAGAGAGCTCATACCAAAAGGGAGATGGATTCTCAATATAAAATTCCTAAATTCCTAGATCTAGATCTCCACCAAGCTTCAAGGCTCCAAATCCTTCCAATCCCTTCTTAGCTAGCTAATAGAGGCTTTTCATCTCTAAGGGGAAGAGAATGAAACAAATTTGGCTCAATTTGGAGGAAATTTGGGTGTAGGAGCAATTTGGGGAAAAAGCTCCTAAATTAGGGCTTGAAATAAAAATGGAAAGAGGAAGAAGATGAAGTGGGGCTTTAATAGGAAGGTGGGATGCCATATGGGAGCCCTAAATGGGTTTGGGAAATGTCTAAGTTGCCCTCATCAAGTCTCCCTTTGGTTAACTAGGAGTATGCAAAGGTTTGGGGTCAAAAGGGTCAAGTTTTTAATCTTTAAATGACTAAACTTGTCATGTGGGTTTAGTCTAAATGCACTAGCCTAATGA
This sequence comes from Iris pallida, assembly GCA_029216955.1. Lineage (NCBI taxonomy): Eukaryota > Viridiplantae > Streptophyta > Magnoliopsida > Asparagales > Iridaceae > Iris > Iris pallida. The sequence goes on from JANAVB010021198.1 coordinate 4,526,069, forward strand.
GATGAGTTTGTGGGCTATGCCTATCTAATCTTTGGGTCCCGACTTGAGTTTAAACTACCCGGGCCACTAACACAAGTCAAAACTAGACGAAACTCCAACCCGACTAAACAAACCCCCAAAATACAATAATAATAAATAAATATTTACAAAAATATAGGAATATGAAAAATGAAAAATTTACCCTCATTTTTGAAAATAGACAGTTACAGTCATAGAAACATCGAAAGACATACTTCATGTGCAAAGTAAGCAGTTATGGAACAAATGCCACAGAATTGCCAAATGTATAGTATGCTGCCTGGGAAATGTTTGGGACCTTCAGGTCATTCACTTGAACATTGAATCGATGCGATAAAACATCGAATAAAAAAGGAAAATCATACAAAGAATATGAGAACATAGAAAGAATGTGAGAAATGCGAAAAAAGTCTGAGTTTCAGACTCAAACTATGTTTGGTTGTATGAGTAGATGCGTATTACATGATCAAATAGACTGTGAAAATAGACCGTGCACGGGTTTTGTTTCCTCGAACATGATTGCCGGGGTACCGAGACTGTACGGCCTAGGAGGAATGTTTATCATGGCAAGGGAGAACGAGCATTGCGGGACCTTCAGTAAGGATCATAACCTAGGCTGAATGGGTAGCGTTGCAATGCCATCAAGAAACATAAGTCCATTCTGACGTAGTGAGTGTCAATGATCTTCATATAGATAGGGGCCGGTGGGATGAATGGTTTAGGCACACAGAGATCCTACACAAAGAGTACTTATAACATGATAGGAAAAGATGGTAGGCGTATTCACCTTGCATCGGTGCAAGGGTGAGTGCATCGATGTTGGTAAAAAATCGTGCCAAAAAGCAACACGAGATTGCTATATGTTGCCTACTTTCTTACGAGAGCAAATGATAACATGCTTGCCATGAAATACATGCTTTACTGCTTTTGAATATGTTATGAAATCGAGCCTAAGGCAAAGATAGAAAGATCACAACTTAAGCTGCATGATTCATATATCTACTTAATGTCGATTTAGTAAAGTGGGTCTGATCAGTACTCGAGAGGATTAGTACTTATCCCCTACCAGATTTCTTACAGGATGTAGGGAATGGATTGCTTGCGACGGAGCTTCGCTTGAACGCGCTGAGGCATGGAATGCCGTAGCGTTTAAAGGCATGCGACCGTATTGACGCTCGGACTTGCAACGGGATAATGTGGCCGAGATATAGAAGACATGATATTTAGAATGATAAAATCCTCTGTGGACAAGAGAAAACTTGAGTGTTGTAAGCTAATCTGGCATATTCTTTTGGGCTATTGAAAGCCTTTGTAATTTTGCTGTTTATTGAATAAAGAGAATTGTTTCGTATGCTATGTGTAATTCAAATGTGACTCTGTTTCTTTCGCTGTTAATATTGAATCAAAGATAACCATTTTTTAGAACCTATCATCTTGCCTTATACGAATGCAACTCCAGACTCGTACGATATCACGCCCCAGCGAGGACGAACGATTTTCCGGGTCGGGACAAGATAAATTGGTATCTGAGCTCTAGGTTCAATTTCCTCAGGATGCTTGCTTCGTTTCAATTCCAAAATATTGTCTACCACGATCGAATGACTCTTGACTCTACTCGATGCTGCTCTGGATGCTCCTTACAATAAGTCTAATACAAAGTCATGTAAATTTGCCGTAACTATTTTAAAATTTACATGATGTTATTGAGCGATGTTGTGAAATGTTGCTTGTATCAAGTGCAATGAGCTGTGAAATGTTTGTTGCTGCAATTGAACCAGTTGTGAGATGTGAATTAAAATATTTATTGCTGCAAGTACAACAAGTCATGAAATATGATTTGAGATGTTTGTTGTTTCAATGAAATAACGTCGATATGAGAAATATTGGTTGCATCGATATAACAAAAGTCGTGGGATGTTTTTTTGCATAAATTGAAACGAGTTGAATTATTATTTATGTGTTGCAATGAAAACGAAAGTTGATATCGAAGTGTTGAACGGATTCAAGTATTGGCTTTGAATGTCAAAAATAAAACGTTGCACGACATGCAACGGATGGAACTAAAAGTATTGAATCGACAGGAACGAATCGGTTCGGCTGAACTTGAATAGGCAAAATGTATACATTGGCCGAGTTGTGTCAGATTTTGATTTAATCGAAAGTTACGATTGTGATCAGCATGATCACTACGGAATAGCGAGTCCGAATAGATTGTTGATTCTTACCGAGTATGATGCGAAAAAAATAACGTAAGTTTTGAGTGGTATATGTCATACCACCTATGCAATGAATGACTCGATTTATGAGTGGTACATGCTATACCACTTGTGCGATGGATTTCATCGACACATTGCGTAAATTATGGAAGAATTCTCCGTAACGGACGGGTTAGTACCAAAACTCGATTATAAATTTGTATAACGGTATGTTGATGCAAGTGCTATTCGATAATCGGTTAGAACGATCAGGCGTCGACTTGTATCAATGAGTGATACGTCGGACAAAAATTTATAAGTCGGTCGAATGTCCGGGACTAGCGAAATGGTTTTGCCTCGAGATAATAATCGGGTTGCACGACTTGCGAGCTCGATGAAAAATGTTGGTCAATGCGAATTGAAATCAGATCGCACAAATTATGGGCTCGATGAAAATGCTGGTCGATACGAATTGTAATCGGATCGCACAAATTGTGAGCTCGATGGAAATGTTGGTCAATGCAAATTGTAATCGGATTGCACAAGTTACAAACTCGATGAAAAGTTGGTTGATGCGGATAATCGTACCTACGAAAATAGTTGGTTATATCGCGATGAAACTCAATTGAGTACGACTGAAACGCGTGAAACATAGAGGGCATGATCGTATAACTCGAGGGTTCGAAGTTGGATAATCGGTAACTCGGTTACATGATCGAAATATAGCGGCATCTGGCGAATCGATAAACGATATGATGCATATAGAAATGTTCGTTCTGAACTTAGATGTATGCAAGCGAGTTAAGTTGACGTTGATGCCGATTCAAAGTCAACCCTTGTGCTATCAAAATTGATACACAAGAAAACGTAAGCACAATTTGAGGATACAAAATTGAGCGGGCCTACGATACCAAAATTTTTGTAAGTAGCAATATAAGAATTTCAAACTGGTTGATCGTAAACTTTGTGATTGATCAGGCAAGACTATAAAGTCATTGACGATTCTTTCGATGCATATAGCCTCTTGGTTGTTGACTGTGGGTAGATAAACTCAGCCCATAAACGAGTAGATGTTTCGTGAATTACATCGATGGTAGTACATGAATTATGCAAAGGATAGTTGTGCCTCAGTTGTACAGATAGAGATGATTATGTCCAAATTTGGGTAGTCCCATAGAATTCGACGGAATGTGATTTGGCTCCAAAATAATATAGCATGGTTCATAGTAACTGTCCTTTGTTAATGATCCATAATTATCGAGCGTAGCTTCGGGACAGCTGACCCTAGAAGACTTGACCGCCAAATCAAAGTGAATATTACAGACCCATAAGATGTCACATATATAATTTAGTCGAGAACAAATATGATATAGTTCATGTTGATGATAAGTCTAGGCAATCGAATAATTGTTTCGAGAATTGGTGGAATAGCTTCGATTGAGAATTTTATAGTCGAATTTTGAGAATTGGTCGGATGAATGCTCAAATAATTATATTGGTCGATGATCGAAATAAAAATTTCACAAACAAATATGGTAATACGGATAAGCAATCTCGATTATGCTATACACGAGAGCGATCATAAGAGAATGACTTTCGAGTTGTATCGTTGGATTTGGATACACCTAGCAATTGAGCTTGCGTGAATCGAACTTATATTCAATGTTACGAGATGGACAAGTTGGAAAATTGGCTAAAAAAATTCCTACTCGATAGGAATCGAACGTAAGACGCATCGTAGAGGCTTTTGTGTCAAAAACGATTGTTGCCTTTGAGCACTGTCGACTCGAGTTAAACTTTTGTATCAAAAAGCCCGTTGTCTTTGAGCATCGTCGACTCGAACTGAACTTTTGTGTCAGATAAATTGTGGCCTTTATGCAACATCAATTTAAAAGTTGTGCTGAAAGAATTTAAGCAAGATGTCTAGGTAAGTCACCTAGCGGGCGTAGTCCTTGTCACGCCCCAGACCCAGAATACTGGAGAGTGGAGGACAGACACAGCCAGCCACGTACATTGAAATACAATCCACTCACAATACGGACATGGCTGTCTAGATGCATGAGGGTTAAACTACAATCCATCAGTCTCTATGGTCAAGAACAAGCCTAGTGTCTCAATCTCAAGCAAGAAAATAGTGTACAAGATGTTAGATCATCAGACATACAAAGTAAGACATCCCAAACATTACATATTCAGATGATCATGAAGCTAGTCATACAAAATATGATACTAGCAAGAGGTAAGTCATACATGATCAACCCTAGGATTTGCCAATCATGTAACAGCCCTAGGCAGACAGAATTTAAGTTTCAACACGAGCTAACACTTGCTCGGCGGCTAAATACCTCAAAAAAATAATTTACAATAGAGTGGAAGAACAAAATAAGATACCCACTTGTTGCCAGAATTACGTCTGGTGTTCACCATCTGGCTGGAAGACAAATAGATCCTCGGGTGATACTCCAAAATTTGGCCATACAAAACTAGTTGGGCCAGAACCCAGAAGAGCAAGTGCCACAAGGGAGGCTTCACTTAGGAACTAAAACCCGCATGTTAATAAACAAAAGATATAAATAAATGAACATGATTAAGTAACAAGAAGACAGGGTTAGAAAGATAAGATGAAAAATGATAAGAAAACTAAGAAACTATTCCGAAAACCAAGTTACAACCCATAAACCAAACAAGGACCGGGGTTGTAACCCTTCACCTGAACAGAACTTAGTTCTTAACCATTCATCGACAAGAGTAAAGCATAAACAATAATGCACTGAAGTAACCATATACTGGCATTGTCTAGACAAGACTAGGCTGGACTGGACTCTATCCAATAATCATGGCCAAACAATGAGTACGGCTTCATATTTTAACTAACTAGGATTATCACAGGCCGAGTTACTAACAAGATGCAATAAGATGTTTCTGTCACGACCCGCACCCGCTTTTCGGGATACGAGTGCGTGTCCAAGCCAGCCTACGTCACAGAGTCGACGGTAGAACGCTGTCAAGCCCACAATAAATAAATGCTAAAAATAAACTTTATTGTTCATTCACATTTCTGAATTGATTACAACATTTAAAACATTTATATTTAAAGAAAGTACAAGGTTCTTACAATTAATGTAAATGATACCACGTCTATCTAATTTCTAGGTTTCTGCTTGCAAGTACACCCGTATCTTCCAAAGCTAAGTGAAGCCACAGCTAACCTAAAAAATGTTGGTTTCCAGTCAGGAATGGAACAAGCACACAAACCGATGACAAATCGAAAACACAATAGAATTCACAAGACATAAAAATAACATATGTGAGATGATCTAGAAAATAAGACCGATATCATGGCAAATAACGAAAGAAAGTAGATAACTCTACAACATGATATATCAGTTAGAAAAAGAACATGTAACTAGGATGACATGGCAAGTGGTGAAGAAAACGAGGAAAACAAGTAATGATAACTATCTATGTGTTTTGAAATACTAGTTTCGACATGTGAACGGCTAGGGGTAAATCAGGCACCCTGCACGTGTCGTGTGCAGCTGTTATTCTCCACGAAAGACACGGGGGATAGTTCTGGATAGTCCATACGTCTACTAAAATATTTTCCCTCCTGACTAGTACTCATGGACTCGAACAAGTCATAAAACACGGAAATACGACAATCACGAAATAAAGTATGTAGAGATCCATGACACTAATCCGTGTAACAATGTGTCAACAAGCAAGAGAGCATATGCATAAACATGAAATAGAAAGACTACTATGAATCGAAAGTAATCAGAAAGTGCACTTGCCTGAATCCTCGCACAAACCGTAGTCACAAGTCGAGGATGAGAGGATTGTCGATCTAAAAGCTGTCAAGCTATAACATATATCGACCCACGAACCATGCACGAAAACCACAAGTCAATTCTAAGGTTCTAGTTCTAAATTCATGGAATAAGTGGCTAATGGGTTACTAATCTAATAATAGTTAATTCTGAAATAAATTACTTAAAAACCTAATTTAACCTAATAATAATCTGAGTATAATCTAAACATGCAAGTTTGTCCAACAAAAGTCATGTTTCCAATTTTGGAAACTATGGCATGCAAATCGAGACGTACCATTGACTATCTAGTCAAACGTCATGAACTCAAGGTTCTGAAAGTGCACCTTGGTAGAATTCAGCGCCACGAGTGCGCTGGAATTAACCGTGCCACAAGTTCACATTTTGGTCAAAAGATATCGCCGTTATAGCTAATCGTGACCAAAACGATGATTCACCGATCAATTCTGAGTTCAACAGAATAACTAAAATACTAGATGAATGAATTAATTTCTGAGAAAAATATATGTCGTAGAGCTCTGTGTTAGCTTTTCGAAACTTCAAATGGTTCGTGATTTCGATTTCCGGTCCTCACAGAATCTCGAAAACACCGAAATGTGTCAAATTTTGGACAACTGACACTCTATGAATTTTACAAAAATTAATGTTCAGAGAAAATAAAAATAAATTAGATATTCGAAAAGTATACCTCAATACAAATCCAATAAAAAAAATGGCACGCAAAAAGGATGTCAGAGTTGTCTGCAATCGCCTCGGGAAGTCGAGGGTCTCCTTGGAATAAGTTTCCTCAAAATCGGCCAGAATTAAATTAGGGTTTACTGTTCAGCGAATATATATATATATATATATATATATATATATATATATATATATATATATATATATATATATATATATATATATATATATATATAATATATATAAAATATATAGGGCGGGTACAGTCAGCACCCACTAACTGGGCGCTGCAATGGCTGACGGGTGGGCCCGGCCAGCGCTGACTGGGTATGACTGGATAATTAATTACAGAAAATAATTTAAAAACTATTCTAAGGCCAAATAAACTCAAATAAAATCCTAAAAATTCCTAAAAAATTGTAGAAAATTACAGAAAATATATCTAACCTCCTAGAATATAAATAAAAATAATTTACCTCATATTAGTCTCAAATGGCCTCATAATAAATATTGGAAGCCTTTAAAATATATAAAACTTAATAAAATAAATATCTTAAAATTCCTAAAAATTTGTATAAAATTATAGAAAATATTTATAACCTACTAGATCCTACATAAAATACTGGGTCTCAAAATAGTCTCAAATAAGCCCATTGTAAAAATCTTGAAAGTCATTAAAATATTAAACCTTAATAAATAAATATCTAAAAATCTCTAAAAATTATAATAAGCTATAAAATAATTAAACAATGCTTATATAAACCATATAAGGGCCAAATGATCATAATATGCTCATAGACCTCTTATGAGCTTAGGTACAAATCCTAATGACCATAAAAGTTAATCATAATCAAAATAAAATTAAAAAAATCGGAAAGTGGGCTTACAAATCTATCCACCTTAAAAAAATTGGTCCTCGAAATTTCAATGGATACGACTAGGCACGACAAAAAATATTTTCCACAAATTATAGTCAAAAGGGTTAGTCAAAATCGAGGCTTGGTTAAGGATAGAATCGAAATATGATAGAAAGAGAAAACTACCAATGGTTGAGAAGGTGGTAACAAGAAGTAAGACATCAAATCAATTTAGAAAAATTAATAGTCGTATGCCAATAAAAGATATAGCCTCTAGGATATTCGAAAATCATAAGTATATCCGAAGTCATTTAACCGAGAATCTATGCTTCGCCAGTGTACATCTAGCTGCCGTGAACCCTTGGTTTCATGAATCAAGTATAATATGTTATCGAACACTCTACCAACTCTACCCAATATTGACATATAAATCAAAAGATCAATAATACAACTAGGATATAGTTTTAGTAATATTTGACAACCTACGCATACTTAAAATTATTTCAACTTAGGGATCATGCCACGCTAGTGCGCTTCTGACTGCAGTTAACCCGCAGTCTCTATAATTCAAATAAATGGGGACAATGCGCATCTGCCTTACCATTGTAAGTCATCAAAAATTATTTCAACTATATCCATAAGAATTTCAAGGAGCTTCTATAAATTCAAACAAGTCGAACATGATAAGAAAATGTAAGTATATATCCTTGAATAAAAGTGCCAGTTTTGAAAACAAAATGATCGCAAAATAGTTTTGAAAATAAAACGAGGTTTAGAGAAGGCAGAAAATAAAATGACATAAAATATGATCAAAATTAGGAATTTAATTCTATGAAGGCCTAACTTACCAAATGTATATTCTACCCACCTTGGATCATACCCTCGTATTAAAATATAATATAATTACATGGCCTATGTAGCAACCTTATTTACCTAATAATAGAATTAAATAAGGGACTCCTAGTCCTGGTATTCTCCTAAAATCAAATCAATCCTAATTGTGAATGAGCACTTCCTAGTCGCAGGTTTGCAGTAGTAAAACTAACTTAAGTACTACCACAAGTTCGCAATCATTTGCAAAATTCGACCTGCATGGGCCAACACAAAAACTTGTCACGACCCGCACCCGCTTTTTGGTATATGAGTGCGTGTCCAAGCCAGCCTACGCCACAGAATCGGCGATAGAATGCTGTCAAGCCCACAATAAATAAATGTTCAAAATAAACTTTATTGTTCATTCATATTTCAAAATTGATTACAATATCTACAACATTTATATTTAAAGAAAGTACAGGGTTCTTACAATTAATGTAAATGATACCACATCTATCTCATTTCTAGGTTTCTGTCTGCAAGTACACCCATATAACCCAAAGCTAAGTGAAGCCATAGCTAACCTGAAAAATGTTGGTTTCCATTCAGGAATGGAACAAGCACACAAACCGACGACAAATCAAAAACACAATAGAATTCACAAGACATAAAAATAACATATGTGAGATGATCTAGAAAATAAGATCGATATCATGGCAAATAACGAAAGAAAGCAGATAACTCTACAACATGATATATCAGTTAGAAAAAGAACATGTAACTAGGATGACATGGCAAGTGGTGAAAAAAAACGAGAAAAACAAATAATGACAACTATCTATGTGTTTTAAAATACTAGTTTCGACATGTGAACGACTAGGGGTAAATCAGGAACCCTACATGTGTCGTGTGCAGCTGTTATTCTCTACGAAAGATACAGGGGATAGTTCTGGGTAGTCCACATGTCTACTAAGATATTTCCCCTTCCGACTAGTACTCATGGACTCGAACAAGTCACGAAATACAGAAACACGACAATCATGATATAAAGTATGTAGAGATCCATGACACTAATCCGTGCAACAATGTGCCAATAAGTAAGAGAGCATATGCATAAACATGACATGGAAAGACTACTATGAATTGAAAGTAATCAGAAAGTGCACTTGTCTGAATCCTTGCACAAACTATAGTCATAAGTCGAGAATGAGGGGATTGTTGATCTATAAGCTGTCAACCTATAACATATATCGTACCACGAACCATGCACGAAAACCACAAGTCAATTCTAAGGTTCTAGTTCTAAATTGATAGAATAAGTGGCTAATGGGTTACTAATACAATAATAGTTAATTCTAAAATAAATTACTTAAAAACCTAATTTAACCTAATAATAATTTGAATATAATCTAAACATGCAAGTTTGGCCATCAAAAGTCATGTTTCCAATTTTGGAAACCATGGCATACAAATCGAGACGTACCATTGACTATCTAGTCAACTGTAGTGAACTCAAGGTTTTGAAAGTGCACCTTGGTAGATTTTAGCACCATGAGTGCCCTGGAATCAACCGTTCCGCAAATTCACGTTTTGGTCAAAAGATATTGCCGTTATGGCTAATCGCGACCAAAATGGTGATTCACCAATCAATTCTGAGTTCATCAGAATAACTAAAATATTAGATGAACGAATTAATTTCTGAAAAAAATATATGTCGTAGAGCTCTGTGTTAGCTTTCCGAAACTTTAAACGGTTCATGATTTCGATTTCAGGTCCTCCCGGAATCTTGAAAACACCAAAACGTGTCAAGTTTCGGACAACCGAATCTCTACGAATTTTTTAGAAATTAAGGTTCAGAGATAATAAAAATAAATTAGATATTCGAAAAGTATACCTCAATACGAATCCAACAAAAAAAATGGCACGCAAAAAGGAAGTCGGAGTTGTCCGCAATCGCCTCGGGAAGTCGGGGGTCTCCTTGGAACAAGTTTTCTCAAAATCGGCCAAAATTAAATTAGGGTTTACTGTTCAGCGAATATATATATATATATATATATATATATATATATATATATATATATATATATATAGGGCGGGTACAGTCAGCACCCACTGAGTGGGCGCTGCAATGGCTGACGGGTGGGCCCGGCCAGCGCTGACTGGGTATGACTGGATAATTAATTACTGAAAATGATTTAAAAATCATTCTAAGGCCAAATAAACTCAAATAAAATCCTAAAAAATCCTAAAAAATTGAGGTATACTTAAATTAAATTAACATATGACATAAAATAATAGAAAATGAAGCCCAAGTGGACTGTCAAAGACTAGGTGGACCATGATGTATTTGAAGAGAGTTTTGGTAACATGTGTTTTCGAGATACAATAACCAAAAAAAGAGAAAAGGGGAATACTTAAAACCCAGAGTTCCCTGTGCTGTTATTGATGTAGAGGGAGAGTGGTATTAATCGGACCCCCTCCTTTCTCCCAAAGCCAAATATCACTGCTCACTTTCTTCTCTCTTTCGAGAGAGAGAGTGATCACACATATTCCCCTAAAAACTAAAACCGAAAGAAGGAGAGAGAGAGAGAGAGTCAGAAAAGGGGTTATGAAGAAAAGGGAGGAGGAGCAGGAAGCGTAGGCTTGCCGGAGGGCGACGACTGGCAGTGGGGAGGCGCCGGAGATCCGGGTCGGCGCGGGGTTCTCGGAAAGATGGCACAGCGGTAGAGGCTCACGTCGGAGAAGGAGCAGGGGAGGTCCGGATGGGGCGGACTTTGTGCGGCAGCGGCGGTAACTCTGACTGCAAGGGAGGCGGGAGGCTTGGTGACGCGGAGGGCAAGAGGCGAAGTCTCAACGCGGCGGTCGCGGCCGGAAGCGCTGAGGAGGAAGGCGTGACCGGAGGTGGGCGGTCACAGCGGTAGGCGCGACGAGCGGGGTTGGTTGTGGAGTCTCGATGCGGCACGAAGGTGAGGACTGGGCGGGGGGCGGTGAGTCGATTGGTCAGTTTGGGTTTTGTCCTTCTTCTTCTTATTTATCGGATGATGGTGATGTTGATTTGGGTGGCCGCTACCGCGATGGCCGTGGCGATAGGGAAGGCGGGGCTGTGTTTTCGGTGATATGGTGGTAGCGAGCGATTGCTGGCATGGTGTTGTGGGCGTGGGGGAAGTCGGGCTGTAGAGGAATAACATCGATGAGGGTTGACTCCGGTTAGGAGGGTTGTGACGGTGATGGAGTTGTGGTATTTGGGAGGCTAGCCAGGGACGACCAAAGTCGAAAGATCCGACACGAGATGGAAGTCGTGAAGGTGGCGAGGCAGGTTGCCTGCCGAAACGGCAGTGGTCATGGAACGACGGGGTCTACGTTAGGTTTGGGTGATGTCGGAGATTGTGTCGGGAACTGGAATCGTGTCCTGCGTGATACGGGGGCGAAGTCGAGGTCCAGGGTGTCGGATACGTAGAAAATCACTTGTATTTGTAATAGAAAAGGATATGGATGGGAAGGGACACGGACACGATGCACATCTGGTTGTGGAGTTGGTGAGGTTTGTAGAATTTTATGGAGAAAAGTAAACAATGGGTCTCTCCTTATATAGGAGATGGAAGATCCTAATTGGATAAGGACTGGGATTGTTTAAACTTTCCCAATAGATAATCACTTTAATTAAATCAAAATCCAAAAATCTAATTTAATTCTAGATAAATCCAAATTTAAATATAGATAATTCCCATCTTTATATTAAACTATTTAAATAAAATATAATCATAATTTGAATTATCACAAATAAATTCAAATATCTTTTTATAATTTAAAATAATAATTAATTTCAAAAATTACAATAAATATTTAAATCTTTGAAAAAGCCTATTTGCAAATAGAAAGTAATTAAAATTAGTTTTTTAAAAAAATTAAAAGTATACATGAAATTTAATTTCATGTACTTCGCATGTGCTAAAACATATTATTTATAAAATAATATTTCCTAATTTATCACATATACTTTTTACAACAATAAAATAGCATTTTTATAATAAATCAAATAGAATCAAGTTTTGGCAGTCGCGACGCACATAGATAAAGATATTTACTTATACTATTTTGAATCAAAATATATATTTATTCTTCTATAATAAAACTTTTTGTATAAAGAGTAAATTATTTCGTATATGCCCATTCGCACTTACAAATACCAAAAAGAAAACCAATACCAAAATAAATAATTTTTTTATAAAAGAATCATAGTAAAAATTTAGGGGGTTTACATTCAAAGTCGAACGCGTGTACGGTACGTTCCCACGATACAAGGCTTGCCGCAGTCTTTGCTCGTCAAGTTGCTGCACGATTAAGTTAGACAAAGTTATGTTAGGCTATCAGAGAAGTAGCAAGCACGAGTTCTACAGCTGGGTATAGCCACGAAGTCCTACGGTCTCAAAGCTAGTCATATGGAGTATGAGTTGGGCGGTAGTATCGCATAGAACATAAGTTGGCTAAAGACACAATGTCACGGACTTAGTGTTTATTGCACAAGCCACGGTTGATTCAAATAGATTTTGGAAAAAGGGCGATTAAATAGGCGTTCCTGAGTTGAGTAATATGATAGGGCAACAAGAAAGAATGCTCACGACCACGGGTCATCGAGGCGGTCTCCAATGTTAGAAGTCTTGAACTTGGCCTTGAAAGGATGGTAACATTGGAAGAAGAATGACTATGTGAGACGTCAGTTCGAGTCGAGTCTTGCATGTTCATGGACAACTTATCGACAAGGGCGATGGTTCCTAGAGCGACAACCCAGGGCCACGGGACCGACTAGGCCTAGGAGGAAATAGGGTATAGTCGTGCGAGGATAATAGCACAGGTTAAGCGGGGACTTGCAACGGGGCTAGCTACTTGCGTTGAAAGGACCCCGATTAACAAAACTATACGTCCAGGATAGCTTGTGATGCTAGTGCCCTTTCATATAGATGGGTCGGCACGGGCGACAATCCGTAGGTGTGCCTTTGGATTGAGTCGAGTTGAATAGGTGCAAGATCAGAAGACAATATTTGGGCCTAAGATTTGGGTGCAACGTAGACACCGTGCTTCGGCACGGGATATGGTGTCGAGTCTTAAGTTGTTGGCATAGTGTTGCACAAGTTGGAATTGAGTCGCTACGAGTTTAAGTCAGGAATCGCTGCTAGGCAAAGTTGGTTAGGTGACACTAAGTTCACAAGTCTTGATTTGGTCAATTGGTGATTAAAGCAGCAAGGGCCGGGAGGCGGCAATATGGTTAAGTCATATTGAGTTGCAAGGCACGACCTCAATATAGACACACGAATAGGTCTCATGATACGACCACGTTGACGGCACAATGGACTTGTAGCACAGTCACATGAAAATTGGGTACTATCGTGTAGTTGCGTCTCTGAGTATGGGCCGAAAGGCAAACACGACTTGATAAGTTGACGTTGTTTAGGCACGAGATGGTCTAGAGAGACAAAATAGGCCGAGAGTCTATGTCCTAAAACTGATCCTAAGACAAGAGTAGAAAGACAATCGTAAAGGGATTATGTTGCACAAACTAAATAAATGTGTTGGTTTTGCATTGGTGGACGAGGAGCTCATTCCACCAGTACAGTTAAAAATTGACACCCATACAGTTTTCATGTACAGGCACTGGTAGATTCTCGTGGCACGGAGCTCGCTTGGATGCGTCGAGGCACGGAGTTTTTTGACGATTCGAGGCGTACGGCCGTATAGAGTCTGGACTTATATGGGACATAATGTATGGACATCGCCTATCTAAAGCTTCCGCTGGCCTACTCAAATTGTATTGAGAGATAAAAGAGAGCAGAGTGACTTGTAACGTGAGAAGAGTGAGCTTGAGTGATTCTAATCTTGGCCTTGCACCACATTGTAATCTTTGTTTCAATATCAATAAAAGAGTATTTTGCATGACTTGTGTTTTGCTTCAAATTTTCGTTGCTGTATCAATGTCTCCGCTTGGGTCTTCTGCGCGACAATCCTGTCACTTAGCCTGTAATCGGCCGTTATAGAACCCGCCTTGCGTGAGCAAAATCTAGGCTCACACGACATCACGCCTTAGCAAGGACGATCGCTCCTACGTGAGCGGGGCGTGACATAATGGTATCAGAGCACGGCTTTACGTCCTTGGACTTTTGATTGAATTCTTTAACTTTGTGTTGCTTTCGCAAATTGATATCGTTGGTGCGCTCTCTCTCAAATGTCCTACAGGATGTCCATACAATAAGTCTATATATTTTGCAAAATCGTATGAAAGAAAATTTGGTTGAACAAAAGTTAACTTCAATAAGCACGGTTGGCTAAGTCGGGCTGGGCATATACACCAAAATTACGTCGGGCAAGAATGAGTTAGAATCGATTCAAAGAGTGTTGGGTAGTTTCGATAACGGTGCTATCTAATGACGATGTTATCGTCGATGTGATATAGAAGAGCGTGCTTGAAATTTGAGGAATGGTTCGAACGGAGATTCGAAGTAGTCGATTGTGAATTGAATGATAGTTTTGAGGATTTGTCGAATGACTTCATCCCTGAGTGGTGTATGTGATAGGCTCGAAGATGTTGGTCGATTGAGGATGCGGGGTGCCAATGAGTATGTCAGCAAGCATCACATGTATGCAAAGCCTTAGATTGAGTATCATTGAGTAAGTTATGATCTTGAAGATTTGGACGAGTCGATTCAAACAAAACTAGAAATGACGCGCACGAGATTGGGATTGTGCAAGTACGAAATGCAGAAATGGTTGAGTAGATAGATGGAATCGAGGAAAAGTTAAAGTAACAAACGAATGACTCGATTGAGGAAATCGATATGTGAATCATATACAAAAACTTAGCACGATTGGATGATAACGTGCATGGAAATGATTCGAATATTTGAGTTAGCATAGATCGATACGACTTGAGAAAATATGTGGCTCAATGACTTAAGGTAGATGGACGAACATACGTGATCTTGGATTTTGAACAAATTGAACATATAACTAGTTGGGGGATAATGATCGAATTTGATCTTGAATATCGAGGAAATATGGTTGTCACTACCACATTTTAGTCTTGAGGGTATTTTGGTCATTTTAATTTTTGTGAATTATTTTATTAATTATTGCATTGGTGTTGTGATTTCTGACTTTTGCTAGTTGTGACTTTAGAGACTAGCCTAGAGTTTGACTTGACTTTAGTGACTTAGTTAGCATGGTGTGGGTTCATGAGAGGATTGGGAGAGTTAGGTAGTTTGGACTTATAGCCAAGGGGTTGTTCCAGCTAGCTTATGAACTTAGGCTCAAGCCCATTTATATGAAATCCTAACCCTAATACCGTACATGGCCAGCCACCACAGCCAATTTCTAACCTAATTTCAGCCTATTTAATGTCTCCTCACAACCACTTGCCTCTTTTAGAAACTTCTATTTAGGAAACCCTAATTTCTTTCCTCTTTCATTATTTCTCCACCAAATTGATCCCAACCTTTTGCAATGGAATCCAAATCTGGAGTAGAAGGAGAAGGAGGCTAGCTTGCAAGGAGAAGAGCTCATTGGGACATAGCTTGAGGAAGGAGACTTCACTATTTGGGACTTTTCTTGGAGATTGGATCCCTATAGGTAATCCCTACAAATCACCCTAAATTCCTGATTTTATTCCATAGATGCATCCATCTAGGTGTCCCCTAGCTATAGGAAAAGTTTGGAAATTTATGTCGATTTGGTGTCCATATCGGACACGTATCATTGTTTGTATGTATGTGTTTGATGAAATGCCACAAAGTATTTTTATTTGATATATTCGAAATGTTTTTGAACATATTGTTTGATCTATATATTGTCTGTGATTTTGTGTTGCTCTGAGGTATTTTTTGTGTCGTGTCCGTGTCTGATTTGGGCATGAACACTCTCGCACGCGAGCCGTGCGCATGCCCTGCTGCTCGGGCACGATTCCTGCGTGTCCATGTCACTTGGACACACGAGTCTTGGCGTGTGCCTTGGGGCAAACACTGAAATGCTAGCCCCTAAGTAGCTCGACGTGTCGTGTCGTATCGGATACGATATTTCTCTTGTACTGGCTTTACACACGCGCACGCACACGAGCAGACACGCTCTGATACTCGTTTTGTGCATGGACACGAGGACACATGGACACATATCAGGGTGCCTAACACAGAGCCCTATGTGTCACCTACCTATTGGACACGTGCACGTGATTTGGTGTGGAGTGTGTTGTGTCCTTTAGGGGCTCAACACCTCAGCACGAGGCTGCCTGCGTGCAGTTCTGGGTTTAGATATTTAATCTGTATTTGGACAGGTCGTGTCCCACTTTAAGGACACGACACACACTGTGAAGCATGCTATTATGTACACGAGTCACATTCGACCCTTAATTTGATGTTTCTTGCATTTTCGAATTCAAAACCTAGGTTTCCTGAGATGTTCTGATACACCATGTTACTGCTTACACTTTCTGAGACTAAATGTCACGACCCGCACCCGCTTTTCGGATGCGAGAGCGTGAGCAAGCCAGCTCCGCATCGAGCGGACTCCAGTCCAACCCGAATATGTAAACGCTGTCACGGCTAGGGTAAGCTGCCAAATCATGGCAGGGCTAATCTATAACTCAATCCACAATAAGAATAATAATCAAGAATGAACAAGTATGTGTCGTGGTCTGCAGCCCACTAGCATAGATGTCCGATAAGACTCTAAGAAAGTAACAAGAGTCTAAAAATGAATCAGGAAACATGATATCTCATGATGAGGTATGAAAGCACGAGCTGATAATAAATGCAATATGATACCTGAATCCCGTAAGCGTATCATCCTATCCGCCATCCAGAACTAATAGCTAACTCCATGCACTCACTAAACCTGAAGAGATCATCAGGTCCTCAGGGGACATAGCAAGATACATAAAAACATGCCTATCTCGCAGTTTATCATGCAATAAAAAAAATATAGGAAATAAACGGAAAAAGACCAATCAGCACGAAAATACGACTATACACGACTGGAAGAACCACTACGCCTAAACGAACTGCTGGAGAAGAACAAGAGAACACGATATCACGATGTCAATGGATAACCAATCGAATACTCAAACCCTCGCCCCTAGTGTGGACTCGCAGGTTTGAACAACTACTAGCCCTCGCCCCTAGTGTGGACTTGCAGGCTAGCATCACCCTCGCCCCTAGTGTGGACTCGCAGGTGTGAACCATATACTACTAACCCTCGTCCCTAATGTGGACTCGCAGGTTAGCATCACCCTCGTCCCTAGTGTGGACTCGCAGGTGTGGACAAATAACTACTAACCCTCGTCCCCAATATGGACTCGCAGGTTAGCTTAACTACTAACCCTCGTCCCTAATGTGGACTCGCAGGCTAGCATCAAGATTTGAAGACAAGGAGGTAAAGCAGTTCCGATATGACTTATTCATCCTATGACACGATGCGACTCAGTCCAAGTACAAGTGATGACACGACATGACCCAATCACGATACACAAGGAAACCAATCCAAGGTGAACTACAAAATTAACTATGGACAAGAACTATATATATACGTATATCCGATATGAACTACAAAGCCAATTATAAACAAGACTATATATATACTAGAAGGCATGATATACAAATCACATATAATAATCAACTAGTAAAACTGTATAATAATATAAATATGCATGTAAATAAACTGTAGAAGGAGGCAAGGTATCTTGCCTGGGGGTTGCACGAAGAACCAACAATGTAACTCCAATCAATAAGTCAGAAAGTCCAAGTCATCACAACTGTCTCAGAAAGCTGAAATAAACATTACCAATGTTCTCATAATAGTCAAATTAGCTAGGATTGCCTATCCTTAAGTCCAATTCTGGACACAGGGGCAAAACGGTAATTTCGGACAAAAATGACGTCCTCCGTTGGACCCGCTTTGCACCGAAAAGCGTGCCAGAGTCAAAGGTCTCTAAAGTCATCAAACTACATGTCTACGGATCCGGTTTTCCGATACGAACCCAACGTATGTCCAATTTTGGATTCCGGTGGACCGTGCACAAAATCACCCGTTGAGTCGGACCGTGGGGCCCGCGAAACGACGATCTGATCAACTATCTCAGAATCGGACCAAACTTGGCGTACAGGACCAGAAAAACGATACGGTCCTGTTGGCGCAAGTTTCGTCTCGATCTGACGAGCGTGCACAATGTAATTGGAAAACTTTCACAGAGGCCGATACGGTGAATTTCGACGGATACGGATCAAATTTGTCGCGCACACGCAACCAATTTGAATTCCCTCAAAGCCCACACGACCACGAAGCTGTTACGCACCTTTCGTTGCTTTCAGTTCGCGACCACGTTGCCCGGATTGGCTGGACGCACGTCGTATCGGAGGTTTTTCTAAAAATAATTCTGTTTTTGAAGATGGTTTTCTTTGGTTTTCAAGATTCGTTTTCCTGGCATACATATGATGAAATCAAAAACTACGAGAAGTGTTTTAATTCCGTATAGGTTGTCTATAATCCTATTCAGAGAGATTTCGAAAATAATGAATATCCTGTCACAGAATCGCCTTCTAATCTAGGGGTTTGGTCGACAAAACTGTCCTGTTTTAAACAGGTTTTTCGGCCACTTTGGCCTCGATTCTCGTCGCGTACACAGCGAAATAAAACTTCCTACTTGAAGGTAAGTAAAGTCGTATAGGTTGTAGTCGTACCTGAGAAAACGGCTCGAGAAATGGTTGTGCGATGACGTCGTGATCGCGACGCGAAGGCTGCTATCCTGCTGCTACTGTCGTTGTTCTGTATTCAGGTGCGCGCGCGCGCGCGCACGGCCGTGGCCGCCGGCGATGGCCTCGCGGTGGCGCGCGGAGGCTGAGGCAGGGTCGCCCAAGGCTTGGAGGGGTACGCCGTAATTTTGTGTAGGGTTTTTGAGGGGTTTACTTCTCCTTCTCTCTGTCGATCTCCGCATAAATATATGCTGTGATTATCCCGAGCGTCGAGAGGCTCGGTTGGGCCTGGGCTGGGAACGCTACTGCTGGGTTCGGGTTTAGTTGGTCTTTCACATGGCCTGTGGCCCATGCTGTTTTAGGCTGGGCTGGCCAGTTTGATTTCGTTTATTATTTCTACAGTTTAATTATATATACATATATACGTATATATATATACGCTCACGTATTTATACGTATACATACATGCCTATATATATACATAAACATACACACCTATATAATATACATTTATATATATCTACAAATACACACATACGTAATATATTTATATATACATACACACATTTATATATCCTATATTTATATACACGTATATATATATATTTACACACATCCATATACATATATACCTCATATATTTTTATACCAATAAATACTCAAGTAACAAATAATAATATCTAATAGCAATAATATATTAATTTAATCACCACAGAGTAATAAAATAATACTAAAATAATTAAATGGTGGTTTGGTGAATCTATACTATTCACCTTTGTCTGGGTCCAAAAAATTGTACAAACATTGTAAAACAATATTTAATAATAAAATACCAGTTTTGTACAAATATTCAAATAGTTAAAAATGTACCTCAATACCTAAAATAATTTAGGGAATATTTGTACACACATAAAATATGACTACATGGCCGTCCCTGGTCTCACTGCATACCCACATAGTCTTGGATTCGGTTCGGGCTCAGCTCGGGCTAAATCGACACAAACGGGCCTCCTACAAGTCAATAAATATAATAATAATTAATTAAACTTATTTATAATGGTCATGCTATAACTTGGCCTGGTTTTCCTAGTTAGGACACTCATATGGCTCGGCATTCCCCTACCATAGCTAAACACTAGTCAAAGCAGGCCACTGCACTATACGTACCATGATTCCTAGTCGTCTGGTACTTCAAAACTCAGCCATGGCTAAAATCGTCTACCGTAAAAACTAACTAAATAATTATTTATAAAAAATTCTAAAATCACTATTTAAATCAAATAAATAATAAAAAAATATTTCAAAAATTTCGGTAAGGGAGGCTACAAATCTAACCACCTTAAAAATAATTTTGTCCTCGAAATTCTGATTCATAATTATATCTTAAAATTTTAAAGTCCACGATTACCTTAATCTCCTCAATTTAATTCCTCAAAAATATTCTATAACCTTCTCTAGTCATTTCGTAACTACGAAACTTCGAGGACTTCTACCTACCTTTGGTCACACTACTCCTCAAAATACGGTCACTAAAGTCTTATGGTCTTCTAACTAGTTGCTAACAATTCTACAGGCAGATATCTAAGCATATGGCATCTATACTCCCTCATATCTATAAACAACCAAATATTCAATAGTCAAGCAATATTACGCTATAATTTAAGAATTTCTAATGAATCCTAGACAACACGATCATTCGTCACCTCGGAATAGGAAGGGACGAGAATCAATGGTACAAGAAGGCAAAGGAGAATAATTGAGAACGAATACGAAGTTTCAAAGATGGTAGAGAAATTTCTAGGAGAATTTTCAAGGCAGAGTGGATTGAGATTTCTAAGGTTTAGTCAGTTACGCGGGCTCGTATCAGTACAGTTACGTAACCGATACGAAATGCTCTGACCCGCAGGGGCCACCAAAAAAACTCTTGTCACGACCCGCACCCACTTTTCGGATACGAAGCGTGTCCAAGCCCATCCTACGCTGCAGTGTCGGCGGTAGTACGCTGTCTATACTCAAGTTAATTTTGAAGAGATCATCAGCTCCTCAGAGGACTAGCAAGATACATAAAAACGAGCCCTTCTAACAGTTTATTATGCATGGGGAAAAATACAGAATAAATAAGTAAAATCGAGCAGTGAAATAAAGCACGAATCTATACACTGTCTACACATGAACTGCTGGAGAAGGACAAGAGGACACGATATCACGAGGTCAACGGATAGCCAAATCGAATACTCAAACCCTCGTCCCTAATATGGACTCGCAGGTTTGAACAACTACTAACCCTCACCCCTAGTGTGGACTCGCAGGTTAGCATATACTACTAACCCTCGTCCCTAGTGTGGACTCACAGGCTAGCATCACCCTCGTCCCTAGTGTGGACTCGCGGGTGTGGACCAATAACTACTAACCCTCGTTCCTAGTGTGGACTCGCAGGTTAGCTTAAGACACGGATAACTACTAACCCTCGTCCCTAGTGTGGACTCGCAGGTTAGCTTCACGGTTTCAAGACACGGAGGAAAAAGTAGTTCGGTTCATGACTCACGACACGACTCAATCAAGGCTCAAATGAATACGTCCAATAAGATACAAAGCTAACTGTGAACGGTCTATATAGCAATAATACAAGTATATAAACAGGATATGAAAGATACATGGCAACAATATGAGAAAAACTGTTAAGTTCGCGTGTATCACCAAAAGTCGGTTGTCTGGTGGTAATATTAAGCCATAGTGTATTTATATATGTATCAGTCATAGAAATCCTATACTAACATATTGTTCAGTCGGCAAACCAATAGAATTATTCAGTCCAGTGAGTTTGAGTGTGTCATAAGCTGTGTGAGGACAGTAGGCCATCTATATTGGGGTCTGATTTTGAATTACATGTTTCTAATATGAGGGGTGTGTCTGGGTTTGGATGTAACTGTCCCATTAATCTGATTTTGAATTACATGTACCAGCCAGACACTGTCCCTATAGCTATTCGACTGGCGAGGTAGAAATTTATGTACGATATTTGCTATAAGAAATTTGCATTAATCTATGGTACGACATCATGATCAGGACATAGTCCCTGCAGCCATTCGACTGGCGAGACAGAAACTATGTAGCCGTAGATAAAGTTGACTGTCCTCCGACCCCCATCCCTCGGCAATGATGATACGACAACCTATCACTACATCTTTTAGTAGTAGATAATGTCTTAG
Source organism: Iris pallida (assembly GCA_029216955.1). Classification (NCBI taxonomy): domain Eukaryota; kingdom Viridiplantae; phylum Streptophyta; class Magnoliopsida; order Asparagales; family Iridaceae; genus Iris; species Iris pallida. The sequence goes on from JANAVB010021198.1 coordinate 4,548,396, forward strand.
TATTACATTTTGTGTGTTCATCTTATTGATTCTGTTACATCCTTCAGATACTAGATTCGATAAGAACATATACTACACCATATGTACAGAACATAGATAATTCACACTAATGTATGCTAGAATAAATTTTTGGTTGTGTTCTGAGTCATCCGTTCTCATACTTGTCAAAAAATCGAATATAACCTTTTTATCGGCCATTCGACTGGCGAGGCAGAAATCTATGTACGACATTTGCTATAAGAAATTTGCATTAATCTATGGTACGACATCGTGATCAGGACATAGTCCCTGCAGCCATTCGACTGGCGAGGCAGAAACTATATAGCCGTAGATAAAGTTGACTGTCCTCCGACCCCCATCCCTCGGCAATGATGATACGACAACCTATCACTATATCTTTTAGTAGTAGATAAGGTCTTAGTATTACATTTTGTGGGTTCATCTTATTGATTCGGTTACATCCTTCAGATACTAGATTCGATAAGAATATATACTACACCATATGTACAAAACATAGATGATTCACACTAATGTATGCTAGAATGAATTTTGGGTTGTGTTCTGAGCCATTCGTCCCCACACTTGGCAATTAAGCATGTTAAATATATCATTGAAAAATATAAAACTTGTGGTCATTACTGCAGAAAGTGCAGACCGACATGAACTAACACACAAAAGGAGGGGATCAAAGCTGTAACAAGTAAAGTTATGTTTTGGATGTTGTACTCTTGTAAGCTCTTTGTTCACAAAGCAAGATATAATGAATACAGAACAAGTATCGAGTTTATAACTCTTGTAAGCTCTATACTTGAGTTACGAACTCGATACTTGTTCTGTATTCTTTAATTATAGCTTATTTTGTGAACAAAGAGTTTACAAGAGTTTTTTTTTCAAAGCACAACTTTACTTGTTCTAGCTTTGAGCCCCTCATTTTCGTGCATCAGTTCATGTCGGTCTTCACTTTCTGTAGTAATTATCTTAAAATGGATATGAATTACTATCTGCAGAACCGTTTGTGGATGTACAATCGTCGTCTTGATGAATTACTATATGTGTCAATCTTTGCAGAATTATCTTAAAATAGATATGAATTACTATCTGCAGAACCGTTTGTGGATGTACAATCGTCATCCTGATGACATATACGGTGTGCAGGATGAATTTATACAGGGTGTGCAACAGTTCCTGCAGTTTGCCAAGGCGTTCCCTCAGTACATGGACCGTACAAAAATTAAGTGTCCATGTGTGAGATGTCGCAACTTAAAATATCATTCGAAAGTGGATGTGACATATCATTTTTATTTTTGGGATTTCATGCCAAATTATTATCAGTGGACCGCACACGGAGAACTTGTGCCTTTAGCATCCGTACCGGAGCCTTATGTGGAGCCTTATGTAGATGTCGACGAGCATGCTGATTATGACCAAGGGTGGACGAACATAGTTTTCGATGCTGCGGGGCCTAGTTTCGATTCGAACAATCAATATGCAGCTGAGGAGGCACCGAATGCCGATGCTGCAAAGTTTATGGAGTTGCTGGAGAATGCAAGGACTCCTTTATATCCTGGTTGTGATGACCATTCACCGTTGGAGGTGATTACAATATTGTTGAGCATAAAATCAGATTTCAACATGTCTCAAGAATGCTACAACCGAATCCTGGAGTTAATTAAGATATATTGCCGGAGGGTGGCAAGTTACCTAAAGACTTCTACCGATCCAAGAGAATGGTGAGATCGCTCTGGATGGGGCATAAAAAAATTGATGCATGTCGCAACGGATGCATGTTGTAATATAAGGACGACAAGGATGAAGACGTCTGCAGATTTTGTGGTGCTGATCGCTTCAAGGCAACTAGTACATCAATGACTTCTGGTGCACGCAAGCCAACAGATTCGATGCACTATTTGTCTTTGACGCCGCGGTTGCAGAGGTTGTTTATGGCAAAGGAGACAGCTGATAATATGAGTTGGCACAAGCGGAAACAAATAGATGGAGTATTGGATCATCCATCCGATGGGGAAGCATAGAAGCACTTTGATCGTGTGTATCCCGATTTTGCTTCAGAGTCGCGTAATATCAGATTGGGGCTTTCCTCCGACGATTTTACCCCAATTGGACTTTCGGGCTCACAATATTCTTGTTAGCCTATGATTGTTACTCCGTACAATATGAAGACTCGTTATATGTTCCTAACTGTTATTATTCCAGGTCCGAAGAACCCGAATAGGAACATTGATGTGTACTTACAGCCCTTGGTAGATGAGCTGAATCAGTTGTGGGAAGTAGGTGCAACCACATATGATGTTTCCAGAAAGCAGAACTTTCAAATGAGGGCCGCACTAATGTGGACCATCAATGATTTTTCGGCCTATGGAATGTTATCGGGTTGGAGCACCTATGGTCGTCTCGCATGTCCATATTGCATGGATCACACTAAGGCTTTCCATTTGAAATATGGAGGAAAACCGTGCTTCTTCGATTGTCATCGACAGTTCCTGCCAAAGGATCATCCGTACAGGAGGAATGGGAAGGCTTTTCGTACTAGCGTGGTAGAGAAGTCCAGTCCACCGCCACGGTGGTCCGGGGACACGATATGGGAGGAAGTTAAAGAATTGTCAAGTGTTATTGAAGAGCCTACATCGGGGTACAAGTGTGATGGATTTGGCCGCGCTCACAACTGGACGAAGAGAAGTTTATTCTGGGACCTGCCATATTGGAGTGACCATCTGCTCAGACATAACCTGGATGTCATGCATATCGAGAAGAATGTATTTGACAATATAATAAATACTGTGATGGACGTAAAGGGGAAGATGAAAGATAATCCCAAGGCGAGGTTGGACTTAGAAGAAATATGCAGACGTCCAGAGTTGCATTTGATAAAGGAAGGCAGTGGGAAGTATAAGCAGCCCAAGGCCATTTTCTCACTGGACAAGGAGGACAAAGGTAAACTTTGTAGGTGGATCCAGGGCCTAAAATTTCCAGACGGGTACGTATCGAATTTGAGAAGATATGTTGACCCGAAGGAGAACAAACTACAGGGTATGAAGAGCCACGACTGTCACATTTTTATGGAGAGGTTAATCCCGATTGCATTTCGGGAATTCTTACCTCAGGTCGTTTGGGATCCACTGACAGAGCTTAGCATATTCTTCAGAGATCTTTGTTCTACTAAGTTGCTCGTCGATCGGCTTAAAAAGCAGAAGAAGGACATTGCAGTAATATTGTGCAAGCTTGAGAGGGTGTTCCCTCCTAGATTCTTCGACTCTATGGAGCATTTGCCAATTCATCTTTTCTATGAGGCACGTGTTGGTGGGCCCGTCGGTTATCGGTAAATGTACCCGTTCGAGCTCCATCTAAACCACCTGAAGAAAAAGTTGAAAAATAAGGCACGGGTCGAGGGTTCTATTTGTGAAGCCTATGTCCTTGAGGAGATTATAAACTTTTGTTCAATATATTTCAAGCCTCATATTGCTACAAATAGAACAAGAGCTCCGAGGAATGACGATGGAGATCTAGAATATAATGATGCATTATTGAAAGTCTTCAATGTTCTTGGAAAGCCTTCTGGGAAACTGAAAAAGAAATATTTGAATGATGAGGAACTAAGGGCTGCCCAGTTATATATATTACTCAACTGCGATGAGGATGAAGTGGAAATGCTAGAGTGGTAAGTGAAAATCTTCAACGTTCAAGTCATCTATTTGTTGATTACGTTATTATAATTTAACGAGTGTATCCCGATATTTATTGGTTTTCAGCAAATTTAATGATGAGGTGAGGTCAAGTAGACTATACATTGTAGATGAAGAAGTAGAAGAAGAAATGAGACTTCATTTCCCGTCTTAGTTGAATGCATATGTACGTAAGAAGCTAGTTAGAATCTTCCTCCATTTGTATTTGCACAAGAAATAACTTAACATTGAACTTAATTTTGTATCTTCTCATGTTTAGGTCGATCGTCCGGACGTCACCCTTGAGAATGAATCTATTAGAACTCTTGCCAAGGGATCAATTTATGCCGTCAAAATATGGCCAAGTTATTGCGTGAATGGGTTTAAGTTCAAGTCAACAAATGCTCCCATCAGAGATAGCTTCCTGGATCTTGATTCCACAAAAAATAGTTGCTTGTGTATCAAATCTACAAACTACAAAGATGTCACTCCAGGCAATGATTTCTATGGCGTCTTACGGGAGATTGTGGAATTGACGTACAACCATGGCATAGAGCCTGCCAAGATCGTGTTGTTCAAAGTTGATTGGTTCGATCCGATACAAGATCAAGGATGGAAAATTGACAAGCATGGTCTTATGGATATTAACTACCGTCGTCGATACCAAGTATACGAACATTTATCCTAGCAAGTCAAGCTCAACTCGTATATTTTACAACATATCCTAGATGGGAAACAACGAGGTACGACTGGTGGGCAGTATGCAAGAATAAAGCCAAAAATACCTACGACGTCGACGAAGTGGCTTATCAGGAGGACGAGCTGCCTCTTGTACCAAATACAGTTGATGTTGACTCAGCAGAAGTTCTCCATTTTATATCTACTTGTGTAGAAGAGGTACAAGTATCCGAAGGGGAAGACGAAGGAGATGCTAGTGAAGATAAGGAGGAAGAGTATGAGGATGAGGATGAGGAGGAGGAGGCAAACGAAGAAGATGAATTTTCAGAGGATGATTGAGAAACTGTGATTTTAATGTATTCATATTTCTGTAATCTTAAATTATGAACTGTGATCATTTCTATCAGTATTCAGATTTTTGTAAACTTAAATTATGAACTCCAATGTATGCAAATATTTTTAAATTGTCATTGTATTTATTTATATTTTTAATCATATGTTATTATCAGCATGGCAAGACGACGCGGAGGCATAGCAGGACGATGCGGAGATAGGTCAGGATGAGCCGTGTCCTTAGGTGGACAGAGAGCTCTGTTACTAAAGGATGGCTCCGGACCATCGTCTGACCCGAGCACTCCATTGTATCATACGGTTGCAGGTCCGGGTGGCAGTACACCTGGGACGAGCAGTTCCAGGCTTGCTGATACTCCTTCCCCTAGCCTTCCTATTGCTGACGGCAGCATGGCAGGTGGGGAGTAGGTGGAGGAGGTAGACCCTACTCCCGCCCGTGCGGATCCATACCAGAGCGACCCTCCATGCGCACCTCAGGACGAGACGAGGATGGAGATTTGGGCCGACGGTCCTACGAAGTAAGTTAAATGTATATATATATATATATATATATATATATATATATATATATATATATATATATATATACATACATGCATAATATATATATATATATATATATATATATATATATATATTTATATATATTATGCATGTATGTATATATATATATATATATATATATATATATATATATATATTTTCATGAATATAATTATCGTTGTATATAGATATCGTCCCTCGTCGGTACAGAGAGCGTTGGGCTCCTTTCTGAGGTCCAACTATGGGGGTCCGAGGATCAACTACTCAGATGCCTCGGAAGAGAGAAAGGCATTCTGGTTTGCCCACTTCAAGGTAATTAAAGATAGTTAATTTAGAATGATTAATATAATTTTAAGCATTTTTTAGAACTTATTATTTTAATTTGTAATTCTTGTAGAGGACTTATTTTTATCCACCACACCGGACCAAGCAGATTGAGAGGCAGTTTTCTGTCGTCGTCGCCAAGCTGATTCGTGATGCAATTGATGATCAGAAAGCTCGTCAGTGCTCCGAAAAGCCGATTGCTGGTTGGATCACGCCTGACCAGTGGACACGATGAGGGCTCGATTTAAGGATCCCCGGTACAGAGAGCGGTCGAAGAAGGCGAAGGCGGCTAGGACGAGGGCCGAAAAGTGGTATGGTGGATCGATTCCTATGACGGAGCATTTCCGTCGTCTGGTATGTAATTTATTACAATATATAAGATTTTATTGATAGTAGGAGTATATAATTTTTTATTTTACTAAAGAATAAAATATAACAAACATGCAGGTACAAAGGGGTGAGGACGCAAACATGGTGACCGTCTTCCTGGCCACCCATCGGAAGGACGGGAAGCTCATCGACGACCGGGCTACTCAGAGCTATGTAAGTACTAATTTAGATTTCGTTAACTTGAAGAATATACAGATAACCATATAGTTAATAATAATTAAATACTTTAGACGTTTATTAGGCTAATTTAGGTAAGTACTAATTTATAGAGATGCACAATGATTTCTAGGATGAGTTTATTAGGCTACGTGAGCGTGCGAGTGCTAGTGCACCTGCAGAGGAAGGGGTTGGTACATCGCAGTCCTCTTCGCCTCAGTCGGAGGACGAGCTCTAGAAGACTGTCGTTGGTGGTCTTTATAGAGGTACATACTACGGTACGGGGTCCTATGACATATTTGTTGTGATGCAGGCATCCAGGGCTCCCTCTGCCAGTGCGCATTCACAGCCCTCACAGGTCGAGTCATCCCGAGTCGAGGATACCATTGTCCGCCAGATTGCTGAGCTACGCGACGATATACTGAGAAAGATTTTTGAGCAGCCAGGGTCTCAGGCGCAAGGGGACGCTGCATCGGTCACTGCACGCTTTGACGAGCTCGAGCGCACCGTGAGGGACGTACAGGGGACGCATGAGTCTATTCACGGCACCGTTACTAGGATAGCGGCTTGCATGGAGCAATGCAGCGCCAGACTGCTAGTCCTAGAGGAGACGCGGACGTACCCATCTCCAGCGGTTACACTACCTCCTTCTCCAGCGGTTACACTGCCTCCTTCTACAGCGGTTGTATTGCCTCCTCCTTCATCGTCGTCGGCGGTTCTTACACCGGAGCAGTATGCTTACCTTCTTTCCATGAGCGGTGATGCTCCTCCTGATCAACCGTAGTCGATATATATATATATATATATATATATATATATATATATATATATATATATATATATATATATATAGTTGTGTGATGGCCCATTGTTGGGTCTTTTATGTGTTTCTACATATATTGTTATTGTGTTTCATTATGTTTGACACTGTTGTTGAAATTTTTTATATATCTGTGTTGAGTGATGTGATTGTATTTCATATGTGTTCGTGATTGTGTTCGTGATTGTGTTTCATATGTATTCATGATTCTGTTTCGTATGTGTTTTATATGTGTTTCATATTGTTTGATACTTTGTGTTCTTGATGCTCCTCCTGATCAGTCGGTGTTGAGTGGAATGTTCCACCAAAGGGGTCAGCGAATCCAGGAAAATGCTGCTGTAGGTGCTGCTGTAGGTGCTGCTACAAATGCTGTTGTAGGTGCTGCTGCAAATGCTGTATTTTTTTAAATTCTTTACCAAATTTAGCGACGTTTAGCGACGTCCAGCGACGAATATACACGTCGCTAATTAAGTATCGGAACGTCGCTAAATATGTGTCACCACGTCGCTGATCGTCACTAATTGTCGCTAACTAGGACGTCGCTATGTGTCGGTAATAAAGCGACGTATCAACGTCACAGAACGTCGCCAATTTGCTGACATGCCAGGTCAGCATAGATGTATGGAACGTCGCTAAACGTCACTAGCCGATGTCGGCAAACGCAGTCATTGTACGTCGCTTGTAGTCGCTGAATTAGCGACGCGAATGCGTCGCTAATTATCGTCGCAATAGCAACGTATTGTGACGTCCTGGTGTTTAGCGACTAGGTAAATCGCGACTACGTCGAAACGTCGCTAAATACGTCGCCAATTGGATTTAGCGACGTATTTGCCCTATTTAGCGACGTCCTCTGGTGTTGCTGATTTGACAGATTTTAGTAGTGCGATAACCCCAATGGCTATGGCCGATAATGCTTACTATACCAACCTCATCTTGGGGACCATTCGCCATGCTCTAAAGCGCGGTATAGAGGGTGTCCTACAACATGACCAAATGCTTAGAAGGGCCCGGTCTGCAGTAAGAGCCCAGCTAGTGGCATTGCGTGAATATCAGGGGTATGAGATGAAAGCTATACGATAGAGGCACTTCTGACAGAATTAGAAGCCACCATCTCAGAGCTTCAAGGTCTTGAGGGCAGCATTTCGTCTCTAGCGGACGCAAAATTAGACAAAATGGTCGTTGCACTTTCCCAGCACGAACGGAGGTGTCAGGATCTGACTAACAGGCTTGCCGAGGTTGAAACAAAGATTGAAGAGGCGAGTGATGCCGAAGAAGTTCAAGTCTGCATCGAACAACCTTGGAGGAACAGTGCGGGACCCTCTGGAAACATATTCGGCAGCTAGAAGAGATGTTGGCCTTCGCCGATAGTGGAAAAGTCAAAAGACCAGCAAGAGGTCCTTCGCCAACGATTTGAGACCCTAGCAGGAGAGGGAAAGCATTGGCGTTCGTCGAACAGAGCTAGACCTCGCATGACAGGACCTGTCCCAGCTCGAGGATGAGACCGTCGGCGACAAGAGGCAGAGCATCGAGCCAAAGAGTTGGTCGGGCCCCAGGTTGCCCATTTGAGGAGTCGACTGGAAGAACTCATGCATCGGTCATCGCAATGTTAATGCCTTTCGTCTTTTCGTTCCTTACTTTTGGCTTTTGTAGTGAAGAAAGACAAACTTTTCCTTTTCATGAATGAATAATTTAAGTTTTGCTTCTTTACTTGTCTATCTACTGTGAACATTTTGTACAGTAATGAGAATTCCCTCAGAGGTAGGCATAACATGATGGGATGGAGCTAACTCCACTGGGGATAGGGTGTTTACTCAGAGGTAATATGGACATGGTAAACACCGAATTTTTATGCTTGAATATTCCTTGCTCACAGGTTATATGGACATGGTAAGGATAGATTCCACGTATGTATAGAACAACTCAGAGGTAGTATGAACATGAAATGTTCTATAGATAATTATGACACCACGGAGTTTGTAATGGAAGAAATGTCTACTCAGAGGTAATATGGACGTGGCAGGCATGAACTTCGTTAGGGTATAGAAAATAACTCAGAGGTAATATGGACGTAGAATGTTCTACAGATAATTATGACAACATGAGGTTTGTCATGTAAGAAATGTCCACTCAGAGGTAATATGGATATGGTAGTCATGAACTTCGTTAGGGTAGAGAAAAATAACTCAGAGGTAATATGGACGTGAAATATTTTCTAATGGGGAAATAAGAAAGGGATGAATTCGTTAATAGAACTCATGAACACCCACGGGGGATGTGAAAATATATGCCGATTTATACCTCAGACATGATACTTCTTTAGGAATTTACCATTGATCGACATTATTAGCAAATTGTCGTAAGGTTTAGCTAGTCGGTATGCACCATTGGATTAGACTGTCTCTATGACAAACGGTCCTTCCCACTTGGGCTCAAACTTTCCAACCGTCTTGTGAGTCATCACCATTGGTCTTCGAACTGATAAGACGAGGTCACCCACTTGGAATGTTCTTTCCCGGACCTTTTTGTTGAAAGATCCAGAAATTCGAGCTTGATAGAGTTCGATACGTTGTTGAGCCAATAGGCGCCTCTCGTCCAACGCTTCCAACTCCTGTAGCCGACGAAGTTGATTGTCTGCATCTGTCAGCTAGTTGGTGATAGCTATCCTTAGAGATGGAATCTAGATCTCAAGAGGGAGTACCGCCTCACTTTTGTAGACAAGCAAGAATGGCGTTTTGCTAGTGGGTGTTCGAACGGTTGTACGGTAAGCCCATAGACACTCGCCGAGTTTCTTATTCCAGTCGCGCTTGTTGGAAGACACGACTTTCTTGAGCAGCTTAACAATCGTCTTGTTGAATGCTTCGGCTAGTCCATTTGCTGCAAGATTGTAGACCGTTGATGCTACATTCTGTATCCGATTTTTATCACAGAGACGATGGAATGCATGGCTTACGAACTGGGGGCCATTCACTATAAGAAAAATGATATTTTTTGACGGTTTATTTCTTGACTGTCGTGCTAAACCGTTAAGAAAAGCCATTATCTTGACGGTTTTAGACATACATCAAGAAAATACTCTTTTTGTGTTATTTAAGAAAATTTGACTATAATACTTGACGATTTTAGCTGAACCGTTAAGAAAAACCATTTGATTTATTGATGGTTTGATTATAACCATCAAGTAATGCATGCGGGGGAAAATTCTCGCCCTGCTGCCATTTTAGTAATTTTGCTAAAAGTTTTTTTTGAGGATTTTATGTCACTACAAAAAAAGTGGTCTTTTGGGACAACCAAAAACCGTTCTTAAAAGAACTTTTACCGTCCTAAACATTATTTGGGACGGCAGTTGGGACGGATTCAAACGGTGCTATTAGGGTGGCGTGGCAAAAGCTTATGGGACGGATTTTGCCGTCCTACTTATTATTAAATGACGGATTGGAACCGTCATAATAATTTAGGATAATAGTCACAAAAGAATATAATTTACTTTTAGGACAGTTACAAAATCATCCCAAAAACTTATAACAACTGTCCCAATTATTTTAAAATTATTGTTTCCTTGTTCTGCATATAGAATGTACAATTAAAAGACATATATAACAAAAACAATATATAACTAACTATTTAAGTTCAAAAAAATATTGTAAACTCTAAAGTACATCAACAAAGATTAATTTCATTAAATGTTATATCCCATCGTTTATAAAATGAACTCAAAGCGCTTTACATTATTGGACGTCTTCCCATCATTTACAAAAATGAACTCAAAACGCTTTACATTATTAAGTGTTCATCTACCATCATTTACAAAATAAATCTAAAATTGTTTACATTATCAAGCATCATTTGCCATCATTTAAAAAAATGAACCCAAAATGCTTTTTCATTAAGCAAATCTTCCATCATTTGTAAAATCAACCCAAACTCTTTTGAAGGACTTGCAAATAAAAATAAAAAATAACTAGTTAACAAAAGACCATATATACATCAAGAATTTATGCAGAGTATATGAGAATACCATGAACCTGTGTGTACAATGTTTAGGCAGAAATTAAAAAACTTATGTATACAATTTATGGCAATGCATATGAGAATATCATGACCATACACACTACATTGTTTACAAATATGTTGTATAGAGATACGACAATTATAATTATCTTGCTTACTTTCTAGATTTTTGTTTGTTATAATCATCTACCAAGTAACTAGTGTGTAGATAAGCAGCATAGAAATTTCAGAAAGTAAGTAGGCATTGCTTTTGTAAGCAAGTAGTGACCTATGCATTTGTACTGCTGCAAATTAGCTGGTGTAGGTAGGGATGGGCCCAAACCCGGTAGGAATATGCAGCTTCCATGAATTCATCAACGATCGATAAATATTTCTCTCCTTCTAACCTTGGTTGTCTTAACCCCAAACTAAAAATATTTCTAGATGGGTGATATCCTAGTATTATATCTCCTTAATTTGAATACCAGTTAGCCAATAAAACAAAAAGTTCAACTGGACATGTAACTGTGATTACTCTACCAAATAATCACTGTTGCAGCTTAATAAAATATTGCTCTATCGGCCAGTATACTGGCTTGTCTGTTTCAATTACCTTTGTTTTATTTTGATTTTATCTATTTCTCAATTCTTAAATTTGTTCCAAAAATGTCCCAAAATAGACAATTTGCACTATTGACCAAAATTTTAGCCCAACAAATTTAACAGAGATTATGATAGAAGATGTGAATACTGATTCAATCTTTTGATCAAGATTAATTTCTGAATATCAAATACTCCTGGCTAGCAATGTTGTATATAATCTTGGTTTCTATAGGCTGTAAACTGACAACCATAGGAGTTGCATCAGTGCCAGTCTTTGCTGTTACTGTCTACAATATGTAGGAATTTGCCTCGGAGATTGATGTGATCATGTAGATCAGATACTGAAACAATTGCTATATATGTTGTAGATAATCCTTAAGCTAACATGGCTCACCCTTGCACGGGTTTGAGTTAGATTTTCCCTTCCCCAATAAAATGCTGAACAACCCTCTGTATAGGCATTTAATATATTTGTTACATCTTTTTATTTTTTGTTCCTAAGTTCTAACTTCTTAAAGTACATCATCTTTTAGCCATGTGAAGATCCTTCTGATGTTGGAAACCTAATTTCTTATTTTCTTTGTTCCTATTACCAATGTATATGACTTACAATACTCTACACCCTAATCCTTCTATATCCAATATCAGGTAATTATGTGTCTAACATACCTGTATGCATAAATTTCTGCACACATTGGTGTCACATCTCCAATACTTAACTAATACTGTATTTTTTTCCTTTTTCTACAATAGGCTGATTTACTATCTCAAACCTAAATACACTTAACACACACATGTATTTCCTTTACCCTTTAATGTGCTTTGACACCTAGCTATATGTCAATTAGACTCCATAAACCAATTTCCCCCAAACACGCACAGGTACAATCTAACTGATTTACCTATAGTTCCAATTTCTACCACAACAATTACTGCTCTACCTCTTGATCCTACCCATACAATCTGCAGGTTGTTCCTGCATCATGCACAGGAACTCCCCCCATGCTCTGCTGTTATTTATACTAGTCCCCTGTGCACTTTCTTGCTACTGCTATTAGCCGATACCCCACTGAACCTACACAGGTACTACTTCTCTATAACACACAAAATTACGTAGGCTCCTTACTACACACACACATATACCAGTTACTGAGACTCTCCATTGTGTCTGTACATCCCCCTACATGGGTAGGTGCACACCATTCCACTAAACTGTGTACATACCCCCCCTGTACACCTAGGTACCTGACAATTCCAACAGACTGATACCCTATTTGTTAGCGTTCAAAAAATTACTATGAGTATCCCCTACCCATCTGTGGTTATACTGATACTTACCTGCTGTAGTATTTCATTAACACACACAAATTTCTTCCCCTTCCTAAGCCTAGGTTCACAATTATACATACCTATATATGTATAAAGAGGAAGATCATAAGAAAAATGGATGGATGAAATAAAAAAGGAAGATCATAAGAAAAATAAAAATGGCATCAGAATATCAAATTGTTCCTATCAATCTCCTCATAAAATAAATAAAAAGTAGAAAGAGGAATTCTACTTTATCGGGAGAAGCTGTCGATCTGATTCTGAAGAGATGAAATCATCATTGTATTGTGCAACAAAGTGGTTTGACCTACCTGTTTGAGAAGCATGGTCATCTGGCAGCCTCATCAGCTCATTGTGCGTTCCATTGAGACTGGAACGGACTGAACTTCCCTTCTCTTTTCCAGCTTCTACAAATTTCCTTACTGTATCAACCTAAAACATTTGTTTTATATATCAAACTTTGGAAGTTAACCTGAACAAATAACAAAAGAAAAATAAAAGATGCATATACCAAAGATAACAATTATAGTCGAGAGACTAACCGGGGCTCGTAAAACTCATTACTTGAAGCTCTGTAAGTAGATACTTTACTATCCTTGCCATGTCTGAATGAAACAAACAAAACTAGAACAAAAAATATCAGAACACCTCCTTCCATGCATAATCAGACAAATTTTTTTTTTTTTTTTTTTGCAACTCATTTCAACAAACCACATAACATATAATTAAAATAAATATGATGAGTTATCTCAAAAAAGTGACTTTCGGAAAGAAAAAAAACAGATATGGAATGAAGAAAGTTGGTTGGTTACTTGAAAGAGGAAATACTACACACAGTAAGGACTCTAAAGAATCACCATTCTTCCCCACAGTCGCTTCAAATGTCTCTCCAGGAACAAGCTCAGGGACCATCATTATTCTTCCTCTTGAGTTGTAGCTGCACCATCATCATCATCGTCATCGTCGTCCAATCAAGCATGCTATGATGAAGTGGCCAGTGATCCTCCCCTCATACTTCTCTGCTCTCTTTCCCATGTCACCGCCCACAAAGCCTCCTGCCATTCTCTATTGCAGAGATCTGTTATCCATTTCTCAGAAGAATAAGAACAGAGGATGTGCTGCTCTCTATTCAGAAAAAGAGTTAATGTTCAATGAGTCAGGAATATATGGTAACAGAAAGACAAGGGGATATAATGTATTTATAGATACCAAAACTATGGGATAATTGAGGTTAAATGGATAGAAATAGCTTAAGGGTCAGTCAAGTTGGTACAGATATCATGCAAAAAAGATTTATATTGATTTGTATATGACAATGTTCAAATTGTTATTGCACCTGCCTAGTGCCGGACTTTAGATTTTTAGACCTGAGGCGAACCCTAAAAGTGGTGCCCTTAAAACTTAATGTTAATATTATATTATTTTTTTCTATCGATAATGATACAATAGTATTTTCAACACAAAATTCAAGAAATAAAACAATAAACAAAATTTAATATCCAAAATAATACATGTTATAATAAAATACTAATAAAACTGAAGTTGTTCCAAACCAAAAAAATAAAAGTGATGCTCTAGACAAATAAAAAAATCTAACAATATTTGGGGTAGTTCATAATGATAATAATAATAAAAAGGGCTACATTTTAATAACTTAAAGTATAATAGTAAAGTCTCTTATATTGTACCAAAAATTCAGAATTATATAAAGTAAAAATTTTGAGTACTAAATATTTATATTATTTTAATACATACATCTTTGCAGGTTGAAATCTACACAGATAATTGGATTCACACAATAGAAAACTAGAAATCTTTTTTAAAATATGCATAAAAGATGCGCTAGAGGTTCACAATTCGAATTTAGATTTCTCTTTGAGTCCCAGTGACTTCACCAAAACCTATGAGGGTTGAGGAGTAATTTATTATACTATTCCAATTAAGGGTACTGATTCAGAACATATAACAATAATTAGTAGAGCTTCTCCTAGCAAGAAGATTATGATAAAGATTAGAGGGTATTATTTTCACACCAGGTGATGCGCTGATTCTAAAACACATAGATGACGTTCTTAGCATTAGCAAGATCAGAGGGAACCATATATATATATATAATAATGGAGCATCTAGGGTTTCGGAACATGGAGCTTCTCCATGGAGAGGCAAGCCAGCCGACAGATGTTTTCCAAGACTCGGGTGATCAGGCCCCCCGCGACGAGGGGGGAGGGTGGACGACGGTGGAGCGCCGTCGACGGCCGACTCAACAAGCCAGAAGGGATCGTCATTGGGGAGGCAATACACATCAATAGAGACAAGGCGAGGGAAGAACCCTGCAGAACAGGCCGTAAGGACCCAACCGCCGTATGGTGAATCCTAGGCTGGAAGCGGGTACCAAGCCGCAGGGGGTTAACGACCATCAGGCAACGGGTGAAGGGAAGTCGACGACGGCTCCGCAAAGGTCAGTAAACACAACTCGCGCATATAATAGTCCCCATCAACCGCGGTCGGCGCTTATCTCCTGGGCAGAATTATGTAAACCTGCAGTGATTCAAGAAGAAGTAGAGTTACAATACGTCGAACCCCAGTTGATCGAAGGACGGAAGGTGGTGGAGATCACAGCAGATGACATAGAAGAGACTACGACGTATTGGAAGAATACTTTAATACTGTACGTGATGGGAAATAAACCCTATTACGGACAGTTGAGAGCATATGCATTAAGAGTATGGAGGCCTAAAGGGGAGTTGGAGATATTCTCACGAGAGAACGGATTCTACTTCATCAAGTTTGATTTAGCCGAAGACTTGGAGCGCGTCCTAGAGGGGGGGCCCGTGGACGTTCGATGGACGGCTTGTGGTGTTAAAGAGATGGTACCCCGAATCATGTTTTAAAAAGGACCGGCTATCGTCCGTTCCTATATGGATAAGACTTCCCTGGCCATCCCCTCAACTTTGGAGCACGCCAGCCATCATGAAGATTACTAGCATGGTGGGAAAGCCCCTGCGTACTGACATCCTCACAGCCAAAAGAAAGAGGCTATCCTATGCGCGCGTGTTTGTCGAAATAGAAGCTGGTAATGAACTGCCAAGACAGGTAGAGCTTATTCTGCCAAACGGAGAGATCAGGTGGCAGTCCGTCGAATACGAGTGGGTGCCACCATCATGTACGAAGTGTAGGTGTTTTGGGCATGTCATAACCCACTGCCAAGAACGGAAGATCCAAGGGGAAGAGGATTCGTCGACTAACACCACCCCGTTAGAGGAAGACGGAGAATCCAGAGATGCTAGTCACGAAGCACGGAGGCAGGAGATGGACGGAAAAGAGGTGATGGAAGCGGATACAGTAGAATTAGCACAGAGAATAAACGAATCCATTGGGGGACAGGGGGATTCATTGTTAGGGAAGCGATCAGTACCGGAGACAGAAGATAACGATGGGGGCAATCTTCAGTTATCACTATGGGAGAACAGACCAACCAATGGAGATCTGCAGGAAGGGCCGAATAACTTGGCTATGGTTAGCCTGAATTCATCATGTAGTATGCGGGACGACAATTCGGGAGGAAGGGCTGCTAAAGCGGTTCGACTTCATGGTGATGGCATTACAGACCAAACTAGCCACGACGCATATGGAGACGTTCCAGAGGATAACATCGCAAGCACATGGGATCTTTCAACTGACAATCCGCTATGGCATGCCCGATTGCAGAGACATAACCAGGATAGAACCAAAGAGAATGCGCGGGACTCTGAAGAGATGACTGACACGACTCAATCTACTCGTCCTAGAGAGAGTCTTCGTAACTCGAAGGACGGACAAATCCCTCAGTAATGACAGTTCTAACCTTGAATGTCAGGGGGGCTAACTCGGTGGAAAGGTGGAAGGAAATTCAGCAGAGAATCTGGCGCACCAAGGCTTCGATAGTGGCTATTCTAAAAAGCAAAATTAAGTCGATGGATAGGCTTAAGTAGAGAACTCCTACCAATTGGGAGTGTGCACATAACCTTCTTCCTGGAGGTACGGCACGGATATGGGTTATGTGGGATGCTCGTGAATGGACGGGCAGCATCCGATACTCCTCGGATCAGATTATCGTCCTCAACTTCATCAACAAAGGTGGACTCGAAGTCACCTTCGGGGCTGTTTATGGTCATAACGACAGGCGTCTTCGCGGTCGATTGTGGGAAGACATCATCAAAATTTCTACTGAATTACAGAATCAATCACCATTACTCATTAGTGGGGATTTTAACGCCGTTCTTGCAGGCCATGAGAAAGTTGGAGGACGACCAGTGCCACCTAATATCCTGGCAGATTTTCAGAATTGCTTAACCGGGTCAGGACTTGTATGTATGGAAAGAATGGGGCAAATCTGGACTTGGAACAATAGTTCAATCCTCAACAGGGTCCAGTGCCAATTGGATAGAGCTCTATGTAATGTGCTTTGGCTTGAAAAGTTCCCCAATGCCAGGGCAGAGGGTCTTCATAGGGGAACTAGCGATCATGCTCCCATTTTCATCCGGTTGGTACCTCTGCTTAAATCAGGGAGAAGACCTTTTAGGTACTCGAATGCATGGAATTCAGTTGATGGCTATAGCGAGGCGGTGGGCAGAGGCCTCCAACTTGACATCACGGGTACACCTCAGTTCAGGATCATCCGTAAACTTAAGCAGGTTAAACAGGAACTCCGGTCGTGGAACAAACGACGACCATCCCAGTCGTTAGAAGAGAAGATCCAGCATCTTCAGGAAGTGCAAGAACAAATCAAAGAATCCCCGTTTGATTCAGATTTGGCGCGTCGAGATGCGGGATTGCAAGATGATGTTCGCAGGCTCCGATTCCAGGAGGAAGTCCACCTGAAGCAACGAGCTAAATGCTCCTGGCTTCAAGATGGAGATCGGTGTACAAGGTTCTTTCATGCAACAGTTAAAGCTCGGCAAAGCAGGAACTCGTTGGCTACACTGATTGATGCGAATGGCAATCGGCTAGAGCAGGCCGATCGCAGCAAGGAGCTGGCGGTCGAGTATTTCAGAAACCTATACACAGTGCCGGAAGAGGAGGAAGCTATCCCTGAGATTATTTGCAAAAGAGTTGTCACTGAAGCAGGTAATGCTGGTCTCAGGAGGAAGGTTCGGATGGAAGAAATTGAACACGTCATCAAATGTGCTGATCCGAATAAGTCCCCTGGTCCAGATGGGTTCAACGCTGCTTTCTTTAAACAACACTGGCATCAACTGAAGGAGTTATTGCTCCATGTAGTGGATGATTTCTTTGCAACATGACGCCTCGTCAGAGAACTGAACCATACGTTCCTCGTCCTCATTCCCAAAAAAGAAGGAGCGATCGAGTTGGAAGATTTTAGGCCTATAGCTTGTTGTAATTTTATTTATAAAATTATAACTCACATTATGTGCGACAGGATGCAGGAAATTATGAAGAGTCTCATCTCTATGAACCAGGCAGCCTTCATTAAAGGACGGGCTATAGCGGATAACTGCCTCCTCGCACACGAAATGGTTTGCGATTTCAACAAGGAAGGTGGTCGCAAGGGGTGAATCAAGCTGGACTTGCGAAAGGCTTACGATACGGTAAATCGAAAATTTGTTTGCAAAGTTCTTATCGCTATGGGATTTGATCATTGGTGGGTCGATCGCATTGAAGAATGTATTACCACTCCGTCCTTCTCCGTCATTCTCAACGGCCAACCGAATGGGTATTTCACTAGCAGCAGGGGTTTGCGGCAGGGAGACCCCTTGTCTCCGTATCTATTCACTATTGTTATGGAGTTCTTTACTTGTTTAATGGATGAAGAAGTGCACAGGAGAAATATCACGCCACTCTTTCGTCATATTAACCCGGTTGTATCTCACCTCATCTATGCAGATGATTTGCTAGTATTTATGGTGCCTACGGAAAAAGGAGTATCTTCTCTTGAGAAAGTGCTGGAGACGTTCTGGCAAGGCTCGGGCTTGGAGCTGAACAAAAACAAATTCCAAATTTACTTCAACAAAAGCTGCCCGCAGCAAGCTATATGGGCGGGTAAGCTCGGGATTGAGCACAGCCAATTACCAGTTAGGTACCTTGGCATTCCTTTGTCGATTAACTATGTATCCAACTTGGATTGCAAGGGGCTGGTGAGTTATGTTCAAACGAGGTTGGAGGGATGGCAGTCCCAACTTCTCTCGTTCGGAGGACGCATTGAATTGGTGCGCTCAGTAATATGGGCAATCACAGGTTACTGGTTCCAAGCTGTCATTATACCTCTTGGAACATTGAAAGAAATTGAGAAACTGTGCACTAATTTTGTTTGGAAAGGAGGGATGCACACAATCGCATGGGAAGAGCTTTGTCAGACTAGGGAGGAAGGTGGCATTGGTCTCAGATCCCTTCGGACTCTTAGGGAGGTGGCTAAACTTAAACTCGCATGGTGCTATCTGACAGGGTCATCTATGTGGGCTACATGGATGAGAGCTCGGTATGATAACTCCGGCAACTTCTGGGTAATGGAGAGTAATAATAACTTCTCCGTTACGTTCAAGCAAATTCTAACCCAAAGATCGACAATAAAATCCTGTGTTACTAGAATCATTCGAGATGGATCCTCAACCAATTTATGGAAAGATCCATGGCTTAACAAGCAGAGCTTCATCGACCGTCTCGGCTGGCCTACCTATGAGATGGTCGGGAATGATGTCCCGCTTAGCAGCATTATGGCCGGAGGCGAGTGGCGTGTGAATAACCGACATATCCAGCAATGGTTCGGAGATGAAATAAGCAGGGTACCAATACTTAACGAAGAAGGGGATGACTACTGGGTGTGGGATGGCACGGATGATGGCTCGTTCGCACAGGGACAGGCCTACGAGCTACTTCGAATGTTCTTTCCCTCGGTAACTTGGTCGACGGTAGTATGGGCTAATGAGGCGGCAAGCAAGTAGAAATTGTACCTCTACAAAGCGATAAGGGACAGGTTGCTGACTAGAGAGAGATTGCTTCGATTTGGAGTACACATTCCTGATACAAGCTGTGTGTTATGTGGAGGAGGTAACGAAACTAGAGATCATCTGTTTTTCGAGTGCCCATTCTCGGACAGGATTTGGCAAACCTACAGACAGGAGGTAGGATTACTGAATAGACGACACACAACCCTGTTGGAAGTGGTGGATGAGATCAGAGGGAGAGGAGCACAAGGCAAACAGAATTTTCGGAAGGCGAGAACCCGACTACTAGTTGTGGTATGGCACATATGGCGAAAACGCAATGGGCGACTGTTCCAAGGACGTTTTCTCTCATATTCGGGTCTAGTTAACAACATCAATGCTGATATCTTGATCATAGAAGAAAGACGTAGAAGGCCGGATGATTGAAAGGATGAATTATTGTATTCAGAGTTTGGAGTAGTAGGAGAATGTGTTTGTGTGGTACCAGCAGGCTATAGTTAAGACTACTGCTGCTGATTGTTGTGTATTAACCCTTTCATTTAATCAGAAGAACCCTTTGCTTCAAAATATATATATATATATATTTTTTTTTGGAATAAGGGTAAATTTATTCCTCGCACTTGGCGGTAAAGGTAATACAATACAACATCTCACTACTGCACATGTCTCCCAGAGAACTCAGGGGGACATAACTGATACATCGAATTCCACGTTATGCAGAATTCCTCTAGCGGGTGTAACCAGGCTCTCAAAGATACGCCTGTTCCGTTCACGCCAGATGTGCCAAACGGAAGCAGTAAGTCGCACCCAGGCTCGCCTCGTCCACCCCGTCTCTCCACCTCTGTGACCTCGGATCCAGCTGATGATGCTCCGAATGTCCCGAGCCATGCCAGCTCCCCTCCCCAACTGCCCACACTGCACAGCCCAAATATACCAAGAGAATGAGCACTCGAAGAATAAATGGCCCATAGACTCAGCCTCTCCCGCACACAACACACACATCGTGTCCGGGATATGAACCCCACACCTGATGAGTCTGTCACGGGTCAGGAGTCTCCCCAGCAGCAGTCTGTACGCACATAACTGCATCTTCCGGGCTATACCTTTAGCCCAAATGAAGTCCCGATCCTCCATCAAGGCGTGCCGAACCCGAACCAGCTCGAAGCAGCTCCTGAAACTGAACGTACTCGCTCCACCTGGATAAGAAGTCCCTGTCCATATCCACATATCCCGAGGCTGGCTGGTGTCGATATCAATGCGGCGGATCGCCTCACCCAGCTGAGCCGTGAATGGGTAAGCCTCTGGCACCCAAACTCCATCTCTGATGATCCGGCTGCACCTGAGGCCCCTCGTAGCCTCTCTAGAAAACTGTGAACCCAGGATATCCAGTAAAGACCGACCCGCGACCCAGGGGTCCTGCCACAAGTCCGTCGAAGCACCATCCCTCATGGACCGGCAGATAACAGACTGAAGCTTAGGTCTACACTTAAGAATAGTCTTAAATGTGACCGAGAAGTTGTTGTCATGCCTGCACGTCCAGAAGCTCCTCCCCTTAAGGTACCTGCTAGCCATCCACTCCGCCCATAAGGAGCCACCCTGGACGAACCTCCACGCCATCTTAATACCTGCAGCCTCCCTGATAGCCCGTAAAGGTCGGAGACCTACTCCTCCCTCCTCCATCGGCCGGCATAGCTGGTCCCAAGAGATAGCATGCATCCCTCCCCTCCAGAGGAAATCCGCACATAGCACCTCCACCTTCCTGATAGTGGCCGTCGGAATCTGAATAGACTGGGACCAGAACATAGTAATCCCCGAGATGACCGACCTAATCAGCTCAATCCGCCCGCCAAAAGAGAGTCCAGCTGCTTGCCAGCCCTCAACTCTCTTTTGAGTGAACTCCACCAAACTGTGGCAATCATGCTCCCTAGCATAGTTCACCGACAGCGGGACCCCCAGATATTTCACAAGAAGCTCCCCTATCTCCACACCCAGCACAAACGCCCTTTCCTCCTTCAGGGAGCACCTGGAGCTGAAGTAGACCCGACTCTTCTCTCTATTCAGCTGCAGTCCAGAGAGACGCCCGAACTCCTCCATGACCTCAGAAAGCGCCCTCATTCCCTGCATCGACGGACGGAGAAGAACCAGGAGATCATCGGCATAGATCAAGTGTGAAACCACCGGTTGCACAAGCTTGAATAGCGGGGAAATCTTCTTTTCAACCACCGCCACATCCAACAAACAAGTGAAATACTCCATCACCAGAGTGAATAGGTACGGAGACAGAGGGTCCCCTTGTCTGAGCCCCCTGGTGCTGCCGAAGAACCCATAGGGTGTACCATGAATAAGGACTGAGAACGTCGGCGTGCAGATACACTCCTTCACCATAGCAATCCACCTCATATCAAAGCCCATGGACAGCATGAGCTGGCATAGGAACTCCCTGTTGACCGTGTCGTAGGCTTTCCTAAGATCCAGCTTCACGCAGGCCTTCATCCCTCCTGGTTTGCAGAACTCCCTAACCATCTCATGGGCAAGCAAACTATGCTCCGCAATCGATCGGCCTTTAATAAAGGCCGCCTGGTTCGGGGAAACCAGACCCTGCATAATCCCCTCCATCCTCCGACACATAAGATGTGTAATTATCTTGTACAGATAATTACAGCAAGCAATGGGCCGGAAGTCGGCCAGAGATGTCGCCCCCTCCTTCTTCGGCACCAGCGTCAGGAAGGTATGATTCAACTCCTTCAGAAGCTTCCCCTCAGTGAAGAACTCCTGCACTACCTCCAGGACCGGACCCTTCAGAACCTCCCAGTGACGCCGAAAGAAGCCACTAGAGAATCCGTCAGGCCCCGGTGCCTTATTGGGGTCAGCTCGCATCACAATCTCCTTCACCTCCTCCATACGGACCAGCTCCAGAAGTCGACTATTGCCCTGATGCGTCACCAACCTCTTAGGGACAAGAGGAGAGAATACACAGGGGTAGTCTGCCTGCTGATATAAGTCGGTGTAGAATCTGACAGCCTCTCTCTGAATCTCGGCGGGGTCTCCAATAAGTCTGCCCTCTCCATCCAACAGCCTAGGAATGCCATTCCGGTGTTGGCGGGACCGGATAACATCATAAAAGAACTTCGTGCAACGATCTCCATCCTTGAGCCAGGAACATTTCGCCCTCTGAGCCGCAGCGATCTCCTCCTGAAGCCTACGAGTGATGACCTCTGCCACAAGGACTTTCTCCCTAGCCGCCAGCTCCCCGCTCAGAATATCCGACGCCAGCCTCTCCTGGACCTCCCGAAGTTCAGCCTCCTTGTCCGCAAGGGAAGACCGCGGCATCTGCTTCACCCAGGCACGAAAACCTCTCTTCACCTGCTTCAACTTATGAACCATCCTGAACTGAGCAGTGCCCGCCCGAGTATTTTGCAGCCCTCTAGTAACCACCTCCTCATAACCCGCAGAAAGAAACCACCCATTGTTGTACCGGAAAGGCCTAGCCTTCCACGTGGGCCTCTCAACTAGACCAACTCGAATAGGCGAGTGATCGCTCGTCCCAGCATCCAGACCTTCCGCCACACTATTCGAAAAGAGACGGAACCACTCGCTATTTCCCAGAGCCCTGTCCAGCTGGCACGCAATCCTGTTCTGGCTCTGGACCGCCTTGTTGTGCCAGGTCCAAGTATGCCCTGCTCTCTCCAGACCCCTCAACCCCGTCTGAAGAAGACACCGCTGGAAATCATAAAGAATCGGATCCGGAACCGGTCTGCCTCCCACCTTCTCATGCCTGTGCAACAAGGCATTGAAGTCTCCCACAAGGAGTAAAGGAAGGTGAAGAAGATCCGCCATCCTGTTCAGACTACTAATATCCTCCCAGAGGGTCTCCCGTCTCCTCCTGTCGTTGTGCCCATACACAGCGCCCAGAATGAACGAGAAACCCCCTTATTAACAAAAGACACGCCAATGAGCTGCTGGGTCTTCAAAATAGTGGACCCCTCCCAACTGTCCCTATTCCACCTAACCCAGATCCGAGCCATATCACAAAGATCGAGGTTATGGGAATGGTCCCAACTGGCAGACGTCCTGCGATTCAGCACAACCTCCCCCCGAATCTTGGACTCCAACAACACCGCAATGTCACACTTCTCCCTCCTCAGCACACTAGTGAACTCCCTCCAACGCCCGATAGAGCACCCGCCTCTAATGTTCCAGGCCAGGACCGACATTAAGACTTAATGTTAGTACCCCCTAACCCAACATCAGGCAGAACACCCGAGGGAGGTGCCCCGCCCTTCTCACTAATATCTCCTCCGGCCGGGGAGTGACCCCCCCGAGATGAGTGACCCATCTGTCCCGATCACCTCCACCTCCAGCGCTCCAGGCTGCTCCACGTCATCCATGAACTCCCCATCAGGGGGGACAGAGGCCGACCCCCCCATCGAAGAGGGAGCAATGTGCTCCTGGATCTGACCATACGTCAGGGCCCACACCGGGTTATTCCCCGTATCGGTGTTCGAACCCCTCAACTGTGGAATGTCCTCCAGCGTCGCTGTCGCTTGCCGCTTCCTACTGTAGACCTGGATCTCCTGGGAGGCTGGCACATTCTGACTCCTCCCTAGAGCACTCAAGCTCCGTGTCACCATCTTCCTCTGTCCATCGAAAGGAACCATCACACCCTGCATCTTCTCCTGAACCGCCAACCCATCCTCCACCCCCATCACGATATCCTCTACCTGCTCTTCTTCCTCCACTCCATCAACCGAGTCCAGCACTGGCTCCCGTGACACCTCCTCACGCTGATCCGCCTGCCCTTTTGACTCCCGGCTTCGGGTACACCCTTTGGAATCATGACCAAAACACTCACAGCGGGTACACATGGGAGGAACCCACTCATACTCAACCGACTGTCTCAGAACCGCTCCTCCCACCTCGAACTCCACCTCCCTTGGGAGCTCCATCCCAGCGGTAATCTCAACGAAAACCCTGGCGTACATAAGCCGCGAGCGGAACGCAGTCGCCTCGTCCGTCTTAATTGGCTTCCCGATCAGACTAGCAAGGCGCATCAGAAGGGGGACGCTCCAGTATCTCACCGGGAACTCAGGGAATCTAATCCAGACCGGAATGGCATTAAGAACCTCCTTCTCACACCGGAGGTCTGGAGTCCACTCCCTCAAGATAATCAGTCTCCCGTCAAACGACCAAGGCCCCCCCTGGACGATCCTGATCATATCCTCCTGAAGCCCAAACTTCACCAGATAGAATCCATTTTCTCTGGAGAAGATCTCCATACTCCCCTTCGGCCTCCATACCCTCTCAGCATATCCCCGTATCTGCCCATAGAAGGGCTTACTCCCCAGCACATATACGACTAACGTATACTGCCAAAATTTTGTGACCTCAGCGACCTCCTCCTCCGGAAAGACAGCCCTGTAGCCCCCCTCCACCATCCTGGGCTGCACGTACTCCATGGAAGTCGCAGTCTTCGTCACCACAGGGGAGCACACATCCCTCCAAGATCTGGGCCGAATATCTGCCTGTGTAGCCCTGGTAGGGGCCCCCACCGCTTCCCCTCTCTGTCTCGGCTTCTCCACCTCAACCCCCTTTCCTTTCTCAGCCACCGTCGCCCTAGGTCTCCATGCGTTACCCCCTCTGCCCGTCCCACCCGCAATCCTACGTGGGGCACTACTCCTACCCATCGTCCTGACGGCCTGACTCCCAGGATTTCCAGCCCCCAAGGCTTGAGAATGAAAACCCCCACGTCCGCCACCCCCGTCTCCTGGAGACCGTCGTCCACCCCTCCTCTCCTCCACCACCCTTTCCCGGGTCAGCCCCGAAAGTGAACAGCACGCCAGTCGAGGACCTCCCGGACACCGTACCCGACCCTCCTGCCGACCCCGAACCGGGCCCTCCTGCCGACCCCCCCCCCCTCCCCCACCTGGGGGGGAACCATCCCCCGCAGCCGCCGTCCCCCCCCCGCCTGGGAGGGAACCTTCCCGCGTGGCGCCTGGCGCTCCCAGCGCTGCCGACCCCCCCCCGCCTGGGGGGGCACCTTCTCGCGCGGCGCCCGCCGCTCCCAGCGCTGCCGACCCCCCCCCCCCCCCCCCCCCGCCTGGGGGGGACCCACCCCGAGCACTCCCAGCCCCCTCCGGGTCCCCCACTCCGCCGCCTAGGGTTTGGCTTCCCCCCTTATGGGAGCTCTTGCCACTTTTCTTCTTCCTCCCCCCCCTCGCTAGCGGATCCGGAGGCCGAGGGGGAGGCACGTTCGCGAGATACGCGGATGCCCTAGCGGCGCTCGAGATCACCTTTTCTCCAGAGCTCCAAGCCATTTTATATATATATATATATATATATATATATATATATATATATATATATATATATATATATATATATATATATATATTGGTTATTCAAAATCTCACATGTAGAAGAAAGGAAGGGCTGATTCCGTGTGTTCTGAAAAAGAAAAACTCGACGGCAGCTGTGAGTGTCTCTCTAAAAAACGTAAAAGATTTTGATGCCAGGGCCGCTTAAGTTTAGCTAGGAAAGCAGCTAAATTTAACAAAAATAACAGAACCGGGCCACCTTTTAAGTAAGTCCAGGATGTTTTCTTTTTTAAGTTTAGCTAGGAAAGCAAAGAAGCATTTCTTCGCCTATACATCCTGGGCTTATAACTTAAAAGAACACAATCGGGCCATCTGCAGTATATATACTAAAGAACAACGGTTGCTAATTCTTACATCAAATGGTGGGCGCAGTGGGACAGTCGAGTTTTATCCATTTGATTGCTCCATTTTCCTTATCTAGAGATGTTAGTATATAAAACACAAGTGTTAGAGACTAGACATAAAGAGATGTGAAACTTGTAACCAAATTATACAACTAGACCTAAACATAATGGTAAATAACAACGACCACTTGATATCCTGTGGGTACTTGCAATTGCAGTGCAGTTGGTGATCCCACATGGGGATCACATGCAAGACCTGGGATTGAATTTGGCTCAAAACTAAATTTGTGTAAGAGGTTCAATTCTAAAGAAAAATAAATCACGACATCTCTAATTCTTAAAATTCCACATGAATGCCAAAGAGAAGCTCTATCCAATGCTTGAATTTTTCCTAATTAACATATCAGGTTGTTTTTGTAATTAGCCATTGAGTAACAGAGTAGAGTACAGTTTAGCAATTGTTAAGAAGAATTTCTTGGGATAGCTCCCATCGAACTTGCAAATAAGGAGAAGTGTTATGTAAGATGTAGCAAAATAATACTTCAAACATTTTAGAAAGTAGAATAAATTACCTCCAGAGATATATTTTCTGGAATTTTTCCAGCCGCTTCATTCATTTGCAATCGATATGCAGACAAAAAAAAAACCTCAATCTCTTTCATACTGGGAGAACCATACCTATGAAATGTACTATAATTAGCAGTGTTTCTCAGCAAACTACCTACTATTCAAGGGTACCCTTCAATTTGCTTGAAAGATATTAAATCAGTAGGTAATCTTAGAGGCAAATGGTGTTAACATTACATTCCTATCATATATACAATAGAAACATGAGAAACAATAAAATACAGTAATATATTTTTCTTCTTTGGGATGAAGGGCCAGTAACTTACTGTCTACCTGGGTCTCAACCCCAAGACTTCTTCCTCCAATTTGCTTGAAAGTTGTGTATAATGAAACAGTACAAAACTTATGCATCTTTGTAACACATTTTTGACTAAGTTGAACCCAAGTAAGCATGCCTCTGTAATAGAAGCAGTTTAAATGAACCAATTATTAGCCAAAGTGAAGAAATAGCTAGGTTACTCTACTTAGTTACTTACCACAAGAGTAGAAGGAAACATTGCATCAGAGAGAGATCTGCAGCCGCCACGGCCTCCTCTACGCACCAAGCCTGAATAGAAACGGGAGACCTTCTCCCAGGGTCTCCCGTACATATACTCAAAGCTCTCCCTGCCATTTATTTACCATACATAAATATTAACATTACAATCAACTATTTATTTGAATGAGAAGAAGAAGTATGCGAGCCAGCGAATACCTGAGACAAAAAATTCATGGCTTAATTATTTTACTTAAATGCTTGTATTGGGATTGCATCACATACAAAGATGACAGTAGAAAAGCTGAATTTTAGAGGGTGTCCACATAAAAAGAAAGCTGGGTTTACAAGATTGAAATGAAATATCAGATTGGCAATGTCAAGGCCTTCCAATCCACAACTATCAATAAATTATACTGTGTTGTGTTGTGAAACTTAGAAGTGAGCTAGATTATTAACTAAAACCTAGGATAGAACCACAAGTCATAAAAGATTTTAAAATATGCTACACCTATGGAAACCACTACGAGGTATTGGTATTTAACTTGGCCATTCTTTCTCCAAAGCTTTTCCATTTTCGACTATCAGGCTCAATGTTCCAATGCAGGCTCATAATTGTCAAAGACTTATAATTACTTAAATTAATAGTTTACTCCACCAAACAAACAAACAAACAAAATACATAGTTTACTCCACCAAAAGGCTGATCAGAATAGAAACAACAAGATCCATAATTGTCAAAGACTTATAATTACTTAAATTAATATGATTTATCAGGACGAGGATGGAATGCGTAAAATTTGATGGAAAGAAGAAGATATTACTCAGCTCTGTCGAACTTGTCGGAAAGGCACATCCCATCGATAAGGTCCTGTACGAAGTGGCGGTGGGTGTGATGCCCTTGTCGATCATCTCGTCCCACACCTTCAAAGCCTCCTAATCTGGTGAAGATATTACTTAGCCCCAGAGAAGGAAATTAAATTTTGAATTTAAGAAAGGAAAAAGGGAAAAAGGGGAGAAATTGAGCACATGGTTCCTTTAGACGCCATCTCCTTCACCTCCGTATCCTCCTCCAGCAGCGACAAATCTGTGGAAGGTGCCTCCGGCACACGGTAGCGTATGTGGCCTCGATCCGATCGATGGCTGAGCAGCGACTCCCTTTTCGATTGCCACCTGGACTCCTCCCGCAGTCATCATTGCTCTTTGCTTACCCACTGCTGTACGGCGGATCCATCTCTTCTCCTCTCTCTCTCTCTCTCTCTCTCCCAGAAAGGGGTAGATAAGGACCAAGCGAAGATGGAGGATTTGGGAGGAGGAAATCTAGGGTTAGGGTTAAGGTTAGGGTTTTGGTGGATGGAAAAGGGATTTAAGGAAAAGAAAGGAACCTCGAGAGAGAGATGGGGGAATGAGAGGGAAAGATGAAAGTAGCGGCGGGAGAAATGGAAAAATAATTTAGTTTGCAACACTTTTCTCCAGTCACATGGAAGTCATGTGATTCAACTGTGACAGAGTATTAAACTTTGTAACAAGTTTTGTCGTTACAAATATTATAAATACAATAAAAATAGATAAATGCAATTTTTGTAATAGTTTGGCAACTGCTATAACGTTTATTACCGTTATAAAAGTGTCACGATAATAACCGTTACTAATTGTAAAAAAAATTATGTTACGAATTGCATGTTTTGGTGTAGTGTCCGGAGAATTGGATAGGGAGGTTTTTCTTTTATCTAGGGCTCATAATATCTCCTCTCTCTCTCTCTCTCTCTCTCTCTCTCTCTCTCTCTCTCTCTCTCTTCACATATATAATTAAGAGGAATCAATATCATCCCTTAGACCTTTTGATCCAACGGTTAGAAGTAATCATTGATAGAAAAAATGATTCCCAAAAAAATTAGGAATAATAAATTTTAGGTCGCCAAATAATTTGTATTCCCGCCGAGATTATTTGTGACATTTCCAGAATTTATTTATGACCAAAATATTAATAGTCCCAAATAAGAGATCCATTTTTCAATCTATCCAAAATAAAACTATTTTTTGTTACAAAAAAATATATCTGTCCTAAATAGTAATTTTATTGAACGTTTTAGACTAACGTTTCTAATAGTTTCATCCCAAAAGATTTTTTTTTTTTTTTTTGTAGTGTGTTGACGGTTACGTCCATGGAGCTTCTCTCATAAAACACGATCTACTTAGAGAAGAAACCCCTCTAAAAACCCTCCCCTCTCCTCACCACTCTTCTTGCCCTCTTCCTCTAAGAAATAACCCTCTCGAATAAACCCCCCTCCTCCCTTTCCTCTCCTCTCCTCACCAACAGCCGGCCGACTGTTAGCTAGGGTTTTCGAAGGGGCTGTTGTGATGGAACGCGAGTGGGAGTTTGTTGACGAGATAGCCGACCTCGAGGAGGTCTTGGGAAGTCCGACGAAGATGGAACTCCGAGCTCGAGGACCACTTTCGTGACCTCTCTCCCTCCTCCGCCGAACCCTCACTGCGGTCGAGCCCGCCGATCAGAGCGCTTTCGAATCCATGGTAACAATTTTTTAGAAGCTCAAAAATTCCTGATTTTCCTCTCTTGTTCCAGATTACCTTAATTTTTGCT
This sequence comes from Iris pallida, assembly GCA_029216955.1. Classification (NCBI taxonomy): domain Eukaryota; kingdom Viridiplantae; phylum Streptophyta; class Magnoliopsida; order Asparagales; family Iridaceae; genus Iris; species Iris pallida. Next base: position 4,578,617 of record JANAVB010021198.1, read on the forward strand.
TTTTTGGTTGAAAATGTTGATGTTAGGGCTTGGTTGAAAATGGTGTTGTTAGGGCTTGGATCAGAGCGAGCCCACATCAGATCTGGAAATCACGTCGATGTCGTCACTCACTGCCTATATCCTTCGGCTGAACCTCTACTCGAAGCCCAATTCCGACTCCATACAACAGCAACAACAAAAAATCAAGTGATTCCCCAATCTCAAGGTCAGATTTTGAGTCTTTTTGTTGTTGTTGTTCGAGTGCTTGATTTCCTATAATTTGATGGAAATTTGGGTGCACAATTTGGGGATTACCTGTCGATTCTGTTTCCTAACATATGTTGTTTGCTTGGGTGTGGAATGACTTCATTTCAGATTAAAATTGAAGAACAATTAAAAAAGCAGATAGAAGAGGCGTGACATCGACACGAGATGTTGATTGGACGCAATGCATCTCTTAATCTTCATAGCATAACTATGACATTTCTTTCTTTATCAATCACTTGCGCGTACGTCTGAATGAGTATGGCGTTGCTTTCATAGAAATTATTCTTATTTGGAATAGAAAAATTTTATACTTTTTGTTTGCTCAGAAATGTAGACATCATGCTTTGTTTTGTCGTTGCTCTGTGGCCCCGTGGAGGGAATGGGAGATTACAGGGCGAGAAGATGCTATAGAGTATACAAAAAAAGCATGGCGTTCATGTTCCTGTTTCAAAGAAATCTATTTATAGCAGGGACATGAATCTATGACACCCTAGCCATGAGGTAAATATGTCATTTAAAATTGACATCACTGGACAAGCATTGTACTGATGCTGCCTAATGTTTTAATATATTCTGGTTTTATGGTTACTTATCGTCCCTTGCCTTTACTAGTTGACAACTAACATTTGACAAGTCACTTCCCTTTCTTTGGTTCTGAGAACTAAACCTTGAATTTATAGGAAAGTTTAAAAATACTTCCTGATATATCAAGAAATGCTATATCCTGCAACAATATGTTTCAGGCAAAAGTTAAGGAAAACAAATCTAGAATATAATTTAAAGTTTGTCTTAGTTAAAGTTGTGTACCAAATGTTGGGCATCCCAATCATTGAGAGCTTTGATATGGGAAGGTGATGTCCTAGTTTCAAGGCCTAGGGGCTACAGTAAATGACTAGCCCTTAATCTAAAAAATGATTATGTTAGGCTCATCGTAATCACAGAAAATTGTTCATATTGACCACGAATTTGGTTAATGTGTGCTCTTCCAGCTTAAGAGATTTGATATAGGAAGGTAAAGTCCGGGGTCCGAGGCCTAAGTACGATATTAAATGACTGGCCCTTAATCCTAGGTTGGGCAGTCTGGTCGATGAAAACTTTGATATAGGAAGGTGAAGTCCTAGGTTCGAGGCCTAGGGGCAACAGTCAATGACTGGCCTTTTATCCTAGTTTGGGCAGACAGATTGTAGATAGCTTTGATATAGGAAGGTCAAGTCCTATGTACAAGGCCTAGTGTGTGCTCCATAAAAATTATGTTAGGCTCCTCATAATTTGTAAGAAAATTGTTCATATTGACCATGCAATTTGGCTAGTGTGTGCTCGTGCAGCTTAGAGCTTTGATATTTATTACTACCACTTTCTAGAATAAGGGTATTTTGGTAATTATGAATTTTTGATTAATTTAATAATATTTAAATTGATGTATTGTGATTGTGTCTCTTGCTAGTGAAACCTTAGAATAACTTAGCCTAGAGACTAATCATGAACATGGAGATCTAGTTAGCATGTTTGGGTTAGTAATTAGACTCTAATCTAGCTAGGAATGACTTAAAAACCATTTAGAGATTTGAATTAAGGAGCTAGTTTGGGCCTTTAGCTTAAGGGCTTGTTTTTACAACATAGGAAGAGGAGTTGGGCCTTTGTGACTTAGCTAGACCCTAGTCCATCACCATGGCCGGCCATGAGAGCCTCTCCCCTACCTATTTAAGTCATCATTAGCCCCATTTTGCCTTCTTTGTAGCAAACCCTAACCCTAGTTTATGTTCTTCCCCAAATTTGTCCCCTTTCTTTAAATTACTTCCAAATTGAACCAAATCAGTTTCATTGCACTCCTCTTGTGAAAAAAAAGTCTTTATTGGCTAGCTAGCAAGGATTGGAGGCATTTGACCATAGGAATTTGGTGTTGAAGTTTTTTAAAGGGCTATTTCATTGAGATTCTAACTCTCAATAGGTATCGATATCTAAACCCTTTAGATTCATGATTTCTCTCCATAGATGCATTTATTTAGGGTCCCCCTAGCTATAGGCTGAGTTTGGGTTCGATTCATGTCCATTTGATATGCGTATCGGAGTGTTGTGTAAGTGTTTGGTGAAATGCCACAGAGAAATGAATGTTAATAATTTTCAAAACAAATTACATATTTTTGTAGCTGGTTATTGTAGATCTCAGATCTATAAGACTGAGCTTGATTTGGACACGTGTCGTGCCGATTCTTAGACACGGGGAGGCCTGCACACACTGTGTGTAGTGTCCTGCTACCCAAACAGTGTATCTCATAGGACATGCCACGTGGACACCTAAGATTTGGCATGGAGGTGGGGGTACTGACTGACAAGGTGCTCCCAGAAGTTGGGTTGATTTGGTGTCGTGTCGAGGAAGTTATAGTGTCTGCACTGGTTTGCACTTACACGTGAACACGTGTATTCGAGCCACTGATACGTGGTTAGACACGACACACGATACGGTTTGGACACGAATCAGGGTCACTAACACGTGACCCTATGACTCACTACCTACTGACACGACTACGAGACACGTGGTTGGACACACTATGTCCTAGACCCCCGATACACCCGCACACCCCTTGTCTGTGCACAGGTTTTGACCCCTCTGATTGACACTGGGTTGACACGTTCTAATACCTTGCTTTGACACACTCACAGCAGACACGTCCTCACCCACATTGCTGCCAGGTTTGGGCTTTATGTTGAGTTGGGTTTGTGATCTGTGATGGGAGAAATGATAAGTATTCTGTTTTGATATGGGTTTGGGGTTTTGGGGCTTACTTTGAGTTGGTTTTGTCCCTAAAATTCTGAGATTGAGTGGGGGTTCAGTTATCAGTTGTATTTGATGTGTTTATATATATATATATATATATATATATATGTATATATATATATATATATGCAGTTGAGTAGATTTTATTTGGGTTTTGTTTAACTTCAGCTACCGAGGAGAAGGAGTAAGCTTCATTGTCACGATCCGCTACCCAAATTATTGGGCCGGGCCGAGTTATGTCCAGCCTACGCTTGAGATAAAGCGTAGTAAGCTGTTCTAAAGATAAAATAAGTTAAGACCAAAGTGTGCTAACAGTTCTATATGTCAAATTGAGTCAGAATATAACCAAACACAAAATCATCTCGTATATAAATATGTTCTGAAATACAAAGTCGAGACATAAAACTGGATACAGGACCAGTATCAAAATACATAGTCTAACAACATGACTACTATCAAAAGTCCTGAACAACTACACAAACTAGACGAGTTTCCCTGCAGGTACATCCTCGTAAGGTAAAGTCTGATCCTCGATGGCAATTCCATAATAGGAATCACATAGCAACTCCTCCTCGGTAAGTATACCTACAACGTTATCCTGTCAGGACGGGAGCAAGTACTGATTCTAGTAAACTAAATATACGAAACATGAAATGAACAGGAGTGTAATAAACAGGAATCATGTCATGTCACAATCTATCATGGCAAGGACACATATGTCATAGAGACAGATGTATATGTAATGTTTAAAACTGTAGTATGTACGTGATCGTCAATAGGTGTACAATGTGCAGGGGCACATAATGAAATGTACTTCCATACAAGTGATACGGCGATAGATGTACATACACACAAATCCGCTTTGAGATAAAGGCCTACGGCGTAGTAACATATAAAATGAAACTTTGCTCGCTACTGTAGAAGGGGCATGATCACGTACTCAACTATCAGTTTCCCCATAACCCAGATTCTAAACATGTGAGAGATACGAGAATAGCATAAAACATGGTGGATACTGAGAGCAGTATGAAGCATATGAAACATGGTGATATACGACTTGCAGTTTAGATATTAACATGGTTTATAAACAATTCATTATATGCTGTAAATAAAGTTTGTAGAGGTACTTGCCTCTAGTAAAGCAAGGTAGTGAAGGAAATGCTACAGATGTCTGGTGTCTCGTTACTGTAAAAATAATACATAAACTTAGTTTTCATACTAAGTTAAACACTAAGACACTAGTGTGCGATACTCTCTGACTGGATACCTAGCCAAATGGTGAACTTTAGCATAGGAGACCAATGTGGGGTGACACAATACCTAAACTAACTTTGTAGGGCCTTTACACTATGGTAGGGTGAGGTCCAATATTACAATATCCCAAAGTCACACAATTCATCGTAAGGCGTAATTAATCAATAATTAAATCAGATTGTGCACTGTGTTCCAACAATTTTTAATATAGACAAAAAGCTCAATTGTACATAAATTAAGTACCAAAATGATCCTTGTTAATTATAGAAATTTATACTAATTTTTCTGGAATTTATAAACCCTCATAGATATTTATTAAAAATCAGCAAACATAAGTACTCTGAAAATGAGTTCTGTTTTTCTATTTTTATAAAATGCCAAAAGTACTAGTTAAATGCTAGAAAAATTATATTAAATTAGCTAAATTGACATAGTATTTAAATACAATTTTGTCCATATTTTTACAGCACTTAAAATATATATAAAATTCAAAAACAACAAGTAACAATTTCTAGAAAATAATTAATTAATTATTTACTATTTTATCCACGTATACGAAATTGAACCGAAGTCCAGATACGGGACCCAAAGTCATGAATCAAGTCCAATATGACTTGTACATACTTTGAATGTATTAGACACATTTGGGCCCAAAAATTCATGCTAGGTTTGGACACCAAATGGCCATGATTAATAAAATACAGTAATTCAAAAAAAATATTAAAGTATTTTAATAATATATATTAAAGTGGTAAAATATACAAGTCATAAAACTATATAATAACTTGTGAATTTTATACATAATAACATTTGCACAAAATTGTATTTGAAATATATATATATATATATATATATATATATATATATATATATATATATATATATAATAATATATATATATTTATATTATTATAACAGTATATATAATAATATATATATAAATACATATACATATACATATATATATATAAACACATATATACATATATATATAATAAAACAATTAAAAACAAAAATAAAACAAAAAAAACAACAAAAGGGGGGCTCGAACTCGACCCGCTGGGACGGGGGGAGACTTAACATTGCTCGGGCTGGCCAGGGTGTCAGCTCGGGTTAGCTTGATAGGGGTAGGACCGGGTTAGTTTTATAGTGGATTAAGATAATGGGTTTTAAACCCAATAACATATTATTAAATCCGTTAACCCATAGTCCTGTGTCTTCGTGTCCTGACAGTTAGGGACACGAAGACGCACGAGTCTAGTATCCCAGGCGTGCACGACACGAACTGGCCGTGTCCGAACTCACTCACGCACTACTCGTGTCTAGGCGAGTCTAGTGTCGCAAAATACGAGACACGGGGCGACACAGGGAACAAAGCGACACCTACGTGTCCAGTCGAGCGGGCTGTCGAAGCTGTGGCAAGGCGGAGGAAGCGTCGGGGTCGGGGGCGAAGGGTGGCGCTGGGTTCGTCACGTTGTGGCGAACAATATGGTGGTGGTGGATCACGGCGGCGGTGGTTGTAGCGGTGGCGCTAGCAAGGGGCTAACTCCGGCGAGCTTTGTCGGAGAAGAAAGGGGGTCGGCCGGCGCTGTGGTTGTCTAAAAATAGTCCAGAGTTAGGGTTTGGGGTCGTGGTTGATTTATAGGGTCGGTAAGTCGGTCGAATTAGGGCTAGGGTTACGGGAAATTAGGGTTTAGGGTTAGGGTTTCGGTGGATTAGCCGGAGATGGCGACGGAGAAAGGCGATGGTCGGGGTGGTCGTTTAGCAGAAACCCCCCTCCCAAAACTAGTTTTACATAAAGCCCCCCACCGCCATACAGCTTGCAAAATATAATTTGCAAACTGATATAAAACAATTAGAAAATTACAAACTGATATAAAAATAATTCAGTAAATTACAAATTGATATTAAAACAATTTAACAAATTGCAAGTTGATATTTTAAGCTATAAAATTATATAAAAATTTATTTTAAAAATCCTAGAAAATTCCTAATAATTATAATAACTTATTTTAAGGATAAAAATGCTATTTAAAATATAATTCCTTATTTTAAAATAGTTAAAATATTCAGGGGCTTACAAATCTTCCCTTCTTGAAAAATTTCGTCCCCGAAATTCACGAGGATAGAAGACTCTACAAACATTTAATATAGCAAGCAATGCAAACAATGACTAAGGCTACTACGAAAACTAACCTCTAATGTATCAAGGGGGAACGGGTGGTTCCCTCGCGGTTGGTGGGTCAAACAAGTAAGGATATTTCTCCCTCATGTCCGACTCCCTCTCCCAAGTAGATTTTCTGGAGAGTGACGGCTCCAAGCTACTCGGACCAAGGGTATGACTTTGTTCCTCAGCCTCTTCTCTCTCCTGTCCAATATCTCTACTGGCTGCTCAGTAACTGCAAGGCTCGGTCCGATCTCCAACTCTGTAGTCTAGCACATGGCTGGGGTCTGGAAGTATCTCCTCAGCTGAGACACATGAAAGACGTCGTGAACTCCTGCTAGGTTGGGTGGAAGTGCAACCCTGTAAGCTACCTCTCTTATCCTTCCAAGTATTTTGAACGGCCCAATGTATCTGGGGCTCAACTTGTCGCCTCGTCCGAACTGGATCGTCCCTCTAGAAGGTGATATCTTCACCAATACCATATCTCCATCGACGAACTCCATCGGTCTGCGACTAGCATTGGCCCAGTGTTTCTGCCTGTTCTGAGCAACTCTGAGCCTGTCTTTGATCATCCTGACATTCTCTGCTACATCAGTGATCATCTCTGGCCCAAGCATAACTCTATTCCCAACATCATCCTAAAAGAGCGGTGTACGGCATCGTCGTCCATATAGTGCCTCGAAAGGAGACATACCGATGCTGGCTTGGTAGCTGTTGTTGTATGAAAACTCTACCAAGTGCAGATGGCTCTCCCATGATCCGCCAAAGTCCAGCACACAAGTCCTCAGCATGTCCTCTAGCGTCTTTATCGTCCTCTCGGACTGTCCGTCTGTCTGTGGGTGGTACGCTGTACTGAACTTGAGCCGACTGTCCAACTCCTCCTGCAAGCTCCTCCAGTAGTGGGACGTGAATCTGCTATCCTGGTCCGATACAATGTTCACTGGTACTCCGTGTAAGCGAACTATCTGCTGCATGTATAGCTCCGCCAACTTCTCGGTGGAGAGCCCCATCTTGAAGGGTATGAAGTGCGCACACTTCGTCAGCCTGTCAACGATGACCCATATGGCATCCTTCCCTCCTTGGGAACGAGGAAGCCCTGAGACGAAGTCCATCGTAATGTATTCCCACTTCCACTCGGGAATGGGTAACGGCTGCAATAGACCAGCTGGCCTCTGACGCTCCGCCTTGACCTGCTGGCAAACTAGGCATCTCGAAATGAAATGTGATACATCTCTCTTCATCCCGTGCCACCAAAGATGTTCCCACAAGTCATGGTACATCTTGTTGGCACCAGGGTGAATATAATATCGCCATTGGTGCGCCTCCTGCAAGATTGCCTCTATCAGCTCTCCCTTCGGCACGCATAACCGGCTGCCATGCCTCAAGGATCCATCCTCTGCTATGGTGAAGTTATCTAGCAATCCAGCTAAAGCCTGGACTCTGAGTCTGTAGAGGCTCTCATCTGTAGACTGTGCCTCCTTGATCTGCTCCATCAAACCTGACTGAATGTCTAGCGTCATCATCTGTATCACCGATCCTGGCTGAACTATCTCTATACCGAGCTTCTCCAGATCTTCCCGCAAATGCCGATCTATCATCAGATACCATGCCATCGGATGCCTGCTCAGCGCATCCGCCACCATATTTGCCTTCCCGGGGTGATACTGTAAATCGATGTCGAGGTCCTTCATCAACTCCAACCATCGTCTTTGCCTCATGTTCAGCTCTTTCTGCGTGAACACATACTTCAAGCTCTTGTGGTCAGTAAAGATTTTCACACGCTCTCCTTATAAGTAGTGTTTCCACAACTTGAGTGCAAAGATCACCGCAGTTAACTCTAGGTCGTGGGTACGATAGTTTCGCTCATGAGTCCGTAATTGCCTAGATGCATAAGCAATCACTTTCCCATGCTGCTGTAGGACACATCCTAGCCCCTTTCCCGAAGCATCACTGTATATAGTAAAACCTCCAGATCCTGAAGGTAATGTCAGAACTGGAGCGGTCGTCAGCCTCCTCTTCAGCTCCTCAAATGCTGCCTGGCAGTCCTCTGACCAGATGTACTCTGCGTCCTTCCGCATCAGTTTTGTCATGGGTTCAACTATCCTAGCAAAGTCCTGGACGAACTTCCTATAATAGCCTACTAAACCCAAGAAGCTCCTGATCTCTGAAACTGACGTCGGAGCCTTCCATGTCTCAACGGCAGCAATTTTCCTGGGATCCACTGAGATCCCCTCTCCAGTGACTACATGACCGAGAAACTCCACTTGGTCTAAAAAGAACTCGCACTTCGACAATTTGGCATATAACCTCTCCTGCCTCAAAATTCCCAAAACTGTTCGCAAGTGCTCTGCGTGCTCCTCCGGCGTCTTCGAGTATATCAGGATGTCGTCGATAAATACTACGACGAACTTATCCAGATACTGGTGAAATGTCTTATTCATCAAGTTCATAAAGACAGCTGGCGCATTTGTGAGACCAAATGGCATCACCAAAAACTCGTACTGTTCATACTTCGTGTTGAACACCGTCTTCTGGATGTCTGCGGCCCTGACTTTCACCTGGTGGTAACCGGATCTCAAATCTATCTTGGAAAATACCTTTGTCCCACTCAACTGGTCGAACAAATCATCTATCCTGGACAGAGGATATTTGTTCTTAATGGTGATGGTATTCAATGCCCAGTAGTCAATGCATAACCGGACTGTACCATCCTTCTTGGGCACAAAGAGCACTGGTTCTCACCATGGAGAAGCACTAGATCAAATGAAACCATTTTCAACAGGTCATCAATCTGCTCCTTCATCTCTACGGCCTCCTTGGGGTTCACTCTATAGCAAGTCCGGGATACTGGTGATGAACCCGGTACTAAATCTATAGTGAACTCCACGTCTCTGTCAGGCGGAAGTCCTGGAAGATCCTCTGGGAATACATTCATAAACTCCCTAATGATAGGGTGTAGCGGTGCTAACTCTCCAACTGTCGCACAACAGTTCGTCTCTAGGCTGATCTCCGGCCCTGTCCTCCTGACACTGATTGGTGCCGTGCCTGGGGGACTGAACAGAATACTACCCTCATGATAGTCTATAGCTGCGTGATCATAGCTAAGCCAGTCCATCCCCAATATGATATCATACCCGGGGAGTGGCATTGTAATGTCCATATCTCGTATTACGTATTTGGAATACGTGCACGTATTTTGACCCGTATTGCATGTCTCCCTGCTTGATTTATTTTGGCATTTCATTGATGGGTTTATCTTGGTTCGGTTCGGTTTGTTGGCTTGGTTCGGTTTTGCTTGATTTATGAGAACCAAACTACTCCCACCATAAATATCAATCCCACTCTCTCTCTTCCATTAATACTTATTACTCATTTCTTCTTCTCCATCTTTACTCTTTACCTACCAGGAGAGAGTGGAGAGCTTAGGCAAGTGCACCTTGCTTCATGGAAGAAGTCCATTTTTATTGTTCCATTGTCTTCCTCATGTGTTTCTAACCCACTTTAGTACTTGGCATTTTTCATTTCCATGGTTAAATTTTTTGTAGATCTAGCTTTGTGGTATTTTCGGTTTCCAGGACTTTGATCTATCAAACTTGCATATTTTACTAAGTTGATCCTATGTTGCAGAGAATTTCGTTTGGTCCAAATTTGACCTACGAGAAATTTGCTGAGCCGCATGGGCATTTTCAGCACTTGGCCGCATGCAAATGACAAGTGAGCCGCATATGCATTATTTAATGCATGTGCTGGCAAGCTTGCTTGCATGCTGATTTTTGAGGCATATGTTTTCCTACATGTATTATTTAATGCGTGGGTTAGCAAGCTTTGCTTGCATGCACACGAGCAGTAGTGAGCCGCATAGGCATTATATTTTATATTGGAATGCATGTCCAGCCGCATGCATTAGCTAGCAAATGCCTTAGCATTTATTGCATTACTTATTTGCATTATTCGTTTTGCATGGCAATTAACTGGTTGGCCGCATGGGATGTAACCAGCCGCATATGGTTGGGATAGGCATTACTTAATGCAATATTATCCCATTCTTAATGCTTTTATTCTTATTTGCTTTTGTCCTTATTTGCTTTAATGCCTTGGTTAAAGTATTTTGTCCTTATATGCTTTGACTAAATGCATCACAGCCGCATAGCTTTTAAAGCTTACATTCCTAATGCATTATTTTAGGCTTTTATGCATTTTAAGGCCTTAAAGTTTATATTTAATGCCTTAGTCCCTAGGAAATGCAACTAATGCATTGGAGCCGCATAGGTTTCTGGAGACTTAATGTTTAATGCAATTAAGTCCTTAACTTTATTGCTTAATGCAATTAAGTCCTTATCTTCCTTACTTAATGCTTTATGCATTTGAGACCTTAGTATTAGTATATATTATAAGCTTTTATACAATTTAAGCCTTGATAGTTATATTAATTCTTTAATACATCTTCTTAGAAAGCACAGCCGCATAGCTTGCTTTAATGCATTGGCTTAAATGCATTTGCTTTAAGGCTTTTTCAAGTAGAGCCGCATAAGGAATTATTTAATATTAGTTGCTTGTTTGCATTTTCATGCAAGCAAACCGCATGGCCATTATTTATTTATTTATTTATTTATTTTTTTGTTTGTATTTTCATGCAAGCAATGTGAGGGTGAGCCGCATGGATATTTACAGCATTAATAACTGCTTGATGCAGAGCCGCATGGCCTTGGCCATTAAATAATATTATTATTTGCATGTCGCATTTTGTATGGAATCTAGGTGAGCCGCATAGGCTCCCTTCCCCCCACTATCTAATATTTTGGCTACGTGAGCCACTCTTTTATTGACAGTCATCATTTCATTGTTTGGCCACGTACCCTTCCTTTGTTTAAGTGGAAGCTCGCATTTATTGTCTTCCCCACTCTCTGTCTTTTCTGACTGCATGAATATTTCTTGTTAGCATTTACTCTTGGCCGCATGGCCCCCCCTTCAGCTATTTTTCTGGCCGCATAAGCTTTGGCTGGCCGCATGGGTGGCCTCCCACTCTCTTTGGCCGCATGTATGTTCTCTCACTTTTGGGCCGCATGGGATCCACTTTGATTGTTTAAATATTTTATTTGTCTGAATTGTGGTCAGAATTTCTTTCCACTCCCAACATGAAAGTTGTAGAATTTCTCCTTGGCTTCAAGAATATATATATTATATATATTATTATTTAATTGTGCAAGTTTCTTCCCTCCTTGATATATGATATGACTTGATAGTGACCCGTCGTGGTGCACTCCTGACAAGATAACTTGACTTGACAAATTTGACATGGTAACTTGACATGATAAATCTTGATAGTGGCCCGCTGTGGCGCACTCTTGACATGATAAACCTGACATGATATATTTTTCGAAATGCTGTTGCGACGGCTAACACGACATGACAAGATTGAATAACCTGGACACCGTGGACGATTGTGCTTGTACAAATGAACCAGTATTGTCCTGCATCATGTCTAGGATGGGGACCCCTGAGTACCACGGTCAGGGGTACCTACTGTAAATGGCTAAGGCTAATAACTAGAATAATATAGTAGTTCATGAAGAGACTTTCCCAGTTACCTGTTGCCCCTTTGATCCCGGCCTTATATATATATATATACATGGGATTTGTTGCTATCTGTCGAGATGAGCGCACTTCCAGCCCGCCGTCGAGTGTGGTACCTTAGGACACATGTATCTTACTACAGTGTGTCTGCTATATCATGCTATCTTTTCCTTTTCTTTGCTGGGATCACTCAGGTAGCAGCAGGCGGGTAACTGGACTTGGAAATCTCTTTGCATCTTGTTAGTAACTAGGACTGTGATAATCCTAGTTAGTTAAAGTATCAAGCCGTACTTATTGCTTGGCCGTGATTGTTGGATGAGGTATAATCAGTCTAGTCTTGTCTTGATCCTGTACAAGATTGTTACATGTCATGATTTCTTATATTTATCTTGCCGATAAATGGTGGGAGAAGCCAAGTTCTGTTCAAAAAAAGGGTTACAACCCCGATCCTTGTTTGGTTTACGGGTTGTAACCTGGTTATCTGAATAGTCCCATGGTTATCTCATCGTATATCACCTGTCATGTTTTTTCTTAATTACTGTCTTTATTTGAAATTATATTCTTGTGCTAGTTTCTGGTTTTAGTTCCTAAGTGAAGCTCCTTTGTGGCACTTGCTCTTTCTGGGGTCTGACCCAGCTGGTTTTGTATGGCCAGATACCGGAGCAGCACCAGAGGATCTACCGACCTTCCAGCCACATGGTGACCACTAGACGGAATCCTGGCAACGAGTGGGTTATTTTTGGCTCTCCCACTCTATTGTAAAATTATTCTTTTGAGGCGTTTAGCCGCCGAGCAAGTGTTAGCTCGTGAATTTTTACTTACTGTCTGCCTACGGGCTGTAACATGATTGGCAACCTTGGGTTGATCATGTATGACTAAAACTCTTGCTAGTCCTCACATTTTGTAACGACTAGCTTCATGATCAGCTGAATATGTAATGTTTGGGACGCCTTACTATTGTATATTTGGTGATCTTACCTCTTGTAAACATTTATTTGCTTGCTTGTGATTGAGACACTAGGCTTGTTCTTGACCATAGGAGACTGATGGAATGTAGTTAAACCCTCATATATCTAGACAACCGTGACCGTATAATGAGGTGGATCCCATTTCATTATGCGTAGCTGGCTATGTCTGCCCCCGCTCTCCAGTGTTCTGGTTCTGGGGCGTGACATGGTTTAAGTGGTGGCCCATGCAGGTCTTGTAAATCAAGATATGTGAGGGTTTACCGAATAGGTGTCTCAATCAGTACTCGCCCTTGATCTCTGCTCGTATCCTCTTGACTCTTGAAATTCTTGTCCTGATCACATGCTTGTAATCATTGATCTGTCCTGGTCCTTCCTTATTGTTCCCTATGTCGTCTTCTTCAGAGGCAATGTTCCCGGACCTGCCGATCAGCAAGGCGACGCACCTCTCGTGGACTAGCAGCAAGCAGAAGATCAGGCCCAGCACTCAGGAGCAGCCTTCCGGGTTATGCCTCCTGGAGATCCATAACCCCCGGTACAGCCAGCCCAGCCCGCAGGGCAGGATGATGGAGCCTTGGTAGGACTTATCATGGAGTTGCTTGCATCGCAGGATCGTCGAGGAGACGCCTTGCGTCAGGCAGTGGCAGATGCTCTGGGCAGAGGTGGACATCATGGGAATAGTGCAGCGAACAGTGACAGGACCGGAGGTCGAAAGCGATCTCGCGGCCAGATGAACCAGTCTTCAGCACCATCCCCGGCAGTCAGGGCTCTGACAATTGGAACTCCGAGGCAGGCAGCCTCAGTAACGTCGGTCACGTCCCCTCAGCAATAGAAGCAGAAGCAGTCTTCCGCAATGGGCTGCACTCATTGCGGGAAGCCAGGACACGTTGTTTCAGAATGTCGCAAGGCTCGAGGATTATGTTTGCTTTGTGGAGCACCGGACCACAAGGTAGGGACCTGCCCGTTCAGGACTGACTCATCACCAGCCATGACCAGTTCATCCGTTAGGGGACCAGCCCCAGTACCAGTCCAGCAGCAGTTTCCATCCCCGAGGCCGTTGCCGACGCAGGCCCAAGCTTTTCAGCAGCAAAGGCCTCAGCAGTATGCCCAGGCGCAATTTCTGTATAGGCAGAGGGGATTCCAGCAGAGACCCCAACCGTATGCCCTGACCCCATCTCAGATTCAGAATCGGCAGAGAGGTTCCTAGCAGGATATCTTCCCTCTTCCTCATGCCTTCAATTCCTTGCTTGCATGATTGATTGTTTGATTGATTGCTTAGTATAGCTTGTCATTGCAATCTCTAGCCTCTTGATTAAATTCCGAGGACGGAATTCTTTTAAGGTGGGTAGACCGGTAGAGTTGTAATGCCCATATCTCGTATTACGTATTTGGAATACGTGTACGTATTTTGACCTGTATTGCATGTCTCCCTGCTTGATTTATTTTGGCATTTCATTGATGGATTTATCTTGGTTCGGTTCGGTTTGTTGGCTTGGTTCGGTTTTGCTTGATTTATGAGAACCAAACCACTCCCACCTACCGCCACTCCCACCATAAATATCAATTCCACACTCTCTCTTCCATTAATACTCATTACTCATTTCTTCTTCTCCATCTTTACTCTTCACCTACCAGGAGAGAGTGGAGAGCTTAGGCAAGTGCACATTGCTTCATGGAAGAAGTCCATTTTTATTGTTCCATTGTCTTCCTCATGTGTTTCTAATCCACTTTAGTACTTGACATTTTTTATTTCCATGGTTAAATTTTTTGTAGATCTAGCTTTGTGGTATTTTCGGTTTTCAGGACTTTGATCTATCAAACTTGCATATTTTACTAAGTTGATGATCCCATGTTGCAGAGAATTTCGTTTGGTCCAAATTTGACCTACGAGAAATTTGCTGAGCCGCATGGACATTTTCAGCACTTGGCCGCATGCAAATGACAAGTGAGCCGCATATGCATTATTTAATACATGTGCTGGCAAGCTTGCTTGCATGCTGATTTTTGAGGCATATGTTTCCCTACATGTATTATTTAATGCGTGGGTTAGCAAGCTTTGCTTGCATGCACACAAGCAGTAGTGAGCCGCATAGGCATTATATTTTATATTGGAATGCATGTCCAGCCGCATGCATTAGCTAGCAAATGCCTTAGCATTTATTGCATTACTTATTTGCATTATTCGTTTTGCATGACAATTAACAGGTTGGCCGCATGGGATGTAACCAGCCGCATATGGTTGGGATAGGCATTACTTAATGCAATATTATCCCATTCTTAATGCTTTTATCCTTATTTGCTTTTGTCCTTATTTGCTTTAATGCCTTGGTTAAAGTATTTTGTCCTTATATGCTTTGACTAAATGCATCACAGCCGCATAGCTTTTAAAGCTTACATTCCTAATGCATTATTTTAGGCTTTTATGCATTTTAAGGCCTTACAGTTTATATTTAATGCCTTAGTCCCTAGGAAATGCAACTAATGCATTGGAGCCGCATAGGTTTCTGGAGACTTAATGTTTAATGCAATTAAGTCCTTAACTTTATTGCTTAATGCAATTAAGTCCTTATCTTCCTTACTTAATGCTTTATGCATTTGAGACCTTAGTATTAGTATATATTATAAGCTTTTATACAATTTAAGCCTTGATAGTTATATTAATTCTTTAATACATCTTCTTAGAAAGCACAGCCGCATAGCTTGCTTTAATGCATTGGCTTAAATGCATTTGTTTTAAGGTTTTTTCAAGTAGAGCCGCATAAGGAATTATTTAATATTAGTTGCTTGTTTGTATTTTCATGCAAGCAAACCGCATGGCCATTATTTATTTATTTATTTATTTATTTTTTGTTTGTATTTTCATGCAAGCAATGTGAGGGTGAGCCGCATGGATAGTTACAGCATTAATAACTGCTTGATGCAGAGCCGCATGGCCTTGGCCATTAAATAATATTATTATTTGCATGTCGCATTTTGTATGGAATCTAGGTGAGCCGCATAGGCTCCCTTCCCCCACTATCTAATATTTTGGTCACGTGAGCCACTCTTTTATTGACAGTCATCATTTCATTGTTTGGCCACGTGCCCTTCCTTTGTTTAAGTGGAAGCTCGTATTTATTGTCTTCCACACTCTCTGTCTTTTCTGACTGCATGAATATTTCTTGTTAGCATTTACTCTTGGCCGCATGACCCTCGCCCTTCAGCTATTTTTCTGGCCGCATAAGCTTTGGCTGGCCGCATGGGTGGCCTCCCACTCTCATTGGCCGCATGTATGTTCTCTCACTTTTGGGCCGCATGGGATCCACTTTGATTGTTTAAATATTTTATTTGCCTGAATTGTGGTCAGAATTTCTTTCCACTCCCAACATGAAAGTTGTAGAGTTTCTCCTTGGCTTCAAGAATATATATATTATTATTTAATTGTGCAAGTTTCTTCCCTCCTTGATATATGATATGACTTGATAGTGACCCGTCGTGGTGCACTCCTGACAAGATAACTTGACTTGACAAATTTGACATGATAACTTGACATGATAAATCTTGATAGTGGCCCGCTGTGGCGCACTCTTGACATGATAAACCTGACATGATATATTTCTCGAAATGCTGTTGCGACGGCTAACACGACATGACAAGATTGAATAACCTGGACACCGTGGACGATTGTGCTTGTACAAATGAACCAGTATTGTCCTGCATCATGTCTAGGATGGGGACCCCTGAGTACCACGGTCAGGGGTACCTACTGTAAATGGCTAAGGCTAATAACTAGAATAATATAGTAGTTCATGAAGAGACTTTCCCAGTTACCTGTTGCCCCTTTGATCTCGGCCTTATATATATATATACATGGGATTTGTTGCTATCCGTCGAGATGAGCGCACTTCCAGCCCGCCGTCGAGTGTGGTACCTTAGGACACATGTATCTTACTACAGTGTGTCTGTTATATCATGCTATCTTTTCCTTTTCTTTGCTGGGATCACTCAGGTAGCAGCAGGCGGGTAACTGGACTTGGAAATCTCTTTGCATCTTATTAGTAACTAGGACTGTGATAATCCTAGTTAGTTAAAGTATCAAGCCGTACTTATTGCTTGGCCGTGATTGTTGGATGAGGTATAATCAGTCTAGTCTTGTCTTGATCCTGTACAAGATTGTTACATGTCCTGATTTCTTATATTTATCTTGCCGATAAATGGTGGAAGAAGCCAAGTTCTGTTCAAAAAAAGGGTTACAACCCCGATCCTTGTTTGGTTTACGGGTTGTAACCTGGTTATCTGAATAGTCCCATGGTTATCTCATCGTATATCACCTGTCATGTTTTTTCTTAATTACTGTCTTTTATTTGAAATTATATTCTTGTGCTAGTTTCTGGTTTTAGTTCCTAAGTGAAGCCTCCTTTGTGGCACTTGCTCTTTCTGGGGTCTGACCCAGCTGGTTTTGTATGGCCAGATACCGGAGCAGCACCAGAGGATCTACCGACCTTCCAGCCACATGGTGACCACTAGACGGAATCCTGGCAACGAGTGGGTTATTTTTGGCTCTCCCACTCTATTGTAAAATTATTCTTTTGAGGCGTTTAGCCGCCGAGCAAGTGTTAGCTCGTGAATTTTTACTTACTGTCTGCCTACGGGCTGTAACATGATTGGCAACCTAGGGTTGATCATGTATGACTAAAACTCTTGCTAGTCCTCACATTTTGTAACGACTAGCTTCATGATCAGCTGAATATGTAATGTTTGGGACGCCTTACTATTGTATATTTGGTGATCTTACCTCTTGCAAACATTTATTTGCTTGCTTGTGATTGAGACACTAGGCTTGTTCTTGACCATAGGAGACTGATGGAATGTAGTTAAACCCTCATATATCTAGACAGCCGTGACCGTATAATGAGGTGGATCCCATTTCATTATGCGTAGCTGGCTATGTCTGCCCCCGCTCTCCAGTGTTCTGGTTCTGGGACGTGACAGGCATCACAAAGAATCGTCCCATAAACTCTCTCCCTGCTATAGTAATAGAGCATCTATAAATAGCCTTAATGGGTACTGGTCCGCCTCCCGTCATTACTCTACTCATCTCCTTGGTAGGTGTAGCTACTAAGTGGTGTTTATGTAAAAACTTTAATGACAGGAAGCTATTTAATGCACCGGAATCAAACAAGCATAGAGCTAGAAAAGTATGCAAATAAACATGACCTGTGATGACGTCGGCTAAATAATATGGCTCCGAAACCTGCTCCGGCTCTGCCTCAAGAGCCAGACTATAAGCCTTTCCCTGGGGTCCCTTCTGCTGCTGCAGATGTTGCCCAAACCTCTGCTGCTGAGTCGGGAGCGGTGGTCCTCTAGACGGTGGTCTGGCACCTGGTACCCTCGCTATTGGGCACTCCCGAAGCTGGTGGGTGGCAGACCCGCAAGCTAAGCACTGCCTCAACCTCTTTCTGCGGACGGAGCAATCATGCCCTGGCCTTCGACAGAATATACACAGAGCTCCCTTCTGCGGCTGAGGTCCCGGGGCTCTAACTGGTGGGGTTGGGTGATGTGGTGTGGAAGGACGGTATGTCTGCTGGTGCGGCGTCGGTGCTCTCGGCTGGAAAGCCTGCCGCTTGGAAGGTCCCTCGTGGTGTACAGAAGCCGACCTCTGGCAAGACTGAAGACGCTCCTCTATGCTCCGGGCCAACTCTAGGCTCTGGTAGTAGTCAGTCGTCCCGTTCGCTACTATGAGAATGCCAATGTCTGGAACTAGACCATGGCAAAACCTACGCATCATCTTCTCTGGGTCTGCAACCAGACTAGGAGCGAAATGGCTCAAACGACTAAACTCTGCTGTATATTCGTCAACTGAACGGTTCCCCTGCTGGATGTTCTGGAATCGTAGTCCCATAGCTACCGTAGCGGTGGTCGAAAAGAATTTCTTCTTGAACTGGATCTTAAACTGATCCCAAGTGGCCCTCCCTCTCGTGAATAGTGGCTCATTCCTGAACCAAACTCCTGCCAAGCCTGTCAGCAGAAATCCCGCTGCCTCGACCTGGAGGTCACCCGGCAACCTAGCTCCAAGGAGCTTCCTCTCTACCGAGTCTAGCCCGTCATCTGCTACTACGATGTCCTCAGTCCCCATGAACTCCCTGGGTTCAAACCCATGAAGTCCTTGATGTTCCCCGCTCTCTGCCGTGGCTCTACCAGTGGTGGGACCATGGTACGCTCCTCAGAACGCTCCATGCTCTGGTGGAGTAGGGTGGTCTGCTCCTGATGGGTCGTTAGGAACCCCTGTATCAGAGTGAGCAGTTGTTTCCCGTCGAGAGTGGCGGAAGCCTGGACAGGTATAGTAATAGGTGGTGGTGGGAGTATCGGGTCCTGCTGGGACTGTGATGTGGAAGGTGGTGTAGGCATCTGGGTTGGTGGATTTGTGGAGTGGGGGAGTTTGGTAGGTGGAGGTGGAGGTGCATCGGTCAACTGGTCAACCGACTGGATAGGAAGTGTGCCATTCTCAGGTGTGGCATACTGGATGAGCGGGTAAGCACCATCTAATAAATAAAAGAACTTATAAGGACTCTTTTAGGTAAACAATCATAAGCAAGAAAATCTAATTTGTAATAGCGAGCATATGATGTGATAAGTTCCTATGTTGCAATTCTAGTAATCCTCTAGGTGTTCTAAATGTTATTCTTATTGTTGTCTAATTATCTTAAGTTCCTAATTGCAGGCATGCTTGGTACAATGACGTAACCAAACAATTTAGTCAGGCCCTGCATGGGCCACCACTAAAAACATGTCACGATCTGCTACCCAAATTGTTGGGCCGGGCCGAGTTATGTCCAGCCTACGCTTGAGATAAAACGTAGTAAGCTGTTCTAAAGAAAAAATAAGATAAGACCAAAGTGTGCTAACAGTTCTATATGTCAAATTGAGTCAGAATATAACCAAACACAAAATCATCTCGTATATAAATATGTTCCGAAATACAAAGTCGAGACATAAAACTGGATACGGGACCAGTATCAAAATACATAGTCTAACAACATGACTACTGTCAAAAGTCCTGAGCAACTACACAAACTAGACGAGTTTCCCCGCAGGTACATTCTCGTAAGGTAAAGTCTGATCCTCGACGGCAATTCCATAATAGGAATCACATAGCAACTCCTCCTCGGTAAGTATACCTACAACGTTATCCTGTCAGGACGGGAGCAAGTACTGATTCTAGCAAACTAAATATACGAAACATGAAATGAACATGAGTGTAATAAACATGAATCATGTCATGTCACAATCTATCATGGCAAGGACACATATGTCATAGAGACAAATGTATATGTAATGTTTAAAACTGTAGTAGGTACGTAATCGTCAATAGGTGTACAATATGCAGGGGCATATAGTGAAATGTACTTCCGTAAAAGTGATACGGTGATAGATGTACATATGCACAAATCTGCGATAGATGTACATACGCACAAATCCGCTTTGAGATAAAGGCCTACGGCGTAGTAACATATAAAATGAAACTTTGCTCGCTACTGTAGAGGGGGCATGATCATGTACTCAACTATCAGTTTTCCTATAACCCAGATTCTAACATGTGAGAGATACGAGAATAGCATAAAACATGGTGGATACTGAGAGCAGTATAAAGCATATGATATTGTGATATACGACTTGCAGTTTAGATATTAACATGGTTTACACAATTCATTATATGCTGTAAATAAAGTTTGTAGAGTACTTGTCCCTAGCAAAGCAAGGTAGTGAAGAAAATGCTACAGATGTCTGGTGTTTCGTCACTGTAAAAATAATGCATAAACTTAGTTTTCATACTAAGTTAAACACTAAGACACTATGTGCGATACGACTCTCTGACTGGATACCTAGCCAAATGGTGAACTTTAGCATAGGAGACCAATGTGGGGTGACACAATACCTAAACTAACTTTCTAGGGCCTTTACACTATGGTAGGGTGAGGTCCAATATTACAATATCCCAAGTCACACAATTCATCGTAAGTCGTAATTAATCAATAATTAAATCAGACTGTGCACTGTATTCCAACAATTTTTAAGATAGACAAAAGGCAATTATACATTAAAAAAGTACCCAAATGATCCTTGTTAATTATAGAAATTTATACTAATTTTCTGGATTTATAAACCCTCAAAGATAATTATTGCAAATCAGCAAACATAAGTACTCTGAAAATGAGTTCATTTTCCTATTTTTATAAAATACCAAAATTACTAAATAAATGATGGAAAATTATATTAAATTAGCTAAATTAATATAGTATTAAATACAAATTTTCCCATATTTTTACAGCAATTAAATTATATATAAAAATTCAAAAACAGCAAGTAACAATTTCTGGAAATAATTAATTAATTATTTACTATTTTATCCACGCATACGAAATTGAACCGAAGTCCAGATACGGGACCCAAAGTCATGAATCAATTCCAATATGACTTGTACATACTTTAAATGTATTAGACACATTTGGGCCCAAAATCCATGCTAGGTTTGGACACCAAATGGCCATGATTAATAAAATACAGTAATTCAAAAATTATATTAAAGTATTTTAATAATATATATTAAAGTGGTAAAATATACAAGTCTAAAACTTATAATAACTTGTGAATTTTATACATAATAACATTTGCACAAAATTGTATTTGAAATATATATATACATATATATATACAACAAATACATTTATTATATACATATATATATTATTATATATATTTATATATATATATATATAAATATATCATAATATAATAATACTTAATATAATATATATATATTATAATTATATCTATATAATATATATATATTATATATTATATTAATAATATCATATATATATAATACTTACTATAAAATATATATATATAATATAATATCTATATATATATTATATATATTATCTATATAATACAGTATATATATTATATATATATCAGTCTATATATTATATATATATATATTATAGATATCTATTATATATATATTATATAATACTTAGTATAAAATATATTATTTTATATTATATATATTTATATTAAGTATTTTATATTTTATATATATATATATATTTTATAAGTATTTATATATATATATATATATCTATATTATATCTATATATATATATATATATAAATACAGTATATATTTATATATATATATCAGTATATTATATAATATATATATTATATATCTATATCTATATATATATATATCTATATATATAAAACACATTAAAACAAAATATATGTTTATATGTATTTTATTCTATTATATGTTGTTTTATTATATATATAAATATATTATATAATATTATAAACAATTAAACAACAATAAACAAAAAAACAACAAAAGGGGGGCTGGAACTCGGCCCGCTGGGACAGGGGGAGGGAGACTTAACATTGCTCGGGCTGGCCAGGGTGTCAGCTCGGGTTAGCTTGATAGGGGTAGGACCGGGTTAGTTTTATAGTAAATTAAGATAATGGTTTTAAACCCAATAACATATTATTAAACCCGTTAACCCATAGTCCTGTGTCTTCGTGTCCTGACAGTTAGGGACACGAAGGCACACGAGTCCAGTGTCCCAGGCTGCACGACACGCACGACACGAATGGCCGTGTCCGAACTCACTCACACGCACTGCTCGTGTCTAGGCTAGTCTAGTATCGCAAAATATGAGACACGGGACGACACGGAACAAAGCGACACCTACGTGTCCAGTCGAGCGGGCTGTCGAAGCTGCGGCAAGGCGAAGGAAGCGTCGGGTCGGTGCGAAGGGTGGCGCTGGGTTCGTCACGTCGTGGCGAACAATATGGTGGTTGGTGGATACGACGGCGGTGGCTGTAGCGGTGGCGCTAGCAAGGGCTAACTCCGGCGAGCTTTGTCGGAGAAGAAAGGGGGTCGGCCGGCGCTCTGGTGGTCGGAAAATAGTCTAGAGTTAGGGTTGGGGTCGGGGTTGATTTATAGAGTCGGAAGTCGGTCGAATTAGGGCTAGGGTTATGGAAAATTAGGGTTAGGGTTAGGATTTCGGTGGATTAGCCGGAGATGGCGACGGGGAAAGGCGGTGGTCGGGTGATCGTTTAGCAGAAACCCCCCTCCCAAAACTAGTTTTACACAAAGCCCCCCCACTGCCATACAGTTTGCAAAATATAATTTGCAAACTGATATAAAACAATTAGAAAAATTACAAACTGATATAAAACAATTCAGTAAATTACAAATTGATATTAAAACAATTTAACAATTGTAAGTTGATATTTAAGCTATAAAATTATATAAAAATTTATTTTTAAATCCTAGAAAATTCCTAATAATTAATAACTTATTTTAAGGATAAAAATGCTATTTAAAATATAATTCCTTATTTTAAAATAGTTAAAATATTCAGGGGCTTACATTCATAATGCCATTTGTTGCGATTTTTCCACAATACCTAGCATATGGCGCCAACCACAACTTGCTTAACTGCTTCTGACGTTTCGTCCAACAACACTGGAACCTTTGTAACATATCAACCCTACTTGCCCGAACACCGACCATTACTTGAAAGTAATCCCACACCGAAGTAGCTAAATCACCTTCACCGAATATATGGTGCACAGACTCCCCATTCGAGTAGAACAGCAGTGGCAAGCCGAGGCCAACGAGAAACCAAGTTGCTGAACATTATCATCCGTCGGCAATTTATTGAAGAGGATTCTCCATAATAAGATAGACCATTTAGATGGCATACATTTGTTCCAAATGTTCTTAAAATATACCTGTTGAGGAAATTGGGCACGGATCTGATTCCAAGCCAAAGTAATCGAGAACTTCCTTGCCGGGTGAGGGAGCCACGACATTGCCTTGATCATCTTCAAGAATGAATTCTTCAATGTGATATGTATATGTTGTCTATACAGTTTTCTGTGTGATATATATATATATATATATATTATATATATATATATATATATGTTGTCTATACAGTTTTCTGTGATATGTGTGACTATGGGTATGGGGTATCCTATGTTATTGTATTAGATGAGTGGTTTAGCAGATTTTGTGATGTTATATTGAGTTGGTAAGTATCTCAGTTTCATGAGAGTAATGAGGGGTTGGTAGTTCGGTTGTGGTATGTATATAGTCATATATATAGGTATTATGGGATGATGTATGTTATAGGTTCATGTGGGTTGTAGGTACATGTTCTGTCCCTGAGAACCGACTTGTGTTTGCATTAAGTTGGGAGGGTTAAGTGAAATATGTGATATACATATATAGATATATATGTATGTGTGAGTAATATGTATATGAGTTCAGATATGGTTTTGAGATTAGGAATACATATGTATAGGATGTGTATGTAGACGTGTATATATGGTCTATACGAGGGTATATATATAGTCTATATATAGTGGTATTGTATATATGTACATAATATTTGCTCTTGTATATTGGTATCCTAGTCTACCTTGAGATAGACTAGAGAATTGACCAAATAGGCCTAATTGAGCTTGTTGACTAGAGTTTGTCCAAATCCTAGACAGTTGACCTAGTTAGCTAGACTGTTGACCTAGTTTGACTATAATGTTGACTAGAGTTGACTTGACCTAGAATGGCCTAGAATCCTGTAGAATGTATTGTAAATTTTATTTATTACATCTTGAACACATTGTAACCTGTGTTGCTCTAAATAGGACTCAGTTACTCCGGTTTGGACATCTGTTCTCATTAGTCGCTCAGGATATCAGGCGAGTACATGATCTGATCGTTTCATATATTGCTAGGACTTATATTCTTGCTCTAGACTACTTTACTTGATGTTGTCACGTTGTTATCACGGATTGGTACTATATGGATCTTTTCATGAGATGTTATCCCCCTCGGGTGCATCGAATACTTCATATCATGTGCTTTTCACGTACATCATGTATTCCTTGTACTCTCATTATTCATGTACACTCATGTGCTCTCATGTACTCTCATGTTCACATGTGCTTCATGTTTAAAACTATAATGTACGTAACATAACTTGACTAGATCCTTGTGTTTGATTGGGGACGGAGGAGTAGAAGTGGTTATGTGATCAATTCCAAAGTAGGTAGTCATGTGCAACTCTGTAACTTAGTCATGTGCAAATCAAGTCGGTTACATAACCATCTTGTGCTCTAAATTACTTAGTCACTTACAGTTCTTACTTTCCATATATATTTTCTGTTTTCAGTTATCTCTCTTACTATTCATGTACGTATCTTACAGCGTTTCATGTATTTTATTCTATTGCTTGTTTTACATTTCCTGCCATGATACGAACTGTGTGAGAGTTATGTATTCGCTCCTGCCCTGACTAGACCTGTTGAAAATATTACAGAGGATGAGAAGGAGTTTTGTCCCACCTGTTACAGAACTGGTATAGATGACACTTGTGACTTGGACCCTCAGGAGGATCCAGCTTGCGCTAAGGATGTTACCCTATTGCCTAGGATAGACTGCTAGGCTTATCTTATCTTACTTTTCTGTTGTCATTTCATGAGATGTATTATTCAGATGTTGGTTTTGTGTTGTTAAACACTTAGACTTATTTCTTCTGGTTGTATTGCACTCTGTGATTTCATATCTATCTTATTGTGCTATTTATCCATCTTAGATTTGTGATTGAGTTGTACCTCCTGTATTATCCTCCGATTGGAGAGTATATTCTGTACAGGTACATTTATACTGTGTTAGATGTTGTGACCTAGGACAACATTCTACCGTCGATATTGTGGCGTAGGCTGGACATACCCACGTCTCATGCCCTTATATTGAGTAGGGGTGCAACTCGGGCGGGTTGGGTCGGGCTTGAGGTCAACCCGAGCCCAACCCGATGAATCATAAGTCTAGCCCGAGCCCAAGCCCGGCCCGACCTCGGGTTAAACATATGAAGCCCAAGACCAAGCCCGGAGGATCGGGTTTGGCTCGGGTTGAACTCGGGTTGGGTCGGGTCCATCGAGTTTATCGGACTCTAATATAATATTTGAAATAATTTTAAACAAAAGTAATATTAAACACATAATCAAATAGCAATAAAGTCTTGATCATTGAAAATTACAAACTAAATTAAGATTTATGATAAGGATTGAAGAGTTTGGGTAGAGAAATTTAGGATTTAACTTTTAAGAAATATGAAACTATATATATATATATATTATATATATATATATATATATATATAAATAAGTCGGATTTCGGGTTCTTCGGGTAACCCGACACATGAACCCGAGCCCAACCCAATTTTTGATCGGGTTGAAATATTTTAACCCATATCCGAACCCGAACCCGAGTATCTTCAACCCTAACCCAACCCATTACGGGTTTACCCGATCGGGTTCGGGTTTAGCCCGCCCAAGTTGCACCCCTAATACTGAGTGCGGGTCGTGACAATATTGGAAGGTGAAGTCCTAGATTTCAGGCCTAGTGGTGTCACTAAGTGACTGGCCCTTCATCTAGAAGAATTATGTTGTGCTCCTAGTAATCACTTAAGAAATATTTTCATATTGACCATGCAATTTGGTTAGTGTGTGCTCGTCTAGTTTGGGATACTTGTGTAACATTTTCCAGTTGGCAACTAACTGGCAATTTGACTTCAATCATGAAAATTGCTAGAATTGAACAGTTGTAATACTTTGTATCATATTGTACCTTATCTTCCTTGCCATACATTAACTGAGACTTATTTCATTTGAATGGGTAGCATACATTAACTGAGAGTTATTTCATTTGAATGGGGAAGCTTGGAGCACGATGCAATCAATGGCAAGAAAGCTATGGGGAAATCTAGTTCTCTGAATCTTTGTTCACCTGGCTGAAATAAAACTTGTACAAACCGGTGTGGAATCCATAGAAGGTAGCTAAGTAAGGAGGCCTTTTGTAATATGAAGTTGTAAGTCGGTGATGGGAAGGTCTGCCATATATTTTGGTTATATAAATTAAGCACACATGTAACCAACGTAAGGTGGAACCTTCAAGTTTAGGAGTCGATTGGAAGTTGGAGAACAAGGTACAATGATAAGATTTGTTATAAGAAAGCATATCTCAGTAGGACTATAGTCTACAGAGCCAAATGCAATGACATTACCATTTTGATACATAATGTTATTTGAACTCCAAAAGTTAGCCTGAAAAATGGAAATTTCCCTCCATATTAGTGCTGCTAAGTCATCATCTTTTTAACTGATAAACTGCTCCAGATTGTTTGCTCTACACATGAAAAATCCACGCCTATAGACTTAGATAGTCGATAGCTGTTCTCTCTTGAATGTCGTAGTATAGAATTTGGGATATTGGCCAACAACCGGAGGGACTTTTTTATTAGAATGGTGGCATTTAGAAGGCAGCACATACTTTTATAGGTCTATTGGCTAGTAGTTCAAGCTGAATGTCGGTAAGCAGCTAGATGGATATTAAACAGAAGGCTTACAAGTTGTCATCTATGTTGCTTTCTATTTTGAAGCAGTCTTTATTTATGGTTTCATGTATCTGCTGATTAGCTAACAGTGTGCAATCTTATGTAGAATGGATCTTCTGATCATGAAAATTAGACTCTTGTCAAACTTTCGCAATAAATGATAAAGCTAATCTCTTATAGGGAGACATTCTGGAGGACCCAGCAAATGAACCAAGGAAGGACATGTACATGATGTCTGTTGACCCAGAAGATGCACCCAACGAACCCGAGTAAGCAAATTCTTTTCTTCATTCATCTAATGATACTACTGGCCTTTAGATTTGTGGATAATACATAAACATTATGTTAATTCACATGGGTTTCAGTTGATTTTAGTATACTCTGATTACTTGCAGATATATAGAGATTGGGATTGTGTCGGGCATGCCTATTTCCGTCAATGGGTTTCGCTTGATTTTAGTATACTTTGATTTTAGTATACTCTGACTTAACTGGTTGAGCACGAATTTTCCCACCCTTACTGCACTCTTTGGAATATTTTGAAACAGACTTAGGCAGCCTAAATCTGACTGTCCTAGTTGTGGAGAAAAACCTTATGCTCTATTAAAAGGATGCATGCTATCTGTAGTCTAACAATAATTGACATCTTATTTGACACTCTTGAAATATTTTGAAATAGCCTTGGGCACCCTGAATCTGATGCATGCTATGTTTTGTCAAGCATGGACAAAATTTAGGAGGAATGTTATAAATATGGAGTTGAAAATATTGCTAGTGATGGGTGGTGCACTTGCACATTTTGTGTTGCAAGCAGCATCGTTATATGGTGGTGAACTTGTGCATATTAAGAGAGAGCACGAGGACTACAATAAGATCATACCTTCGCAGGTCTGATATTTGTTCCCCTATTAGTAATGTTCTTGATTTTATTTTTGAGAAAAAAAAAGACAATGACCTAGCAATTAGCATATAGGGTAGGTTAGTATAATGTAGATGTAGGTTGCTGTCAATAGGATTTTATCTCCAATTCAATCTTATGATTGTGAATGTACATGAATAGAGAATCTGATCACAAACTCCATTTCACCATGATAATCTACGCCGTTGAAATTGCTTGAACAAGAAACAATACAATTTGCATCCAGTATATATAATGGCAGTAGTTGACTTGGTCCAAAGTTTAGGAGAAAAAACGTGAAAAGATTCTGAACCATCAATTGTGTTCTAAACATTTAAAACCCATCCACACCAAGTTTTAGCAGGCTTGGAACTTTAGAATATGTAGTTCTAAAGACTTGGTATCATGATAAAAAAAAAAACTTTGGACACTTGTGCATAGTGAAAACAAAAGTTTCTAGTTTTTCTTCAAGGGTATTTCAAATGAAGTAAACAATGTCTAATGAAATACACGAATTTTTTTTTTATGTATGTATTTCGAACCCAATGCAAAGTTTTTTAGTTTATCTACAGGCATCTTTACATTCATGTTACATTATTGTTATAGTTACAATTGGCTCTCTTTGTAATTTTTCGTAAGCAGTTTGAGCTATCAGAGATTCAATTTGACTAGAATTTGTTTAATGTGTTGACTTGTAGGCCTTGTGTTCATTTCATTTTGTTCTCTCTTGTTCTCAGTTTATACAAACATGTACACATAAATGATTGAATATATTTCTCTTGTCCTCTCAGGAACTACATGAAAAATGAAGGTGCTGTGAGTACGGGAGGGATGTGCTCCGAGTTCTCTACATATTCTGGTTTTACTTATATAAATATAGGGTTTTGATGTTTAAGATGTACGAAAAATACATACTTTAGTTGGATATGTTTGTGGTTGGACGTGTGTTGGATGTTTGCGGTTGGATGTATTGGAAGTTTGTGGTGTATGAACAATACAGTTTGTTAATGTAAAATTTGGATATTATAGTTATTTGATGGGTGTATATCTTCTGGATTATTGATATTATGCGTATGTTCGATTCATAATATATATAGTTAAATAAAATTTTGGCTACACAAAATTTAGCTTCTCTTGACGGTTATAAAACGTCAACAATTAACTCAATCCTGCTGCAAAAGAGCTTTTCATTGACGGTTTCTCAAAACTGATTTCTTGACGGCTAAAAACGGTCAAGACAAATATTTAAGATGACGATTAAAAATCATCAAGAAATGTTTTGTCAGAGACCGTCAAAAAAGGTGGAGGACTTTTCTTGACTCTGGCCTACTTGACGGAACCACAACCGTCAAGATAACCCTTTCTTGACGGGGATTAACCATCAAGAAAGCCCTATTGTGTAGTGATTGTCGTGGATAATCCTTCGAGGAACTCCGAAATGGTAGATGATGTGATGTTTAACAAAGCTGATCATGTTCGAGGTTTTCATCTCAGCCAGTGGCACTGCTTCCGCCCACTTGGAAAAGTAGTCGGTGATGGCGAGGACGAACCGGTGTCCTTTGGAGGATGGAGGGCTGATCGGTCCGATGATATCCATTCCCCATGCTTCAAATGGCTAAGAGGCCATAATGGGGTGTAGAAAATTAGAAGTTTGATGGATAAAGTCAGCATGCAACTGACATACCCGGCACTTTTTAGCATAATCCACGGCTTCTGCTATCATGGTGGGCCAGTAATAGCCCATGCGACGCAGTCGGTCATGCAACTTATGACCAGGTTGGTGAGCTCCACAGGTGCCATCGTGTGCTTTTCGGAGTGCTTCTTGTGCTTCTATCTTAGACAGATACCGCAGGAGAAGTCCGTCGTATGAACGACGATACACATTTTAGTAGTTGTGTCATAGAAGAACCGGAGTAAGCGTCTCTTGATAGAAGTGGCTTCCTTTGGGTCCTCGGGTAGAATTCCATATACTGCATAGTCTATAAACAGGAATCGCCAGTCCCGGATGTCAACATCGGTGTCCACCTGTATAGAGTAACTCAGACACGAATGTAGATTTTTCTTTGGACAGACTAGCTCCCAACCCATTACTATGACGGAGTATTGGGTTCCGACAGGAGCTGCCAGAGAAGTGACGAGATCGACGAGGGCGTCGCCCTCTAAGTTTTGCAATCGAGGTACATGTTCTATAAAGAACCCTGTGAAGGTAGAAATGATATCGATTGCTGCATGATGGTAAGGGATCAGATCTTCATGTCGAACCTCATATTGTCCTCGAACCTGGTTGATTATCAGCTTCGAGTCGCCGTAGGCCTCGATGTAGTCGACCCCTAACTATTTAGCAAGATGGAGCTCGATGATGAGGATATTGTACTTAGCAACATTATTAGTGTATGACTCTATGAGAGAATATGCACGATGGAGGACTAGGTCGTCAGGAGTGACAAGAACTACCCCGACCCCTTCGATAATTTTGCCTTTGGGTCCTGTCCTTGAAGCACCGTCAAAGAACAACCACCAAATGTGATTGTCTGAGATCGCATTCGACTCTAAGGCCTCGTCAGGAATGCTGTCGTAGAGCTTCGACGTTTCCGACATAGGATGTGCTGCCAAGAAATCGGCCAACGCTTGACCTTTAACTGCCTTTTGTGGGACGAACATCATGTCATAAGGAGTCAAAAGGATTGCCCATGTGGCTAATCGCGAGTTTAGTGCCTCTGTCTTGGTCATGAGAACTCAGAGGGGGTTGACACGGGAGATGACATGAATTGTTTGTCTAGCCACATAATGGCGTGTCTTTTGAATGACGAAGACTAGAGCGAGACACTCCTTCTCAACAGGATTATAGCGATGCTAGACATCAATCATGGTTCTTCTCAGATAGTAGATCTCCTGTTCGTGGCCTTTGTTGCTTCTCTAGGCTAGCAAAACGCTAAGAGAATGGTCCATGGCTCGGACGTATAGTAGGAAGGGCCTCCCCACGACCGGTGCTATCATTACTGGAGGACTAGTGAGGTATTTCTTGATGTAATCGAATGCGCACTGACATTTTTCAGTCCAGACATAAGAAACCCATTTGTTCATCAGTTTGGTGAAGGGTTGGCACCATCCAGAAGATTTGCTATGAACCTTCTGATATATGCCAAGCGTCCTTGTAGTCCCTAGAGCTCACGAAGATTCTTCGGAGGAGCCAGGTCCAGGATGGCCTTGGTCTTCTCAGGGTCAATATGAAACCCCTTGGCCATGACTGTTACGACCTGTACCCGGATATTCGGGCACGAGTACATGGGCCACGCCCAGCCTACGCCGTAGTATCGACAGTAGAACGCTGTCAAGTACCCAATAATATCTACAACATCTAGACGATCTATAACAACAATATGTACTCCAATCACAAACATCTAAGAATATATGAATAAGAAAAGGTAACAATATCACTAGAACAACTAGGATCTACAAAATGATCATATGAGACAAGAATGTATCGAAGACAAAACAATAACAAAAACTAAATCAAACTACCAGGCCAAGAACTCTCGGAAGACAACTCACGGTGAAGAATATCGAGATCCGCCTCAGCTAGCATCATCTTGAAGTCCAATAATGTGGGGCATAACAATTCCTAAAATTTGTCAACGTATCAGTCAGGATGGAAACGAGTACATAAACTAACAGTAGTTCCAATAAATTGACAAATATTATAAGAGACAGTTATAATGAAATACAAGATGAATATCAAGACAGTAAGTAAAACAGTACAAGTAAACTGAATATCATGTCATGGTGTGAAATACTAGAATGTAAAGCAGTACACGAACATCTGATGTACAATGTAAAATATAAACGATGCATTGAGATATTAGAGCTTTATGTAATCGGCTTGGGTCAAGATCCGACTGTTCCATTTGACTGGCTATGCATAAGAACAAGCACAGGTAAACCTGGAGATCAGGTCGGCCAAAATGGAAAGCTATTATTCCAGTAGTATCAGTTCAGGCTACACCCTACGTGTGGTGAGGGTGGACCTATGCATAGGAAGTGACAGGTGGGGTATTGATCACATAATCTTTAATAACTCTCCATCCCCAAGTAGTATAATGGATCCAACCATAGCACGTTACGACACGGGATTCTCTAAGAGGGTAGCAAATCCCCTTAGAAATCGGTGTCTATACAAGTACAAGAACAATAGTCAAGAACAAGACATGTACCAGTATACCAGGTAAACCAGGAGTAACATCTCATGACGGGATCCAATGTATACTAGTCCGTGTATCCTCATATCGAGAATCAAGTAAAACACTACAACTGAATCAAATATAGTAGATATCAAAGCAATGAAAACTATCAGAGAATGTACTCACCTTAATTTAGTTGGAAGTCGACGTGTAGGACACGAACATGTCGACACGGAATAGGTATGATTCTAAGCTCCACAAGATGGTCTCAAACGACGGCACAGGCGGTTCCACTGAGTCCAGAATAGTCCAAATAGCCTAGTTTGATATATAACAGTCTAGAATCAAGACTTAGCACGATAACAGTGATGAGGAATAGGAAACGACTATAATAGTCGTGACTTACGATTTAAGGGAAAAGAATAATTACAAATACATATCTATCTACAAGTCATTCATAATATTTAGAAACTATAATTTTATTTACAAAATATTATTAGGTAATACTAGAAACCCAAAATCATTTAGAGTTTTACAAAACCATTTATACATATATATATAAGCTAATAATAATATGGATTGCAAGTTGTAGTTTATTAAAATATCAAGTTGTACCTCGTTATTCGTACATCGAAACCTACAACACACAAATCGAGATAAGATGATCAACCGTAAGGTTGACTATCTTATCATAGTGATCCACATGGTCATCTTGTCAATTTCTGCGATGTGAGATCACTAGTAACTGGTCTCAGTTTCGTTGCACTAATTCTGAAATACGAACATAAAAAGAATTAATTATAACTAATAGTGATACATAAAGAAAATATATACATAAGACATTGTCGGATGATGAAACAAACGTCACCACCGTGTCCAGAATGGTTAAATTAGCTAGGATAGCCTACCCATAAGTCCAATTTAGACACAGAGGCAAAAAAGGTAATTTTGGGTCAAAATGATATCCGTCGTTGGACCCAATTTGTAACGAAAAACATGTCATACGAACCCAACGGTATATCCGAAATTAGATTTCGATGAGTCGATCTCAAAATGGTCCGTTGACCAGGACATCAGAATTTCGGTTTGCACGAAAATGCGTGCCGGAACCAGTGTCCATGAAATCTAACAAAGTATATGTCAACTAGTCCATAATGACGATACAAACTCAATGGCATATCCGAAATTGGATTCCGATGAGCCGATCTCAAAATGTTCCTTTGACTCGGACTGTAGGGTCCACTTTGTACCAAAATGCGTGCCAGGGCCCACGTCCTCCAAATCTAACAAACTTTATATAAATTTGTGCCAGAACGATGCCACGAGTCTATTGGTGGTGTCAAAATTTGAATCCGGAGTCCCGGGTCCAAAATTAGAATTTTACAAATTAGAAATTATGAATTCAGACGGCCAACTTTGGCGTCAAATTCAACCAATCAAACAAGCTCACAATGAAACGAAACTTAAGGGACAAGAAGATGGTTATACCAGCTGTGCACAGGAACTGGTGGTGCATCAAACGGAACCACGGCGGAGATACGAGTTCACGAAGTTGGCTCCACAAAACTGTCCAAAAATAAACACAATTATTTGGGCAACTTGGTAGCCGATTTTGATCTGTCAAAAGATTGAATTAACGGTTGAATTGAGAGGAGCGAAGGGGGTACCGAGATTGCAACAGAGGAAATAGTTCATCGATCCAACGGTCAGATTGCCCAGAAAACATGCACGAAGTTGCTGTTCCAAGGAACAATTTCTGAGTTCAAAACTCGTGCGTTACGACGGGATCTCGTGCGAAACGCACGAAGCGCCAATTGTACGCACCGGAAAGGTCGACGATCGTCACGGGGAGGTCGCCTGGGGGTTCGTCGGAGTCACGGTGGTCGTGTGGTGGTGTTGCCACACTGCGACTGCTGTAGTGCTCGAAGCTGCTGCTGCTTTACCGCTGCTGCAGTGCTCGCAGCTGCTGTAGCTTTACCGCTGCTGCTTGTGCACGCCTGCCGGTGGCTGGCCAGAGGTTTTCGGTGCTACAAGAAGGTTGGTGGTGGCGTGCGACTTCGGTGTTGGGAGGAGGAGGAGATGGGTTGGAAATGGATATTATGGTGAAGGTGATATGGTGATGGTGATGATGGTGGTGAAATGGAGGTAAAGAAATGGAGAAGAAGAAGAATAAGAGGAAGAAGTATGAAAGGAGGCTGTCGTCCTGGTGAAGGTGGTGGGTGATGGAGGAAGAGGGGTGGAGAAAAAAGACGATAGAGATAGAGAGGGAGGGGTTGATGTCGGCCTCGGTAGGGAGAGGGTTGTTAGTTAGGGAGAGAGAGAAATGTGAGTGATAAAATTAAGGGAGGGAAGTGGCTGTTGTAAGTTAGAGAGAGAGAGTGGAAGAAAGAGGGAAATCTCTACAAAAGTAGAGAGAGAAATATGAAATGTGTGGGAGTTAGGGCCGGCCAAGGGGTGTGAGAGTGAGTAGGTGTCATGTAGGAATGTGTGGTGGATTGATGAAGGATAAACCAATGGCTAGGATTGAGTGTGGGGATTAGGTTAAATGTATGAGTTGAGTCTTTTAAGAAAAGTAAATTAATTCATTAATATTAGGTATTGGGTCAAGCCAGTGATATTAATCCATATTGACAAGTCTTATATACTTGTATTGTTATCTAGTTCTGTCACTCTTATTTTTAATAACAATAAGGTCAATAATTAAGTAGGTATTTAAATGAATGAAAAATGAGGGTAATCTAATTAATGATTTATCCCATTGACAATTACATACATATTTATATATGGAAAGTCCTTGATCCTAATACTACTAGGATATAATAAAAATATATCAATATTAGTATTTGGGGGAAGGGGTCACATGCCCTTGGGTTAAGTGGCTTGGGTTAGATTGGGCTAGGTTTAGGCTTGGTGTGACCATGACTATTATTTAGATCATTTATGATCACAGGTAAATAAGTAGCATACGGGGGCTAAATTGAATGGGACAAAAGTGTCATGTGTGTAGTAGGCTTAATATGGGCCGTGTCTATATTTTGGGTCGACAAATTTGGGTCAAAATGGTGTTCCCAATTCGAGTCGGAAATAAATGTGACTTCGTGGGGTGAATCAATATTAGGTCTTGTGTCAGGAAAGTTGTGCGATAAAAATGAAGCACAAGATGACGTGTCTGAGTGGGACACGAAGGTCATCGGTGTAGGGTGTCTTGACTAGATCATGTTTGTGAAATTGGTTTTGAGAAAACAACTAGTCTTGTGCTCCTAAATTAAAAGTCATGGCAATGTGCATATGATAATCATAAATAAAAGTGGGAATGGTCAAATGGCCTAAATTGATCCGAAACTTATGCGATACAAAAAGATTACAAGAGAACAAGTTCGAGTGGGATATGATATATCAAAATGAAGATAATCTTGTCTACTACAAACTCATAAAAAAGTTTCCAGAGATTGACATCTCTGACGCTCCAGAAATCAAAGCCATGGAAAAGAATATTTAATGATCAAAATAATTAAATAAAAATATTTATTGAAATAATTCATTTAGAAAATTTTAAAATAAGCCCTAAAATTCAGGGGGCTCACATCCTACCCACCTTATAAGAATTTCGTCCTCGAAATTAAAGATCATCCAATAGGCCAAGCTAAAGCATGTAGCTGCTACGGCTACCATACTCAATCTGCTACCCTTGTGATCATCTATTCTGTTTCTCTCTACAATCATTTTGGTTCAGGTTCAACAAGATTCTTCCCTTATAAACTATGTTATTTTACCCTCTGGAATCTTTCTTAATGGTTTCTAAATCTATTATAGTCAGTCACCCATACCTGCCCTATAAGCTTAACCTAATAAATCTCCAGGAAAATGTACTCATCACAATCACATAATAACATATTATAGTTATACTATAGAATCCGTTAACGAGGTTTGGCTATTTTAGTCGTCTATTAAATAGAAGGTAACAAGGGCCTAAGACTGGGTCGAGCAATCCATATCAGTATTCAAACAAGTTAAGGGTCAAGCAAGACATGAAAGTTTGTTGAAATATCTTCATGAATGGTATGTGGCCAAACGAGATGCATAGGATGTAATATAGGTAAAATTCGAGAACCATATACCTCCGTGATTATGTCACAAGAAGTTACTATCGCACCAGTGTGCATCTAGCTGCAATTAACTTTCTTGTTCTATAATACGACGAGTGGCTGCAGTACACAACTACCACACTAGATAATACAGGTTCTTGAACTTATCTTGGCTAAATCCATGAAATATTAATCAAATGCACAGGGTATGGTTCAAGTAAGATCCGTGAAACATATGTAACCATGATGCCATCATCTGAAGTCCTACCTCGCTAGTATTTCTCTGGCCACAAAAACTCTTGATTCTATAATACAAGGATAAATATACTTTTTGAACTTTTCTTGAATCAATCCATAAGGCACTTCCAATAATTACCGAGAAGGACGAGAAGAATTTACTCAAGAGGTCAACAGGAAAGAATTTAGTCAAACCATAGGAAAGATGAAACACAAAAGCAATTTTGTCGAGAAAAGATAATGAGAGAAATTATGTTGGAGAGTTCTAGAGAACCTATAATCCTAGTTGTTGTCACGACCCGCACCCGATTTCGGACGCGAGCTCGTGAGCAAGCCAGCTACGTATCGAGCAGACTCTAGCTGACTCGAATATGTAAATGCTGTCAAGGCTATGGTATACTGCCAAATCATGGCAATACAATCTATATCTCAATCCACAATAAGAATATGAAACATGAATGAACAATTATGGGTCATAGTCTGCAGCCCATTAGCATATTGTCCGATTAGACTCCAAGAATGATATGAGTCTATAAAATAAGCAGAGTATATCATGGTATGGGATATAAAGCACGAGAGGATAATAAAGAAATATCACAAGTAAATACATGTGTCCCTACAAGTGTAATCACTACCATCATGAGCCGCTAACTAACTCCATGCAATCAGCTACCTGAAGAGATCATCAGGTCCTCAGGGGACATAGCAAGATACATAAAAACATGCCTATCTAACAGTTTAATCATACAATAATATAAACGGGGTATAAACAGGAACTAGACATGAGACTGACATGTGGCTATTGACAGGTAACTATGAACACGGATACAGGATCAACTATGTATAAATGAACTGCTGGAAGAACAAGTAAATAAGAGATCAATGGAATACCAATCCTTGTCCCGAATGTGGACTCGTATGTCAGTTTCAAGACAAGTCACCCTCGCCCCGTGTGTGGACTCGCAGGTGTAAACGGACAACCCTCGCCCCGTGTGTGGACTCGCAGGTTGTGGAACGATACAGGAATAGCAGTTCAATCACACATACTTGTAGACATGACTCAGTCAAGATACAGGTGACGACACGGTACAACTCAGTTAGGACACAGTCAAGTCCAGTAGTACTACACTGTCAAGTCAAGCAAGACTATAAACTGGTGAACACGGTATATAGAATCTAGATAAATCAAATCAACTAGAAAGCTAATGCATTATATAAAATCTATAACAACTAGAGTATCTATGATGATACAATAATAACATGAAAAACTATAAGCATGAAATGAACTATAGAGAGAGGCAAGGTATACTTGCCTGAGGGTTGCACGGAGAACCAACAATATATCGCCAATCAACAAGTCAGAAAGTCCAAGTCTCACAACTGCCTCCAGAAGCTGAAACAGACATTGCCAACATTCTCAGAATAGTCAAATTAGCTAGAATTGCCTGTCCTTAAGTCCAATTCTGGACACAGGGGCAAAACGATAATTTTAGGCAAAAATGATATCCGTCGTTTGACCCGCTTTGTACCGAAAAATGTGCCAGAGTCAGTGGTCTCTAAAGTCGTCAAACTACATGTCTACGGATTCGTTTTGATGATACGAACCCAACGGTATGTCCAATTTTGGATTCCGGTTGGCCGTGCACAAAATCGCCCGTTGAATCGGATCGTGGGGCCCGCGAAACGACGATCCGATCAACTGTCTCAGAATCAGACCAAACTTGGCATACAGGACAAGAAAAATAATACGGTCCTGTTGGCGCAAGTTTTGTCTCGATTTGACGAATGTGTACAAAGTAATTAGGAAACTTGCACAGAGGTCGATACGGTGAATTTCGACGGATACGCATCAAATTCGTCGCGCACACGCGACCAAAGCCCACACGTCCACGAAACCATTACGCATCTTTTGATGCTTTTGGTTTGTGACCACATCGCCCGGATTGGCGGGACGCACGTCGTATCGAAGGTTTTTCTAAATTTTAAAAGCAGAATTCTAAGTTTTTTCCTAATTTTAAAACACGGATTTCTTTGTGCACTGTTAGTGAAATCTGGATCTACAAGTTATGTTCTGATGTCCTATAGGTTGTATTCAAATATGCACAACTAGATTTCAAAGAATCGATCTAGATTGGAAGATATATGCCTTCCAAATGAGGTCCCTAGGATCGAATTTCTGTCTCGTTCGAGACAGTTTTTCATCTATTTCGGGTCGATTTTAATGCGGTTTTGGTTCGATTTAGTTCGAACTACTTAATGCGGTTTAAAGGCCTATATATTGTCTGTGCATTGGAACTTGTAGATTGGAAAGTAGTTGAAGGTGGGCGGAGAAAACTTACTTTGATTTCGCTTGTTTGCTGCCACTACTGTTGTGGCTTGTTTCGCGCCTGTGCGCGCGTGCCGGCGCTGCCGTGGCCAGCCTGCGGCTGAGCGCGGCGGTTCCAGGGCTGAGGAGACTCACCAGGGCTAGGCGACAAAGTGGAGGTGCGAGGGATAGGGTGTTGGTTTAGGGTTTTTTGCCACTTTCGTTTGCGCGTGTTGTGTATTTATACGTATGCAGGGGAACAAGAGGCTGACTCGGGTTATGCTGGGTTCTCTGCGTGGGGAAAAAGTTTGCGTGAGTTTGGGAAAGCTTGGGGGGCTCGGCCTGTGAGCCTGGGCTCGGGCTGGGCTATTTGGGTTGCTTATTTTTATTTTATTTCTTTTTCTTTTTCTTTATTAACTATTATGCAATATGTATATATGTATATATACATACACACACTTATATATATATTTATATATTTTTTATACATATGTATGTATACATACATATATGTATATATATATATATATATATATATATATATATATATATACGTACACACATATATTTATATATTTGTATATACATATACGTACACATATATATAATAACAAATAATATACATGTATCCATAAATAGATATTCAGAAAATTCTAAATACAAGTCTTAAAATATTCTTCTAGGATAGTGTATACATATATACATGTATATTTATCTATACATACACATATATATATCTATATACACATCCATATATATATATATATATATATATATATATATATCTATATATATATATATATATATATATATATATATATATATATATATATATATATATATATATATATATATTTTTATAAATATATATATATATATATATATATATATATATATATATATATATAAAATATATATATTATATATATATATATATCATATATATATATATATATATATATTATATATATATATATATATATATATATATAATATATAAAAAAAAAAAAAAAAAAAAAAAAATATATATATATATATATATATAAAAATATATATATATATATATATATATATAAGATATATCAATAAATACTCAATTAACCAATAATAATAATATCTAATAGTAATAATATATTTATTTAATCAACACAAAATAATAAAATAATACTTAACTGGTGGTTTGGTGAATCCATATACTCACCTTATCCTGGTCCAAAATTATACAA
Organism: Iris pallida; assembly: GCA_029216955.1. Lineage (NCBI taxonomy): Eukaryota > Viridiplantae > Streptophyta > Magnoliopsida > Asparagales > Iridaceae > Iris > Iris pallida. The sequence continues at coordinate 4,618,972 of JANAVB010021198.1, forward strand.
ATATTGTAAAACAATTTTTAATAATAAAATACCAATTTTGTACAAATATTCAAAAAATTAAAAATTCACATCAATACCTAAAATAATTTAGGAAATATTTGTACACACATAAAATATGCCTACATGGTCGTCTTTGGTCTCACTACATACCTACAAAGGCTTGGATTCGGTTCGGGCCCAGTTCGGGCGAAGTTGGTACAATCGGGTCATCTAAAATCAATATATCTAATTAATAAATAAATAATTCATCGGTGGGGGTTAAGTCGTAACTTAGCCTAGTTTTACTAGTTAGGACATCACTATGACTCGACCTTCCCTGACATGGCTAATACACTAGTCAAGGCACGCCACTGCACTATCCGTGCCACGACTTCTAGTCACCTTGTATTTTAAATTTAATCATGACTAAGACATCTACCGTATTAATTATTCTAATAATTATTTATAAAATCTAAAAATCATCATTTAAATAAAGTAAATAAAAATAGGAATATTTCAAAATTTTTGGAAAGAGGAGCTACAAATCTACCCACATTAAAAATAATTTCGTCCTCGAAATTCTAATTCATAACTATTTCTTAAAAATTAAAAAGAAGTCTGCTATTACCTTAATCTCCTCAAATTTTAATTCCTCCAAAAATAGTTTATATCTTTTTCCTAGCCATTTTGTACCCACGAAACTTCGAGGACTTCTATCCACATTTAGTCACACTACTCCTCAACATACGGTCATTAAAATCTTATAATCTTCTAACTAGTTGCTAACAATTCTATCGACAGATATCTATGCATATGGCAACTATAATCCTTCATATCTATAAACAACCAAAACTCAATAATCATGCAATATTATACTATAATTTAAGAATTTCTGATGAATTCTAGACAGCACGATCATTCGTCATCCCGGAATAGGAAGGAACAAGAATCAATGGTACGGGAAGCAAGGAAGTATAATCGAGAGCAAATATGGAGTTTTCAAAGACGGTAGAGAATTTCTAGAAGAATTTTTAAGGCAGAGTGGATTGAGATTTCTAAGGTTTAGTCATAGTCGCAGGCTCGTACCAGTACAGTTACGTAATCGGTACGATATGCTCTGACCTGCATAGGCCACCACAAAAACTTGTCACGACCCGCACCCGATTTTCGGACGCGAGCTCGTGAGCAAGCCAGCTACGTATCGAGCAGACTCCAACCTGACTCGAATATGTAAACGCTGTCAAGGCTATGGTATACTGCCAAATCATGGCAATGCAATCTATATCTCAATCCATAATAAGAATATAAAACATGAATGAACAATTATGGGTCATGGTCTGCAGTCCATTAGCATATTGTCCGATTAGACTCCAAGAATGATATGAGTCTATAAAATAAGCAGAGTATATCATGGTATGGGATATAAAGCACGGGAGGATAATAAAAAAATGTCACAAGCAAATACCTGTGTCCCTGCAGGTGTAATCACTACCATCATGAGCCGCTAACTAACTCCATGCAATCAGCTACCTGAAGAGATCACCAGGTCCTCAGGAGACATAGCAAGATACATAAAAACATGCATATCTAACAGTTTAATCATGCAATAATATAAATGGGGTATAAACAGGAACTAGACATGAGACTGACATGTGGCTACTGACAGGTAACTATGAACACGGATACGGGATCAACTATGCATAAATGAACTGCTGAAAAAATAAGTAGACAAGAGATCGATGGAATACCAACCCTTGCCCCGAATGTGGACTCGCAGTTCAGTTTCAAGACAAGTCAACCTTGTCCCGTGTGTGGACTCGCAGGTGTAAACGGACAACCCTCGCCCCGTGTGTGGACTCGCAGGTTGTGGAACGATACAGGAATAGCAGTTCAATCACACATACTTGTAGACATGACTCAGTCAAGATATAGATGAAGACATGGTACAACTCAGTTAGGACACAGTCAAGTCCAGTAATACTACACTGTCAAGTCAAGCAAGACTATAAACTAGTGAACACGGTATATAGAATCTAGATAAATCAAATCAACTAGAAAGATAATGCATCATATAAAATATATAACAACTAGAGTATCTATGATAATACAATAATAACATGAAAAACTATAAGCATGAAATGAACTATAGAGAGAGGCAAGGTATACTTGCCTGAGGGTTGTACGGAGAACCAACAATATATCGCCTATCAACAAGTCAGAAAGTCCAAGTCTCACAACTGCCTCCAGAAGCTGAAACAGACATTGCCAACATTCTCAGAATAGTCAAATTAGCTAGGAATGCCTGTCATTAAGTCCAATTCTGGACAAAGGGGCAAAACGGTAATTTTAGGCAAAAACGATGTCCGCCGTTGGACCCGCTTTGTATCGAAAAACATGCCAGAGTCAGTGGTCTCTAAAGTTATCAAACTACATGTCTACGGATTCGTTTTGATGATACGAACCCAACGGTATGTCCAATTTAGATTCGGGTGGGTCGTGCACAAAATCGCCCGTTGAATCGGATCGTGGGGCCCGCGAAACGGCGATCCGATCAACTGTCTCAGAATCGGACCAAATTTGGCATATAGGACCAGAAAAATGATACGGTCCTGTTGGCACAAGTTTTGTCTCGATCTGACGAACGTGCACAAAGTAATTGGAAAACTTGCACAAAGGTCGATACGGTGAATTTCGACGGATACGCATCAAATTCGTCGCGCACACGCGACCAATTTGAATTCCGTCAAAGCCCACACGTCCACGAAACCATTACACACCTTTCGATACTTTTGGTTCGCGACCACGTAGCCCGGATTGGCGGGACGTACGTCGTATCGAAGGTTTTTCCAAATTTTGAAAGCAGAATTTTAAGTTTTTTCCAGATTTTAAAACACGGATTTCTTTGTGCACTGTTAATGAAATCTGGATCTACAAGTTGTGTTCTGATGTCCTATAGGTTTTCTTCAAATATGCTCAACTAGATTTCGAAGAATCGATCTAGATTGGAAGATATATGCCTTCCAAATGAGGTCCCTAGGATCGAATTTCTGTCTCTTTCGAGACAGTTTTTCGTCTATTTCGGGTTGATTTTTAATGCGGTTTTGGTTCGATTTAGTTCGAACTACTTAATGGGGTTTAAAGACCTATATGTTGTCTGTGCGTTGGAACTTGTAGATCGGAATGTAGTTGAAGGTGGGCGGAGAAAACTTACTTTGATTTTGCTTGTTTGCTGCCGCTACTGCTGTGGCTTGTTTTGCGCCTGTGTGCGCATGCCGGCGCTGCCGTGGCCGGCCTGCGGCCGTGCGCGACGGCGCCAGGACTAAGGAGACTCGCCAGGGCAAGGTGACAAGGTGGAGGTACGGGGGATAGGGTGTTGGTTTAGGGTTTTTCGCCACTTTCATTTGTGCGTGTTGTGTATTTATACGTATGCAGGGGAACAAGAGGCTGACTCGGGTTCTGTTGGGTTCTCTGCGTGGGGAAAAAGTTTGCGTGAGTCTTGGGAAAGCTTGGGGGGGCTCGGCCTGTGAGCCTCGGCTCGGGCTGGGCTATTTGGGTTGCTTATTTTTATTTCATTTCATTTTCTTTTTCTTTTTCTTTATTAACTATTATGCAATATGTATATATACATACACTTATATATATATTTATATTTTTTTTATACACATGTATGTATACATACATATATGTATTTATATATATATATATATATATATATATATATATATACGTACACACATATATTATATATATTTATATATACATATACGTACACACATATATAATAACAAATAATATACATGTATCCATAAATATATATTCAGAAAATTCTAAATACAAGTCTTAGCAATATTCTTCTAGGATAGTGTTATACATATATACATGTATATTTATCTATACATACACATATATATCTATATATACACACATCCATTTATATATATACCTCATATATATATATATATATATATATATATATATATATATATATATATAAATATAAATATAAATATAAATATAATATAAATATATATATATATATATATATTTTATATATATATATATATATATATATACTCAATTAACCAATAATAATAATATCTAATAGTAATAATTATATTTATTTAATCACCACAACATAATAAAATAATACTTAACTGGTGGTTTGGTGAATCCATACTACTCACCTTTATCCAGGTCCAGAAAATTATACAAATATTGTAAAACAATATTTAATAATAAAATACCAATTTTTGTACAAATATTCAAACAATTAAAAATGCACATCAATACCTAAAATAATTTAGAAAATATTTGTACACACATAAAATATGCCTACATGGTCGTCTTTGGTCTTACTACATACCTACAAAGGCTTGGATTCGGTTCGAGCCCAATTCGGGCTAAGTTGGTACAATCGGGTCATTTAAAATCAATATATCTAATTAATAAATAAATAATTCATTGGTGGAGGTTAAGTCGCAACTTAGCCTGGTTTTCTAGTTAGGACATCACTATGGCTCGATCTTCCCTGGCATGGCTAATACATTAGTCAAGGCACGTCACTGCACTATCCGTGCCACGACTTCTAGTCACCTTGTACTTCAAATTTAATCATGACAAAGACATCTACCGTATTAATTATTCTAATTAATTATTTATAAAATCTAAAATTACCATTTAAATAAAATAAATAAAAATAGGAATATTTCAAAATTTTTGGGAAGGGGAGCTACAGTTGTGGTTGTAGGTGGAACAGAGTTAATCAAGGCAAAAAAGAATGATGATAAGAATTTGTTCCTGCTCATCTGGTCATAACAAAGTGAACCGATTTAAGGTATGATCTGATAACCATACACGTCTTCCTGCCATCATGTTGCCAGAATTTTTGCCATGCCAGTAAGCATAGTTACAATAAATGATAGAGTCCATAACTAAGGTATACACCCTAAAATCATGTTATCTAGAATTCTCACCACGCCAACCGGTATGGCTGCAAGAAATTCTAAATCCCATAACTAGGATAAGTATATCCAAAATCAGGCTCTATGTCCTTGTCATGCTAGCTAGTATGACTGCGATAAATTCTAAACTATATAAATAAAGCAGACATTTACCTTCCTCACTGTCATCATCAAATATGTTATCAGGATATACCTTAATTCAATCCACAAAATTTGCCTCGATACAAATCAAAGTCAACAACGAACATCGAGATTCAATCATTCATACAAGAAAGAGTAGACGAAAACAAGTAAAAATGGATTTCGAGATAGAGTTTAAAGAGTGAGATTATCAGGAGTCATTCCAACGGTACTATCATGGTCAAAATTCAAAATTCCTTGAATATAGTCTAAAACAAATCTCAACCTTTATATAAGATTGGCTAATCATGTTCTTTTCTCAACCTACATGGTATATAAGTTCAACTTCTACTTTCTAGCTCTCTCTGGGGTCCATAAGACTCATCCTAGTGCAAGAATAGGGTTAGGCAACGGACATGTGTTTCGAAAATCAGGATAAGCAAGAGAGAAATAAAAATAGACTCAATATAGTTTTGAAGTAAGATTCTCAGGGGTCATCCCTGGAATCTATCAAGAGATCCTAATATGTGATTGAGTACCAAAATCCTAAAATATTCTATGATTCAAATTCAATCCTAAGACAGGCTCGCAGTAGTATGGCTAAGCCTAAGTACTACCATGACTTCGTATTAGTTTCAAAGACTGACCTGCATGGGCCACCATAAAAATATGTCACGACCCACACCCGGATATTCGGGCACGAGCACATGGGCCACGCCCAGCCTACGCCACAGTATCGGCGGTAGAACGTTGTCAAGTACCTAATAATATCTGCAACGTCTAGACAATCTATCACAACAATATTTACTCCAATCACAAACATCTAAGGAGATATGAATAAAAAAAGATAACAGTATCACTAGAACAACTATGATCTACAAAATAATCATATGAGATAAGAATGTATCGGAGACAAAATAATAACAAAAACTAAATCAATCTACCAGGCCTAGAACTCCTGAAAGACAACTCACGGTGAAAGAATATCGAGATCCGTCTCAGCTAGCATCATCCTATAGTCCAATAATGTGGGGCATAAAAATTTCTAAAATTTGTCAACGTATCCAGTTAGGATGGGAACAAGTACATAAACTAACAGCAGTTCCAAATAAATTGACAAATAATATAAGAGATAGTTATAATGGAATACAAGATGAAATATCAAGACAGGAAGTAAAACAGTACAAGTGAACTAAATATCATGTCATGGTGTGAAATACTGGAATGTAAAGCAGTACAGGAACATCTGATGTACAATATAAAATATAAACAGTGACTTGAGATATTAGAGCGTATGTGATCGGCTTGGGTCAAGATCCGACTGTTCTATTAATTTGACTGGCTATGCACAAGAACAAGCAAGATAAACCTGGAGATCAGCCCGGCCAAAATGGAAAGCTATTATTCTAGTAGTATAGGTCATGCTACACCCTACGTGCGATGAGGGTGGAGCTATGCACAGGAAGTGACATGAGGGGTATTGATCATATAACCTCTAATAACTCCCCATCCTCGAGTAGTATAATGGATCCAACCATAGCACGTTACGACACGGGATTCTCAAAGAGGGTAGCAAACCCCCTTAAGAATCGGTGTCTATACAAGTACAAGGACAATAGTCAAGAACAAGACATGTACCAGTATACCAGGTAAACCAGGAGTAACATCTCATGACGAGATCCAACGTATATTAGTCCGTGTATCCCCGTGTCGAGAATCAAGTAAAACACTACAACTAAATCGGATATAGTAGATATCAAAGCAATAAAAACTATCAGAGAATGTACTCGCCTCAATTTAGTTGGAAGTCGACATACACGACACAAACGTATCGACACGGTATAGGTATGATTCTAAGCTCCATAAAATGGCCTCAAACGACGGCACAGACAGTTCCACTGAGTCCAGAATAGTCCAAATAGCCTAGTTTGATATATAACAGTCTAGAATCAGGACTTGGCACGATAATAGTGACGAGGAATAGGAAACGACTATAATAGTCGTGACTTACGATTTAAGGGAAAAGAATAATTACAAATACATATCTATCTACAAATCATTCATAATATTTAAAAAGTATAATTTTATTTACAAAATATTATTATGTAATACTAGAAACCCAAAATCATTTAGAATTTTACAAAACCATTTACATATATATATATATATATATATATATATATATATATATATATATATATATATATATATATATATATATAAGCTAATAATAATATGGATTGCAAGTTGTAGATTATTAAAATATCAAGTTGCACCTTGTTATTCGTACATCGAAACCTATGACACGCAAATCGAGATAAGATGATCAACCGTAAGGTTAACAATCTTATCATAGCCATCCACATGGTCATCTTGCCAATTTCAGCGATGTGAGATCACTGAAATCTACTGATCTCAGTTTCGTTGCACTAATTCCGAAATACGAACATAAAAAGAATTAATTATAACTAATAGTGATACATAAAGAAAATATCTACAGACATTATCGGATGATAAAAAAAATATCACCAACGTATCCAGAATGGTCAAATTAGCTAGGATAGCATAGCCATAAGTCCAATTTAGACACAGGGGCAAAAATATAATTTTGGGTCAAAATGATGTCCGTCGTTGGACCCACTTTGCACCGAAAAATGCGTCAGAATAAAAGTCCACTAAACCTAACAAATTATATGTCCACAAATTTATAATGACGATACGAACCCAACGGTATATCCGAAATTGGATTCCGATGAGTCGATCTCAAAATGGTCCGTTGACCAGGACATTAGAATTCTAGTTTGCACGAAAATGCGTGTTGAAGCCAGTGTCCATGAAATATAGCAAAGAAAATATCAACGAGTCCAGAATGATGATACAAACTCAACAGTATATCCAGAATTGGATTTCGATGAGCCGATCTCAAAATGGTCCGTTGACTCGGACTGTAGGGCCCGTTTTGTACCGAAATGTGTGCCATGGCCCACGTCCTCCAAATCTAACAAAATTTATATAATTTTGTGCCAGAACGATACCACGAGTCTACTGGTGGTGTCAAAATTTGAATCCGGAGTCCTGGGTCCAAAATTAGAATTTTACAAGTTGGAAATTACGAATTTGGACGGCCAACTTTGGCGTCAAATTCAACCAATCAAACGAGCTTACAATGAAACAAAACTTGAGGGAAAAAAATATGGTTATACCATCTATTCATAGGTACTATTGGAGCATCAAACAGAGCTACGACGGCGAAGATATGATTCCATGAAGGTAGCTCCACAAAACTGTCCAAAAATAAACACAATTATTCGGGCAACTTGGCGGCCGATTTTGATCTATCAAAAGATTAAATTAATGGTTGAAACTTGAGAGGAGCGAAGGGGTATACCTAGATTGCAACAGAGGAAAGAGTTTGTCGATCTAACAGTCAAATTGCCCTAAAAATACGTACAAAGTTGCTATCCCAAGAAATATTTTCTAAGTTCAAAACTCGCGCGTTACGACGGGATCTCGTGCGAAACGCACGAATCGCCTATTGTACGCATCAGGGAGGTCGAAGACCATAATGGGAAGGTCACCTGGGGGTTCGTCGGAGTCACGGTGGTCGTATGGCGGTGCTGCCACGCTGCGGCTGCTGCAGTGCTTGCAGCTGCTGCTGCTTGTGCGTGCCTTGCGATGGCCGGCTAGGTAGGTCGTCGGTGCTGCAAAGAGGTTGGTGGTGGCGCTCGACTTCAGCATTGGAAGAAGGATGAGATGGGGTTGGAAATGGAGATTATGGTGAAGATGATGTGGTGATGGTGATGATGATAGTAAAATGGAGTTGAAGAAATGGATAAGAAGAAGAGGAGGAGGAGGAAGAAGTATGGAAGGGGCTATCGACCTGGTGAAGGTAGTGGGTGGAGGAGGGAGAGGTGGAGAAAGAAGACGATGGAGATAGAGAGGGAGGGGTTGCTGTCGGCCTAGGTCGGGAGAGGGTTGTTAGTTAGGAAGAGAAAGAAATGTGAGTGATAAAATGAAGGGAGGGGAGTGGCTATTGTAAAAGTTAGAGAGAGAGAGTGAGAGAAAGAGGGAAATCTCTACAAAAGTAGAGATAAATGTGAAATGTGTGGAAGTTAGGGCCGACCAAGGGGTGTGAGAGTGAGTAGGTGTCATGTAGGAATGTGTGGGGATTGATGAAGGATAAACCAATGGCTAGGATTGAGTGTGGGGATTATGTTAAATGTAAGAGTTGAGTCTTTTAAGGAAAGTAAATTAATTCATTAATATTAGGTATTGGGTCAAGCCAGTGATATTAATCCATATTGACAAATCTTATATGCATGTATTGTTATCTAGTTCTATTACTCTATTTTTAATAATAATAAGGTAAATAATTAAGTAGGTATTTAAATGGATGAAAATTGAGGGTAATCTAATTAATGATTTAGCCCATTAACAATTACATACATATTTATATATGGAAAGTCCTTGATCCCAATACTGCTAGGATATAATAAAAATATATCAATGTTAGTATTTGGGGGAGGGGGTCACATGCCCTTGGGTTAAGTGGCTTGGGTTAGATTGGGCTAGGTTTAGACTTGGTGCGACCATGACTATTATTTAGATCATTTATGATCACGGATAAATAAGTAGCACGGGGGCTAAATTGAATGGGACAAAAGTGTCATGTGTATAGTAGGCTTAATATGGACCGTGTCCATATTTTGGATCGACAAGTTTGGGTCGAAATGGTGTCCCCAATTCGAGTCAAAAATAAATGTGACTTTGTGGGGTAAATCAAGATTAGGTCTTGTGTCAGGAAAGTTGTGCGATAAAAATAAAGCACAAGCTGGTGTGTCTGAGTGGGACACAAAGGTTATGGATGTAAGGTGTCTTGACTAGATCATGTATGTAAAATTGGTTTTGAGAAAACAGCTAGTCTTGTGCTCCTAAATTAAAAGTCATGGCAATGTGTATATGATAATCATAAATAAAAGTAGGAATGGTCAAATGGCCTAAATTGATCCAAAAGTTGTGTAATGCAAAAAGAATATAAGAGAACAAGTTCGAGTGGGACATGCTATATCAAATTGAAGATAATCTTGTCTACAACTCATAAAGAAAGTTTCCAAAGATTGACATCTCTGATGCTCCAGAAATCAAAGCCATGGGAAAGAACATTTAATGATCAAATTAAGTAAAAATATTTATTGAAAATAATTCATTTAGAAAATTTTAAAATAAACCCTAAAATTTAGGGGGCTCACAATGACGATGAAGCCCAAGAACTTGCCGCTGGAGAACCCTAGGAAAGACTTGGTTGGGATCATTTTCATCCGGTTTGTCCGCATCAAGTCGAACACCGTCCTCAAGTCATCTAGATAGCTGGATTTCTTCCGGCTCTTAACGACAATGTCATCAACATAACATTCCACCATTTTTGGAGGTATTTACGAAATATGATGCTCATAGCTTGCTGGTATGTTGCTTCCGTATTCTTCAAACCGAAAGGCATCACTGTATAACAGTAGATTCCTTTTGGGGTCCGAAATAAAGTATGCTTTTTATTTTCCGGGAACATTTTGATCTGGTTGTAGCATGAGAATCCGTCCATGAAGGACATATGCTCGAAACCATAAGTATTGTCGATCATTACGTCGGTGATCGGGAGAGAAAACTCGTCTTTTGGACAAGCCGAGTTAAGGTCCCTGAAGTCTATACAGACCCAAATTTTTTTGTTCTTCTTAGTAACTGGAACAACGTTGGCCACATAATCTGAATGTTGCATTTCACGAATGAAGCCACTCTCTATGAGTTTGTCGACCTCTTTCTCGATAGCAGGTGAATTGTTACACACCCCTTAGCAGATTTCGACTTCCATGACCACCGTCCTGCTGTCTTAATCAACCAACACCCTTTATGGGTTCTAGGTTAGCGCGCAGTTGGGCACCGTAACCCAGCTTCCGGTTCATTCTGCATCGCCAGTTCTGCTTACCAAAAATGGGCCACTTGGAGCTCTCGATTCCGTGGCACGGCTCAATATATATATATATATATATATATATATATATATAATATATATATATATATATATATCTTAGAGTAGCAGTTAGATACGGGAGTGTCTGTGTATATAGAATGGGCTGATTGTGTGTATTAGAGTACCATATATCTGTGCACATATGAGTGTGTGAGTGTACTTGATACAGTTGTGAACATATGTGTGTTGGTTGTTAGTGAGGATTAGCCACTGTAGGCAATGTAAGGCAACAATAGTCTAGGCTAGAAGTCAGTAGGAGGGTTCCATTTCAGTGTGCAGTAGCCTTAGGAAGCAGCTACAAATGGTAGTTTCCTATAAGGGTATGTGCAGCAGCTGCCTAACGTAGTGTGCTTGTACATATGTATAGTTGAGTGCAGGACAGGATATAGGAACAGTAATAGGAAGGTATCTATCATCAGAGGCTGCTTGGGGTACAGAGGGTCAATACAGTAAAAAACTACAGGTATCTAGGCAGCATAACAGTACTGCAGATTACTTGCAGGAAGCTTGATGTACAAAAAAGGGGAATAGCAGTTTAGGGTTACAACACTTGAGCAGATAGATTAGTGGATGTGTGCAGGGGTGTTAGAATTATGTGTGTGTAAGAAGGAGCCATAACAGCAACAGCATTAGCTGCATAACAGTAACAACATTAGCAGCATACAACAGCAATATTAGCAGCATAATAGCAGGAGCATTAGTAGCATAACAGTAGCAATATTAGCAGCATAACAGCAGCAGCATTAGCCGCATACAGCAGCATAATAGCAGCAGCTTAGTAGCATAACTGCAGCACCATTAGCACCATACAACAACAGCATTAGCAGCATAACATCAACAACATTAACAACATACAGCAGCAGCATTAGCAGCAATAACAGCAGTGTGAGAGTGAGTGTGCATATGTGTAGGCAGGATATGGGTGCTAAGGTAAGGTGTGAGGTGGTTTAGTAAATGACATGGTAGGATAGTGTATAGATAGATAAGGGAGTTTATATGTGGTTATGTTCCTTGAGTGTGAGGGTATGTGAGTGAGAGAGTCTGTACATGTATAGGTGTGTGTGTCATGTGAGATTGAGTGTAGGTGAGTAAAGTGATACGTATGTCATTGTGTACCATGGTATGTTATGGAGGGCAGTAGGGGTAACAAGTAATGCATGAATGTATATGTATGTGTGCGGAGTTGTGGGTTGTATCACAGGTAAGTGTCACATGTATATAGAAAGAAGTATTGATATGTAGAATAGGTAAAACGATACGGATATGGGTAAGGTATGGTATGGTATACCATAGGGTGACATGGTATGGTATATTGGTATAGGTATGATATGGGTATGGTACAAGGGTAAATGTTAGATAATAGGTAAAGGGACCTAAGGTATATAGGTAAGCGTTAGGTAAGTGTTTGAGCTAGATATGAGGTAATAGCTAACTAATGGATATATAGACTAAGATAATAGGAGTTAGTGTTGTATTGGTGCTAGTATTATCTAATAATAGCTAGGATAACTTGGTTTGGCAAGGTAGTGACTAGAAAGACCTAGAAATATAGTTTAGCAAAGTATTGGCTAGAATTGACCTAGAAACCTAGAGATGGCCTAAAGACCTAGAATTTGACTAGTTTAACTTGTTTAAATGCGTTGATATAATATTCCATATTTAGGTCTTCGAGGCACTATTACGGATACAGTTTGATACTTCACACCGGATTCCAGGCGAGTACATTCTCTGATAATTTTTTGTTTATGATATCTTCTATGTTTCTTGTATATGGTGTAAATATTCTTAATTTCCTAACATACATAGTTACACGAATTGGTATTTCCGGATCCCGTCATGAGATATTATTCCTTAAGTATATAGATGTATCTTGTGTAAGCCTTATTGTTTTGTACTTATATGGGCACGATTCTTGAGGAAATTTGCTACCTTCTCATAGAATTATGTGTCATAATGTGCCATGGTTGGATCTACTATACTAGTCGGGGGCAGAAAGTGTTAATATAGATATATGATCATACCCTCCTTGTACATGTCTTGTTCCTTGTGAGTGTTGATCATACACTGCAGGTATACATAGCCAAGCCCTAACCTTGTGCAGATTTCCAAACCGATCACATGTTGAAGCTAGTACTCACTCACTTAGATAGTTTACTCTTGATTCCTGTACATGATGTTTCTTGGTCTTGTATTTACTTACAGCATTTCCATATCTTATTATATTCTTGTTCTTGCTCTATTATCTTGTATTTCTCTCTATTTACTTTACGTAGTTTATATCATTTATTGGAACTATTATTAGAGGTGTGTTTCGCTCCAATCCTGACTGGATATATTTTTAGATGATTTAGAGGAGTGGTGGTCTACTCACTACGGACCTTAGGACGTAGTAGGTATAGAGTTGGAGACCCTGGCTCAGGAGGGACTAGTACCAGCTGAGGAGGAGGATACACTAGTTGTAGCTTGGTAGTTAGATAGTTTATTGTACTAGATTTGTCTCCAGTTTGACATTATTATTATATCTCTATTTTGAGACTCATTTAAGATATTGATAGCATCCAAACTTATTTGTGATATGTATATAGACACTTATTTCTTGTCTCTTTATATCACGTTCATGCGTTGTTCTTCATTATAGTTTTTGTGATTGAATATTCATATTCATATTGATGTTGAGATGATATTATAACTTGTGGATCATTATTGTTAGATAGCATAGTAGACCCAGACAACGTTCTACCACCGATGCTGCGGCGTAGGCTGGACATACCTACATACTTGTGCCCTTACATCGGGTGCGGGTCGTGAGAGCATCGAACTCCGGGTTCGATTCGTGGGTGTGCAACTTGTCCAATTGTACTTGCAGCCAAGTTTGCTAAAAAAGATCAAGACTGCTCAAAAGGACGACCAGTACCTGAAAAAAATGCGAGGGCTAATTTCAACGGATAAGTCGATCGACTTTGCGGAGGATGAGACCAGAGCGTTGGCAGTGAAGGATCGAATGTGCATTCTGGATGATACAAAACTCAGAAAGGAGATAATTTCGGAGAAGCACTACAAAATATTCCTTACATCTAGACAATACCTGTAATGACCCGCCCTATATGGTATATTGCGCTGAGTCATTGACTCGAAGAAGTTAAGTTGACCCGAAGAAATATTGAGTCGATTCGAAGAAGTATCGATTCGAATTGATACAAGTGTTAATTGATTCGAATGAAGTATTAATTGAGTTGGTTTAATGGACATGCTTGTACGCTAAAATTTTTGAGGTTGATATTTTCCATTATTTGCAACGGAGTCCACCAAAGATTAATATATCGTCTCACAATGCTGAGGCATAGGCACGAAAGGTCGAATCGCTTGGGTAATTCAAAGACAAAGTGCTATGTCAGATAAGTTGGCCGTGGAACAAAGTTAAGGAATCGAGCTGCATCAGCTCGATGAAATGATAGGCAAATCGGCAAAGGTGAGAGGACTCTGACTCTTCTTTCCTATTCCGTTATGCCTTAATAAAATGTACCATGGTATGCTTGAAACATCAAGGATTTATATGTATGTGTTTTGGATGAGTATAATTCATATTTGTGTTGTACATTAAGATAGAATATTAAACAATTGAAGCAAAATGTGCACTAAGTGCATGTGTCATAATAGAACATCGAATATTTGTATCGAAGCGTGCATCAGTACACAACTCGTAGGAAATGGGATAATTGTATCAAGGCGTGCATAAGTGCATGACTCGAAGAATATTAGATAACTGTGTCAGATCATGCATCAAATGCACGAGGCGTAGAACATCGAATAGTCGTTTTGGCGAGTGTCTCAGTGCACCAGTCGTAGCACATTAAAATACAATATCGAGGTGTGCATCTGTGCAAGAGTCAAATAAAGAGTCGTAGAATATTGAAATACTATATCGAGGCGTGCATCTGTGTACGAGTGGGATAACGATGTGTAGAATATTAAAATACTATATCAAGGCGTGCATCGAGTGCACGAATCAAAGAATATTAAAACTAAGTCATATAACATTGAAATTATGGCTTCGTACGCTAAGTGAACAGTTATGGCACAAATACCACAGAACTGCTGATTATGTAAAAAAGGATATAGTGTCCCGATGTGTTCGGGACCTACGGGTCGTCGCTTTGAAACATTGAGTTGGGGCACGGTACCACAGAATATTGAATCAAAGTGAGGGATATGTAGAATCCTATGGCAACTCTAGAGGGGGGTAAATATAGTACAACGGTATAAACTATCAAATTAAAATATTTACGTGACTTGAAAGAAGTTATCAACTAAATAATTATAGGACGTTAAGATAGCTATCAAATATTAGTTATTAGTAAAAGCAAATACGTAAAGCAGTAAAGTAGATGAGAGATAAGAGATAAGAGAGCAAACACAAACACAATGACTTATCCTGGTTTTTCTCTGAGAGAACTAGTACAGGACGAGAACTCTTGTTCGAAGTTGAATCCACTATCAAGTGAAACACAAGTTTAATCGAAGACTAGCAATTTCTTACAACCTTATGCTTTGATCCGAAGGACACGAGAACACGACGACTTCACAACCATAAGCTTTGATACGAAAAACTCGCGACTTCAAAGCTAGAAGAAAAACTTGTTGAGCCAAGCTTTTACAACTCTGACAGATTTCTAAACCGAGATCGCACATGGCAGTCGTGCATGACCTGTTTGCTGTATCAGCATTTTGTCACATCGAAAGCTATGTTGTCTTTTGATGCATGGGTTTTAATGTGCATAGGTTGTAGTGCGCATGGTCTCTAGAATTTTTCATGCTTCTACAAACCAAAAGAAGATAATCCTCCAACATCATCAAAGTCTAAAGTACAAGATCATAGAATTTCCTCAAGAGTCTAAATGGTCTAATCTGACTGCCCATCCTTCTAAGTATTTATTGTGCTCAATCTCAACCTGATATGCAAACTCTGATGCAAACTCTGCTAAAAGTAAAAAAGTTAACCGAGTGTCTTGACCAGATATAATACTCAACGAAACACCATGATGCCTTACTATCTGCCTCATATACATGTCTACCAACTGCTCGGTAGACTTTTCCACTATGAGAGAAACAAAGTGTTCCACCTTTATGAGTCGATCCACTATCACCCAACTACATCTCGACCAGAAGGGATCTAAGTAAAATGGTCACAAAATCTATAGTAATGTGCACATATTTTCACTATGGAATGGAAAGCAGCTAGAATATCCCTGGCGACCTCTGCTGCTCAGCCTTCAACTGTTGTCATACTAAAAAATGAGAGACAAACCTTGTTATCTCTCCCTTTGTAACACCCAGTTTTCCTAATGAGGGTAATTTTAAAATTTTGTAATTAAATTTATTATTTATTGATATTTATTTCATTTATGATTTGGTGATTTTTAATCATTTTTAAACTATTTAAAATCATGACTTGTGATTTGGTGTTTTGTTAGTGTAACCCTAGAGATAAGTGACCTAGAGCCTAGCCATGTGATTAGGGTATTTCATTTATCATTTCTAGTATATGGGTATTTTTGTCATTTTTCATTTTAGAATATTTTTGAAATTTATTTATTTATAATGTTATTTTGGGGTTAATTGAGTCGGGTTCGAATTTCAGTTCAATCCGACTTGAAACGGGGACCCGGGGTAGTTTTGACTCTAGTGGGCCCACACTAGTTAGCCATGGCCCACATGCTAATTATTTTAGTTAGTGACTAGGCTAATTTATTTGGATAGGATTAGTGTTTTAGAAATGACTAAACTAGCCCCCGACTTAAACCTTTCCTAATATTTATTAATTAGACTAGTGGAGGGCATTTTAGGCATTCTAATAGGGGAATTTCAGCCCATTAGGGCCGGCCACAATATGGAGGGGGAAGTCATCTTTCATTTCATATATCCATCCATTCTCTCTTTTGTTCTTCCCCAAATTTCTAGAGAGCAATCCCTAGCTTTTTCTCCACCAAATCCTTCCATTTTTTCACCCAACCTTCTTCTTTCCTTCTCCATTCAAGCCAAGGAGGAAGCTACCCAAGTTTGAGAGGATTCGGAGCTCGTTCGTGTCCTTTTGGAATCTCTACGTGTCGGTGTCGCATCGGAAAGATTTTTCTTTGATTCGATCTACCGGGAGGTATAAATCCCTTCTTCTTTCTATTTTCTCATGCATATAGGTCTATTTTGAACCCATAGGAATGACCCCATGGTTGTGTCTCCATTTGTGTCCATTTCGTGTCTATTTGGACACTTATAGAGGTGTCCAATGTGTAGGATCGTATCCTAGTGGGGAAAACCCCTATTTGGACACATGTGGATTTATTGTATATTGATTTAATGATGTTTAATATTTAATTCCAGATTTATGGGTGTGTAGAGATATGTTTTCCTAAGTATCATATTGTATCATAGTATTAAATCTATATGTATATATATATATATATATATATATATATATAATATAATATATATATATATATATATAATATATATATATATATGGTGGTATATATATTATTCTCTATATTCTCTCTCTCTATATATATATATATATATATATATATATATATATATATATATATATATATATATATATATATATATATATATATATATATTATGGCTCATATATATATATATATATATATATATATATATATATATATATATATATATATATATATATATATATATATATATATATATAATATATATACTATGGTATATAATATGGTATGTGACTTTGAGTTTGGGTAGTGAAGAATTCGGCCAAGGGGAGGGAATGTTGGTGTGGTTGTGTATGTGTGAGTTTGTGTATAGGAAGTGTTTGAGAAAATGGTTGAGAGTGGTGTGTGTGTTATGAGTGTGTATGTGGTTGTGTATGAGAGGGTAAGAGAATAGAAGGATATAAAGGATAGAAATAGAGAGTTAGATAGGAGGTTTGAGAGAATAGGAAGAAGGGGAGTTATGCTGCTGTTTTGGACAACAGGGGATGGGAGGAAATCAGTCCCCACAGGGGACTGATATTGGCAGAATAGTCCCCACAGGGGACTGTTGTTTTTCAGCAGTGTTACACTGCATTTAGTGTCTTTTGGGTAGGGGGTATTACCCCATTGGCAGTCCATGTTAGCCCTTAAACCATCCCAAAAACCTGTCACTGAACCACCCTGTATCACCCCCAAAACAGCCCCATTACCTGTTCAAATCAGTCCCCATATCAGCAATTAACAGCCCACATTAGCCCCATATTTGCACCCCCAACACAGCCTTAAACCTGTCCAAAAAGGACAGCCATGTAGTCCTAAACCTGTACCAAAATAGGTCCCATAACAGCCATGTTTGCTGTCCTAAATAGGCCCCTCCATAGCAGCCTAGCTGTCCCTTTAACACCCCAAATCAAGCCCCTTAACCACCCTTAACAGTCCAATAAGCCATCCCAAACCTGTCCTATTTTAGTCCCCATATTCCAGCCCAAACACCCCACCAAAGCAGCCCCTTAACAAGCCTAGTAACTGTCCCATTTACACCCCATGAAAGCTCCATTAACCACACCTTTGCTGTCCATAAACAGTCCAATAAATACCCTTCATTTCAGTCCCTAAAAACCTATATGGTTGTCCCCCTTTTACTCCATTTCAGTCCAATATTTGCTCCCCAAAAATCAGCTGTAGGACTGATCCTAGAACAATCTATTGGCTGTCCCCTTAAAGCAGTCTATAAACCCAGTCCATAACATGCCCAAACCAGTCCTATACAAACCATCTTGGTTGTCCTAAACCTGTCACTAGTTGTCCATACTTCAGTCCTATTAGCCTCCAAAATCATTCCACTTGTGAGCTTGTGTGTGTGTATGTGAGCCTATATATGTATTTGTGTGAACCTATAGGAAGAAGTATTAATAAGATATTAATAAGATATTAATAATAATAAAGATATTACATGAATAAGATATTAATAATAATAAAAATTAGAAGGAGTATTATTTTTATATTACATGTATTTGTGTGAACCTATAGGAAGGAGCCTATATATGTATATGTTCTTCAATTTTACATGAATAAGATATTAATAATAATAAAAATTAGTTTCTTTTGATAGTGCTAGTGATAATACTTCTTTTATGAATAATTTGGAATCTCAATTTATGCCTATATTAGAAGGAGTATTATTTTATATAAGACATTGTTGTCATATTATTAATTTAATTGTACAAGAATGTCTTAAATATTTTCTAATGGATTTAGAAAAATTTAGAACATGACTAATTAATTTGAATACTTCACCAAGTAGGCAACAAGACTTTAAAACGTTATGTGTATAACATGATTTAAAATTTAGGAGATTTCTTAAAGATATACCACATAAATGGAATTCTACCTATTTCATGTTGAAATCATGTATTAAATATATATTATTATAAAATATAATAATATAAATTCAAGCAGTGATTACCCGTTAACTAAGAACCATTGGTTAATTGCTACTTCAATTTTTAAATTTTTAGAATTGTTTTAAACATTACATGCATTTTATCCGAAGTTTACTTTCTAACTTGTAGTCCTTTAGTTTTAAGAAAGGTCATTAATATTTCTCATTTATTTTCAAAATGTAGACGTATTCCTGGTTTTGATTATGTTGTTACTAAAATAGAAGCAACTTTTATAAAGTAGTGGTCTTATATTCCTATTTTATATTGTTTGTCTTACAGTTTGTATCCTAAAATTAAATTGGATGGTGTAAGTATATTGTTAGATGATTTTCATAAAAGTATGAACATTGAGGTAGCTAGTAAAAAAACAATGTTTATATGTTCTAATTAGTTTATATGAAAAAAAAAATATTATGGCGAACCAACATGGTTCAACCGTTTAAGTTAGTAGCAGCTCTAGTTTAAGTTCTATCTCATGCTAATAGTACTACAAAGGAGAAAAAAAAAATATTCTTCTTTCCCAACTTGAGATTTTTTATTATATTTGAACTCTTATGATGAAGATGATGACAGTTCTTGAACATAGTTTTCAATTTTAAAGTGGTGGAAGCACTTAATTTTTTTAACCTATACTTTCTTTTTTGTTATGTGATTTCTAATGGTTCCGGTGTCTATGGTAGCATCGGAATCTTGTTTTTAGTGTCATGAATGCTAACCAATAAGAGGTGTATGATGCTACAAAAATTAAAAAAAAAAAAAAAAATCCATATTTGCATTCAAGATTGTGTTCGTGCGAAAAATGGACTTAGCACATAAGAGATAAATATGTTGACGTTAATGAAGTGAACTTTCAAGACCTTACAATAGATGACATTAAAGAAGCTAAAGAATAAAGTGGCCAAGTCTTGTAGAGTTAAGATTCATTTTTCAAAAAAGTTGAAGATTTGAAGATACTGAAGACAGTAATCAAATATTGAGAAAAAAAGAGCTTAACACTGAAGAAACCTGGACATGATGACAGATGATCAAATTGAAAATAGAATTTGTACTCTCACTTCAGTTTTTTCTAAAAAAATAAAATATAATAAAATTTCTCATGTAAATAAAAATCAATAAAATATCTTTTATTTGTATTAATTATTTTTCTTGCTAGTATCATTTTATATATAGTCCAAGCCAACAGCCCAGCCCCAAGGTCCAAGCCAACTTTTTTTTAATGACCGGTCGGCCTAAATCCGAACCGGACGATCTAGATTTGGGGTTTTGGTTTCGGGTCCGGTCCTGTCTGAACCAGTGCACAAAATCAGAGTGGTACAGTGTCTAACCCAGATCAGGCCAAAACCGGTCAAATGTAGGATCGAGTCCGGCCCACTTCGCATGTGGTGGGTTTCCACAGGATGGATGGAACTTGAGAGGTCTGGAATTGTTAATTACTTACATGACAGGCATGTTTTTCTTGTGATGGTTTGCCTTTTTGGAAGAAAGTGATAGATGTTAGGCTGCTATCAATCAATCATTCTCCCCCCTTTCGTGTCCTCTTTTCTAATTTAACGGATATATGTTTCTCTTTTATTACCATCTATCTGCCAATTACTTTTTGCAACACAGGAATAATAAAAGCTATCCTGTGTTCCTGTGACATGACAGACTGTCCGGTGTCCAACACTAAGGATCCACATAAGATAACCAATTATTAAAAATTAGGCATGATTACAACTTTGATATCTAACTATTTTAATTTTTTAACTTGATATTATAAACTCTTTTTGCAACAACTTAATACCATAAAAAAATTTGGACGAAAATATCCCTAATCTAAACTTAAAACTACATCCCCCGATCGCCCCCCTCCGCCCACCCGTCCGCCTCCGGTCCCCCTCTGCCCACCCGCCCCCTCCCGACCCCACCTCCGGCCACCGTCCGACCCCACCCTCCACTCTCCGCCCGTCTCC
Source organism: Iris pallida (assembly GCA_029216955.1). NCBI lineage: Eukaryota > Viridiplantae > Streptophyta > Magnoliopsida > Asparagales > Iridaceae > Iris > Iris pallida. The sequence continues at coordinate 4,640,449 of JANAVB010021198.1, forward strand.
CCGCCCCCTTCCCTGCCCGCTCCGGCCACCACGCGCGTCCGGGGAGAGGGGGGGGGGGGGGGGGGGTGGAGGGGGGGGGGGGGGGGAGTCGAGGGTGGCTGGAGGAAATGGGGGTGGGGTGGAGTGGAGTGATGAACCGGCAGGGGGAGGGGGTTGGATTCTGTTGAAAAATGAAGGAGAGGAATAATTTTGTCCTTTTTAAAATTTTGGGTATCAAATTGATAATATTAAATTGTTGATGGTATCGAGTTGTAGAGTAAAAAGTTTAGGGTGTAAAGTTGAAAAACTGGAATAGTTGAGAATATCAAGTTACTATTAAGCCTAAAAATTATATAAATTATTATTTTTAAATTGACATTGTTATATAATGGTATACTTCAAAGAAATATTGCAAATTAGTTTTTTTTTCTTTTCCTTTTTTTTCTTTTTCTGTTTGATAAGATTTTTTTCTTCCTCTTATTCCTCTTAAATATTTTTTTTTCCATGTTTGACAAGAACGATTAATTAACTTAATTTGCTGGACATAAAAATTAATATAGAGGACTTAGGAAACATTCCAAATCTAATCCGCATGTATCTTAGCTTTTTATTAATTTTCAGAGTATGAAAAAATGTTCAGCATAGCCTCCAAGTTCTATAAAATTTAACTAAATTAAAATATAGCATTGGAAGGATGCTCTTATTTCGTGTGTACTCATGGTCCAAGACGGTAAATTTTAGCGGAGCCCTTCCTTAAGGGAGCGACTAAAGGCACCCCAGCCTTTACTAAGGACACCCCAACACTAAAAAAAAAAAAAAAATTGAAATACCTATTCTACCCCTCTCCCCCTCCCTCTGCTCGGCTGCTCCCCTCCCCGCTCCCCCGACCCTCCTCCGACGAACCCCCTCCCCCGCCGCTCCCCCGGCCTCCCTCCCCTCCTCCGATGACCCCCCTCCCCTCCCCCGACCTCCCCCGCTCCTCCCCCGACCCCCTCCCCCTCCAGCTCCCCCGATCCCCCCTGCTCCGCCGCCCTCCTCCTTGCTCCGCCGCCCTCCTCCTCGCTCCCCCGCCCCCCCGCTCCCCCGCCCCTCCTCCTCGGTCCCCCGACCCCTCCCCTCCTCCTCCGGCCCTCCGACCCAGACCTCCGACCGAGGAGGAGGGGTCGGAAGGAGGAGCAGAGGGTTGGAGGAGGAGGGCGGGGGAGCAGGGGGGGCGGGGGAGCGAGGAGGAGGGCGGCGGAGCAAGGAGGAGGGTGGCGGAGCAGGGGGGATCGGGGGAGCTGGAGGGGGGGGGTCGGGGGAGGAGCGGGGGAGGTCGGGGGAGGGGAGGGAGGCCGGGGGAGCGGCGGGGAGGGGGTTCGTCGGAGGAGGGTCGGGGGAGCGGGGAGGGGAGCAGCCGAGCAGAGGGAGGGGGAGAGGGGTAGAATAGGTATTTCAATTTATTATTTTTTTTTTTAGTGTTGGGGTGTCCTTAGTAAAGCTGGGGTGCCTTTAGTCGCTCCCCTTCCTTAATTAAGCATATGCACGCTGAAAGCGTTGTGGTCGGAACACAGAATAATAATTTCTGGAACAATTGTGGGTCGATGGGATTAGAGTTTGGGGATTCCTATAAGAATTGCTCAACTCATGTGCTGGGGGTCTGGTCTGAAATGACAATTCTTAGGTTTGTTTACTTCCTGAAATCCCCTTTGGATATTGAGAACAGTTCTCCTTCAGTACTGGTTTACTATAAATAGTTGCATATTTTGTTGGGAGATCTGTGGGGGATACCATATATGGTCATGATGCATCTTCCTTGGATCTCCCAGGAGGACAGAAAGATTGATAGAAATGAGGAGAAAGATTTGATTTCATTTAATAGAAGAGAGAGAGAGAGAGAGAGAGAGAGAAGTGTGGAAAGGAAAGATAGGAGGCATCAGCCTACCATAGCATCCATCTTGGTATCTTCATGTTTCCTGTAGAGAGTTTGTCTGTCTGGGAATAATATTGTTTTGTTAACAAATTTCTGTACAATGTTGGGGGCTTACGTACAGGAGTGAGATTTTGAGATTTGTTTTCATATCCACCACCATTTTTTCTTATATGTTGATTGTCTTCCTGTTGCCATATCCACATCCTAGGCTTCTCCATCCTTTGCTTTCCCTTAACAGCCTGTCAAAATTAAGCTGGCAATTTGTTTGTTTCTGGAAGAAAATTGTTGAGAGTTGGGTTCTGCTGCTGTGTTGTGCTTGGGAAGAAGAAGTTGCCCATGTCCAACTGGTCTCCCAATCTATCACCCCTCTTCGCCCTCGGATTCTTCGGTGGACTTGCTTATATCTGGTGCTTTGTTGTTTGATAGTGTGGGCTCTTTTCGTTGTTTGTTATTTCTGGGGAATGAGTGATGGATGAGAAGAGGAGGAGATGCTCCTTAAGCATAGGTGTCGTGGCTGGCAGGTATTATGGCATCATCTTGTTCTTCCATTACCCTTTTGTTGGCTACTTGTTTGTTATGCACATTCTATATAGTTTGCTTCATTCTATTTTATAGCTTCTGCTATCAGTTTATGGAGTGAGGAGTCTAAACTTTTGGGTATTTAATTTTCTGGTGTGCTATGTAAATGAATGGTATGAAATCATATGAAACTGTACTCTTTAGGAGTTAGAATTGGTGAAGGAAAAGAACAGCTCAATTGTTACACTATTGTTTTCTAAAGCTTTTCTTTTCTTTTTGAAAATTTACGCTGAATCTAGTCGTATGAGTGGGTTCTGGCATTAAATAGTGTCTCTTGATCGGGGATCGAGATCTTTTATTCAAAACATCAGTTGTTGGATGGGGAAGACAAACATCAGATGTAGAACAGGATTTATACCACTCCTTCACTCAACTAGATATATATGTTTTTAGTTTTGTTTTGCTCCGTGGAGTCATGATTTTGTCCCGTCCGTTTGCATGACAAATAGAGAACTTGCCGCTGTGTTTAAGTAGCAGTTGTAAAGTTTAATTTATTGATCCATATAGTTGATTTCTCTGCTTGGTATGTCAACATGTAGTTTTTCTGTTGGGAAAACTGTGCGACCCAAACTAGAGTTGGTCCATAAGGTAAGATATTGGATTAGACCCAGATGTCTTAAAAGGAAATTCCCTAGGGCCTGAATCAATTCCAATTATCTACCGTTCATAATCCTACTTCCTATCCGACGTGGGACTAAATTATCAACTCCATTGTCCCCACCTTTGAACGTTCGGCCGCAAACGAGATACAATCCAACAAACTCTACCATATCTCGTTTCCACTAGTCGAGCAACCAACCACCCCGGCTACTTTTGCTCGTTTCTGTCAGCCGAGCACCCATGAGATCCAACATATTGTCATCTCGTTCCGTTAGACCGTAGAACCAAATCGACACATTCATCCACACCACCATTGTGTGCCAACCACAACGTTTTGCTCCACCTTTGATGTGTCAGACCCACATTTGAAGTAAATTCATGTTGTTCTCTCCAAAATTAGGTCTGATCTACCTTCCTATGAATGTCTGACACCCAGACCACCTTATGGATCTCCACATTACCTTATTTTTGTTGGTCGAGCAACCAACCATCCCGGCTATCTTTGCTCGTTCCGACCAGCTGAGCACCCAGGAGATCCAACATATTGTTATCTCGTTCTGTTAGACCACATAACCAAAACGACACATTCATCCACACCACTATTGTATGCCAACCACAATGCCTTGCTCCACCTTCGATGTGTCAGACCTACGTTTAAAGTAAATTCATGTAGTTGTCTCCAACATTATATCTAATCTGGCTTCCTGTGAATGTCTGACACCCAAACCACCTTATGGATCTCTACATTAGGTTGTTTTCGCTAGCCGAGCAACCAACCACCCCGGCTACCTTTGCTCGTTCCAGCCAGCCAAGCACCTATGGGATCTAGTATATTGTCATCTCATCCCGTTCGACCACATAACCAAACCGACACGTTCATCTACCCACTATTATGTGCCAACTATAACGTCTTCCTTCACCTCGGACGTGTCAGACCCATCTTTGAAATCAATCCATATAATTTCCTCCAACATTAGGTCTGATCTGGTTTCCTGCGAATGTCTGACACCCATACCATCTTATGATTTTCCACATTAGCTTGTTTTCGCTACCCGAGCAACCAACCACCCCGCTACCTTTGCTCATTCCTGCCAACCGAGTATCCAGGAGATCCAACGTATTATCATCTTGTTCTATTCGATCACATAACCAAACTAACACGTTCATCCACACCTCCATTGTGTGCCAACCACAACATCTTGCTCTACCTTGCACGTGTCGAATCCACTTTTGAAGCCAATATATGTAGTTGCTTCCAACATTAGGTCTGATCTCTTCCTACGAGTGTCTGACACCTAGACAACCTTATGGAGGATGCTGCTAACTCCATCTTGAGAAGTGAGCCGTATAATACGATTATATGCATGAATGTTCGGTATAATCTGTCTCAAACCATTTAGAGCCGTCCCAACCAATCATGTAACCTTGGGCCTGTACCACATGTTAGGAATACAGTGTTAACCGAACCAGAGTTGACCCATGAGGTGCGGTATTAGACAGGACCTAGATGCCTTAAAAGGAAATTTCTATGTAGGACATGAATCAATCCCAATTATCTACACCTTATGATCTCATCATACCCGACTTCCTACCTGACGTGGGACTGAATTATCAACCCCATTGTCATCACGTTTAAGCACTCAACCAGAAACGAGATAAAATCCAACACTTTCTCCGGCTGCAGTTACAAACTTTTATTTAGCCAATAATTATTCTATGGCTAGTTGATGGTAGGTCTTATTTTAGTAGCCGATTAGCCAAGTCTTTGAAGAGCTAAGAAATGATCATGGATATTTTGCCATCATTGATTTAACATTTTGCTTCAACATATACGGCAAAGAAAATTGACCTATAATGCAATGAGGGAATTATTTCGTTTGTACTCATGAGTGTTACAATATGGAGTCGTAGCTCGAAAAAAACACCAAATGAGAGAATGATTCATTAGGCTTGTAAAGCCAACTATATACAGTATGTGTTACAAGAGAGGTTGCTCTACCTATCCAATGTGTGGCTAAAACAGGAGCATAAGTAGAGAAACACTGTACAACTTTAACACTAAAGACATCATACTTGCTAATACAGTATGGCGCTAACAAACATTCTTATGTAGAATGCAAACAAAATATGTGTCCGAGTTAGTCCATTAATGATACGGTCCCATTATTCCATTTTAGGACAAACTTTATTGCGTGTATTTAAATATTTTATTCGTTATCTATTGGCTTGTACACATACACTGTGTTAGCCCAAGTGGTAAGTATGGTGGGGGTTTTACTAGTGGACAAGTATCACATCCCACAATCAACAATTTTTTTATTACCATTTCTCAAAGAAATTCCTTTAGGGTCTAGCTCGGACTCGGACTAGGATTCGGATGCAGGCGAAGGACACAAGTAGCGCTTTGGTGGCGCACTTTGCGCTTTGCATGTTTGGTGCGTTCGTACGCGTCAGGTAGCTTCGTCGGGTAGCTTTGCCTGGTAGCGTTGTTGGGTAGCTCTGCATGGTAGCTTCGTCGGGTAGCTTCGCGTGATGCTTCGTCGTGTAGCTTCCTTGTAGCCAAGATACTGGTTGTTCATGTTAGTGCCGAGGCACAATTTTCGATGGAAAATTCTGAAACTGAAACAATTGTAAAGACAACGTTTCAAATGCAACACCTTAAAGAAGATGTGCAACAGAGATTCTGGAGGATTCTGAATTACGAGGATCTAAAAAGATTCTACGTAATACACAAAAAATCTAAAGAGACTTTTGTGCAAGCGACTATCGGCAGTAGAGCTTCTAAAAAGAAGTTACTGTAAAAGGCAACAGCAGCGATGACAGACGAGAATGAAATGCTGGGATGAATAAACCACCGTTGCTCAAAGCTTTATTCGCCCCACACGAGCACGAACAGCTTCCAGGAACCAGCAAGTTCACGAAGAACTTCTAGAACGCTCGTAAGTCAATATTTGAGACTTGAACGGGCTTCCTGGACTTTACAGACTCTCTTCACTCTCTTCTTGGTGCATCTTTCAAAGGAGGCCAAGGAGCTCTATTTATAGAGTGGAGTTGAGACTTCACCTCTTCTCCTATCCGATGTGGGACTAAAATACCAATACTCAAAAATAGAGTTTGATATTTTAGATCATCCCACAATCAGCATAGAAGTGTGCCAGTCCACGCCTACCCCCCGAACACTCCCGTGCATGCACGAGACATCCTGGAGTCCGTGTCCGAGTCCGAGTCCGCACAACAAAAATTAACTTGCATCCTTGTTGGATTTAATCCTTTTTCCTTCTAGAAAATACTTCCACATGGCACAAACTTGTGCCCCACTACACCTCATGTGCACACCTCAACACAAGCAATGCATTATATTGAGATACTCACCATTTGGTGTAGCCGATGTGGGACTATCTTTTCTAGTCCAAAGGCAAAAACACCAACAATCTCCCACATATCTCAATATATGGGTTGAGCGTTCCCCACAGTGACTGCCCATCATGCATTAGGAGAGATGTCGCTACGACTTGAATCTTCCCGCATAGGTTAAATAACAGCATGATACAAGAATGGACTAAGCCTTGAATTTTGCACCATAACTGCAATTCTTCCTACTCACATAATGACATCAACTGTGCTTCTGGGCACATTGAAGGCCCTGTGCTAGCCTGGTTTCAGTGTATAATTTTGGGCGTCTACAAGTTTACCCTCAAGAGACGGCCTGATATCTTTTCCATACACTATAGGTGAGTTCTTTAAAAGAGATATGGCATGAAGCCTTGCGCTTCTTGCGGTGCTACGCCGCTATGACATGG